>VYXF01009643.1:1089582-1131116 GCA_013397295.1 Polioptila caerulea
CCATGCCACCCCCCCCATATTTGAATAGTGTAAAGAAAACTAAATAGCCAAGCGTGTAGCTGTAGATTGATGAGGTTGTCACACCATTCTCTTCACCATTTTCTTCCAACCTGCACTGTGCTCTAATAGATGGATGATTGCCGGGGGAGAGAGAGACTTAGCAAATCCCACAGCCAGATGTTCAGGGATGGACAGAGCGACCTTCTCGAGGAACCCACAGGACTATAGCTGTGTCCTTCTGAGGGACAAGGACAATCAGGTGCCTCTGGCTGCCTGTGCTTATCTCTCATTTCAAAAGGAGCACAAATGGACTCAGCATGGCTGCCAGGATGGATGTTTTTCAGTGCATCGCGGGAAATGACCAGTCATCCGTCTCTTCACTGTGGAGTCTGCCTGCAGCCATCAATCTTGTAGCCCAGCATGGCAGCTCCTTTTGGCTTAGTTTGGCTCAGTGTTAGATGAACAAAGGGAAATGAAAGCTGAGCAGGAGGAAAGGAGAGAAGAGCAACTATTCTCTATTTCACTTTGTTTTCCCCTAGCATGGCTCCCTCTTTCTCTCTTCCCCATTATCATCTATTTTCACTGTATTTTGTAAGGTGTGGAAACGTATATTTTCAGGGTCTGGGAGTTTACACTGTTTCTCTGTTAGCAGAGAGGAGAAAGGAGAGAGATTTTGAAAAGATGTAATTCAAGGCCCATAGATTCCATTTTTCAAACTTTTCTGCAGCAGTTTTCAGAACAAGCATTCCCTAGTTAGCTGCAGCAGACAGGGAGAAAGAATATAGTACCTTTCCTCCATCTTGCTGTTTTTCTCCCTTGTTTTCCTGATTCCCCCCTCACCACCACATTACTGTTTTCAGGTGTGTACTTCATCTCTCCATTCCTTTTCTATTCAAAATAGAAAGGTCAAAATAGTGGGTTAAACTTCAAAAAGCAATCAACAGAGCCACTTTTCTGGATGCAGGTGTGTATGATGCCCAGAGCCACGATGGCAGCTCCTGCTGGCAATCAAGTTCACTTGGGTCAAGCCTCCTTGATGTAACAGCACTGGGCTGTGCAGGCTTTGCATGAGCTGCCTGACCTCATCCAGCGCCCGTGGTTCCTACTGTGAAACCAGAGGTCGTGGCAATATCTTCATTGGTATGCAGCCCATCAGAAGAAAACACATTCAGACATGTCTGTTTGCACACCTAGCACTAAATTAGCAGATTTCAGCACTGAACTCAGATGGGCCAGTTTTTGCCTGAAATACTCAGATTTGATGTACTTTGAGCCAGGCTGAAAGGAGAAAAAGGTATGTGAATACATGGCCTGCTGGACTCCCATAGCTAGGGTCTGCTTTTTTTCCCACAGCGAGCTGCAATGTTGTTGCTTATTCTGCTTTCCCCTAATATTCTTGCCTCTCGATGTCATAACAGTTTGGCTTATTCTGTAGAAAGCTTATGTAGAGATAGCATTGTTCCCCTTAGCACTGCCCCACTGTGGTGTTTGATTGATGCATTTTTAAAAAAGTGTGATTGCATTTTACCTTTTAATTTTCCTGGTGGATTACAATGATCTAAGCATCAGACCTGACAGGGCCAGGCTTCCCTGCAGAACTGCGGTAGGAGATTTCTGTCTCCCAGTTTTTACTGTAGGCAAAGAACTGACATCTCCCAGGAATACAGGAAGGCCAACTAAGCACTGAGGCAGAGCAAGGGAACTCTGTAAATACTGGACATAGACATCTCTGAGAAATCTTTACCTGCTTTCAACCCAAATGTGCCATCTGGAGTGAACAGACTTATGCCAAGATGGGGAAAATTTATACCATCATGGGCTTAAAGAGCTGCTTTGCAGTATGTGCTGAGGTTTTTTTTTTTTTTCTTCTTACCATAAACCCAAAGCATAAACCCTCAAGGAAAACATTTGTTTGGTGAAAACCAGTTTCTCCTCCCCCACACCTTGCATGAGCAGGCTTTGCAAGTGGGCATAAGACCTTTCTGAGTGGGGATATTCCGGGAATTGTTTTGTATTTTCTTTATAAAATGGATGGCGTCCTTTTCCAATCTGTGCATTTAACTGTGCCACTTTTGAATGCGTGGTCATATTTTCTGCCACTACCCATTTTGCCTCCCTGCAGATTCTGAAAAAGACAAATCTTGTTCACGTTGTCATGAGACAGCCTACCCCAGATGGCACATCTGTGTCTCGGGATGCCCTCTGGCTGGCCTCTTGGCAGGCATTCCTGTGGCTTTGAAGGTCACCTTGTTTACACCTTGCTTTTTTCCCCCTCCCTATTCAGAGGCTTGCTGAGCCTGCAGGCTGGGCTTCACCATCTGCATTTTCTCTGGTGCCATTAATCTTCCTGTTTACCATTCTGTTATTAATTCTAGAGTTCACCTTTTTGTCTAAACCCTTTATAGGCCTCTTGAAATTGCTTGCCTTTTTGTGGCAAGAGATCTGAGCATCTCAGAGATAATTTGCTTTGTTCTTTCCCATTTCTGAAAGGATACCTCCTAGCATCTCATGCCATTTTTCTATTACAAGTCTTCCTTCTTATAATAACATTTTTCACTTATATAGCTTCATCTGTCAGATTTATCTTAACATAGGAGTAAATATTATCTTTGTCCCTTGGAATCTGTGAATTGGCCACTGAAATCTGGTATCTGTGGAAATAGTCCTACTTTTCCAGTGTTTTTCTTGGCTGGAAAGAAAATATGTTCAAATCTGTCTTTGTGAGAGCCTGTAAGACCACCTTGCTTTTTTGGTGCATTTTATTTGACTGCCTGAATGCCTATGAATATTAAACAAGCCTTACCAAACCCCAGAGGATAGGTGAAGACTATCTCCATTTGACAGATGATGGAAAAGCAGAGAGTGCCTCTGTTAGAATTTGGCTCAGCATCACTTGGTGGGACAGCAGAGATGCCAAAGGCAGCATCTGGGATGCTATCCCAGCCTAAAATCATTGCCACTTTGCTGTGGCCTCTCTGTTCTCCATGGGTTTATGCAGCTCAGTCCTCACTGGGCCAGGGATGCCGTGGCAGGCGTGCCTGGCATGGCTGAGCCTTGGACAGGGCTGTGCTGCTCCCCGGGCCTGCCCGCAGGCGGGAGCTTTGTGTCGGGGCTGGGGCGCTGCTCATGAGCCCTGCCCCAGCCTGCTGGGGCCTGCGGGGTGAGCAGGGGTCTCTGCCTGCTCCCCAGAACTCGGCTTTGGAAGGGCCTCGTTAGCGGGGCCAGGCAGAGCTGAGCACAAAAAGCCCCGCAGTACGGAGCACCAGAACACACAGAGCAGGTTCCCAAGAATCTCTGCAGGACTCAGATTGGCTTTGGCAGGTTTATCAGCTCTGGCTTAGTGCCGGCTCTGCTAGGCCTGGACTGAATTAATTGGGATGCTTGTGCACTGCAGCTGAGAGATAACTGCATTACAGAGATTTATCTTTTACTAAAGGTATCCCCTCCACTGTCCTCGATAAGAACGAGAAGCTATGCTGAATCTCAGAGAATTTTCAGGAAGGCTGGCATGGCGGGCTCCACACATGGTTTATGTATGAGTTTGTGTGCAGTACAAGTGTTTTCATTCAGTTCTGTTACATCCAGTGCAGTTGCTTGCGGTGGAGGTCCACTCCCTCTAACCCTTTGCAGAGTGTGCAATTAGGGCATGGCTATCCCACCTGTGGGGAGGGGAGGACTGGGTTTTGCTGATAACTGTCTGGTTAATTATTTAATTCTGGTGCTTTGGAGGGGTCAAAATGCCCATCATCTATCTGTGTGAGTGATTCTATATGACCATTTACAGTTTGGTAGCCCAAGTTATTCTTTTACTGCCAACAGACCATAAGCTCTGTTAGGGTGACACAAAGCCCAAAGGAATAGGCTTTTTTGCTTAATATTTTTCTCTAAATTGTGGCAGTTATCTTGCCTCTGTCCCTTGATAGTGCCTACAGTGTTGCTGCAGAAGTTGTGGTGCGGTGTGAGCCCATCTAGAACACAAATGCAAGAGTGACCAGAACATAAATAAGTGCTAGAAAAATGCTATTGAATTGAGATATTTCTGAATGGAGACTATTTCAGCCCTAAGGGTAGTAACTTGATCCAGCATTTAGTCTGATACTGTAATTTGGCAGTCTTTGAGAAGCAGGTATAGCTTATTATATGTGACAATGATTTATATCTGTGCTGAGAAATAAATCTGTAAAAAGCTTCCAAAAGACAACTGACAAGAAGACTGTTTTGTTTTGGGTTTTTTTGAGAGAGATTTTACAGAGGCATGCTAGTCTGCCAGAGAAATACAGCTGCTTGTAAAGACCGCATTTTGATAGTGGGTTAAACTAAACAATGCTTAACCTTATATTTAAGGGCCTCTGCAATTTTCTGCAGTCCTATTTCTCCCTCCTGTTGTTTCATAGCCTCCTGGGACGTATTTTAACTGGGGGCTGATAGAAGCTTTCCATTGAATCCCCATCTTAAAACTCAAAGCTGTCCTCTGATATTTCTGCAGTTATGCCTAGGCTAAAGACTGAAAGTGTACAGTCCCACCCATATCAGATCTTCCTCTGTCTTCATTTTCTCCCCCTGCCTTCTGCCCTCCCCCAGCCTCATCATGAGACTAGCAGCTTTCCATGAGGAGGTGCTGGGGAGACATTGGGATTTTCCAGCCTCCCTATGCTCTCAAGAGCAAACCTCAGTAGTGCCTAAAATTTCAAACATTTGCTGAGAATAATTACAGAGCTTTACAGGATAGAGAGTCCTCTAAACTATTTTTTCCATTCAAAGTGGTTTGTTTCTGTGAAAATAATGTTTTTGAGTGGTCTTACTTCTAGAAGTGGTTTACCATTGTCTTTGGTTGGATTCTTGTTCTCGCCACAGCCCAGCTTACCTTGAGAGTACGATTTATACATGAGGTTTAGAGTGGGATTGGTGGGAGAGACAAAGAATACTGGAGTAGCCTTGCAATCTCTAGTACAGCATGTCTATATTACAGCTTGGATTAAAAATCAAGTGAATTTGATGTTTACTACTCTCCAGGGACGTTTGTTTGGCTTTATGGACTCGTTGTGAGAGTCTGTGTTATCAGTAATCTGTCCCAGGGGAGGCCCAGGGCCAGGCTGACGGAGGTTCTGTGGACCATGAGTGTGTAGAACTGCCAGTGACAAGTTTGCTGCAGATGGGTGCTGAACTGCAGGAGTGTTGGGAAAAAAGGGTGGGATATCAGGGGCCACGGAAGATCAGTATTAAAACCTAATAGCAATTACATGAGTATCTGCCCCTGGGATAGCAGGCTGTGGTGTAGTGAAAGAAGGATTTTGGAGATCTGGATCTGCAGAAGCAGTGAAGGGCCATGCTGTCCTGGCAGGGGCAGAAAACTGCCTTTAGTATATCTGGTTCTGGTTGCTGCTGTGAATGTATCAGTTCCAAGGATGCTATCAAGTCACCGTACTGGCCATGAACACAACAAGCAAGCAAGCAAACAAGCTAAGGAGAGTCTGGCCATGCACGCACAGAAAAGCTACAAAATGCAGCTATTCACATAAGGCATTGTCTCCCCATTCTTTCTTAAGGGATTCCATCCCCCTGCCCCCACCCCTTGCACTCTAACACTATATTTGTGCCTTGGAGATGTGGAGATGAGCATATGATGGATGGATGGATGCTGCTTGTCTGGGTTTTTCACCACCATTTCCCCTGGGGCACTCTGTCTGCTGGCAGAGAGCACCATCCCAAAAGATGGTATCTTTTGCAAACTCGACAGCTAACAGACAGCTTCTCTCTCTGCATATTTCCCCAAAGAAGAGCAGGCTTAATCTGGTTTTTATATGGCATATTTCATTATAATCTTTTTGACTTCCCATGTTCCCAATACGCCATAATAAATAAAACACTGGGGGTGGGAACAGCGGAGATGCTGAGGCTTCACACTCTTGTGACACTGATAGATTCTCATTTTAAACTGTCATGGGATTTAATTGCTTGCTGAGCCACTGCACTGCACTTTCAGACACATCCTGCCACATCCTCTTAATGAGCTTAGTGGCTGCATTCACTCAGCAGTAGTTCTGTTTGCTGTGAATTGGGTGGCTTTTTTAGACCCCCTATATGATTTTAAAGAGGTAGTCGTTGTTAAGGTAATATCCTTGGATTTATCCATCCTAAACAACACTTCATGGACTCGTAACATATAGTTTCCTCTGGCACTTTTTATGTTCCAAAAAAACAGCACCAAGAAACAAAAAGGCAGGAATCTATGTGCAAAGTCAGTGTTTGTCTAAGAGGGTTTTTGGAAGCCGGATTGCTTTGGTTTGCATAGTAGCTGTCTCTGGCGTGATAGATCATGCTGGAACTCACCCAATAAGTATCTCTGTTCCCAATTAGAACTGGAAATGGAGCTGCTTACGAGTGCACAGAGATGATGGTTTGGGTGGCAGCTGCTACTGTGGAGATGGAAATGATCCATTGTAAAACAAATACATTGCACTGTATAGAAAAAGGGATGATTGTTTTTAATTTATGTTTCAAAGAGACACTGAAAAGTTGCTTAGCTCTCAATGTGTTGTAAACCAAATGTAGCTTATTTAAGGACAGGAATTTGCAGCTATTTTGCTATTTTGGCAAATCAAAACTTGAAAAAGCCCACCATTTTGTGGGATTTGTGAAAACGTCCTTCTTTTGGAGGCAGCAGTTCAATAGAAAACAGATACAGGAATGACATTGGCATGGGTGCTTGTTCAGATGCTACCACTGCAATCTCAGGACCTTAATAAATAGAGAGGTTGCTGCACTGAGCTGGTAAGCAGAAATAACCACGTTAATTTAATCACTATGAAAGGGACTCTGCCAAGTTAAGAAACATAAATTTTAATTATATGCATACACACATATTTGAATTATAATATATTCACAATATTTAGCTGTGACACCAAGAATACTATGGTTTACTAAAACAAATTTTTTCATTGATGATTTTTGTTGATTTGACATTTCCATTTTGTATGGTTCTAACTAGTTCTTGTATCTGCTACATTAACCGTGTGCTGTTGTATTTGCGGTACTAATCAAAAAGAAATTTATCTACAAACCTTCTTAAAATTTTCATATAAAAGAACAAGATTTTAATTATAGTGACTTTACTGGTAGTTATTACTTGTAATAAAGATTACGTTCTCTGAAATTGTGATATGGAAGAAGAGCTTGTGATACAAACTAGAAGTTACAAAGAATTTAGAACAATTAGTGGGTAGCAAATGCTATTAACTATATTTTAAAAGGATTTGGATGTGATTCAAAGACACCTAAATTCTACATGAACATCTGAGAAATTGATTGAAACTGTAATTACATATAAGCAGTAAAGCACCTGGGGAATGATGATATAGGAGGTTCTAACCAACTGCATTTTTCTTTTCTTCAAAGGAAAAGCATGCTTCACTACTTTCTTAAGATTCTTTATATGTTATGTAAAGAACTGTTAGTTAGGGGGGTTGACAATTTTCTTAAACTTTCTGAAGACCTTTGGTCTGTCTCCAAAAAGAAACTAAGAGTTGTCTTGGATCAAAACTTTTGGAATATAAGATAATGGAAGAAAGAACTTTCATTGTAGATAGAGGCTTACAGCTGGTGCATGAAGGTTTAAAACGTGCTTGGTCCAGTGTTGAACTGTATAGTAATGAACAAGCTGCAGAGTGGGAATACCTTGTCAGCTACAAAGAATTGCACGCAATATGAAGTTATTGAGAGCAGTCATGGCTGGGAAGGTCTGTGCAGAGCACTCTGTGGAGATGTGAATGTGCTTGGGGAGTGGGCAGAGGGATGGGCATTTTAATATGGTACCTGTGTGTTTGAAAGTGTTCCTTATGGGAAGTTCTTGTCCCCATAACAAGAGTCCTAATTCTTCTGCTTAGTAAGTAACTTGACCATTGAAAGACACAGCCTGAGGAGTAATCTAAAGAATATTGTAATAGTTTGTTTAAATGGGGGATGTGGTTTCATCTGAAAATGCCAGGTGCAGTACAGGTCCATGTTGGGAAGACTGGTGTATAATAGAAAGTTCAGAGAGGTTTGTCAGGACCACATGGTAAACTTCCCATGACAGGGTAATAGAAAAGATTGTGACTGTTTATCCTTGAAAGGAGAGGAATTAAAAGAAATTACAAAAATTTTGGTCAAGAACTTCTATTTTCCCCAGCAAGAACAAGTGGGCTGGCAATAGATAAAGTGAAACACTCCTTTCAAACCATAGTTTAACTGTTGAACTCTATCACGGGGGAAAACATTAAGGTAAAAGTGTATCAAAATTCAGAAAGGGCTGGGCTACTCTGTGTATTTTCAGAAGAGCCAGATTTAGGATAACTGGAAGGGATGCTGCATTTATCTCTCAGGATGAAATGCAGTATGAGTAATGCAGTAGGTAAGTTCTTTTGCATTTCTCTCATGGCAGACATTCCTAGCTTCTTCTGCACCATGTGAGGTGACTGCATAGTGTGGGATGCGCAATATCAAAGCAGAGGCAAACACGGGGTCACAGCTTCATTTCTTAAGCCCAGAAGAGTCTCCCTCTGGCCTTGTTTGAAGCATCAGGCACTGGCTGGTACCTTCATAAGCAGGACAGTGAACGGAACAGACTCCACCTTACTTCCAAATAGCAGTTCCCCTGGTCTGGGAAAGGCCTTGATCTTTCACATGAAAACTACATTTCAGTTTTTGAGCTAGCTCCTCAGTTTTCTTTAGGGTACTGGCATAAGAGTAAAAGATAATTTTCTTGCTTTTGTGAGAAAATCATGGATAGTTGAATAGGAAAGAGAAAATAAGGTATTTAGTGAAATGAATTTAATGATCCATGGTAGTGTCTAACTATTTCTGTAAGTCAACTGAACTAGCTTTCAGATTTTGAAAGACTATCCTCTATGGGGATTCAAAAACTGGTTTGGAAACATAATTTCTGGTCTTCATTACTGTACCCTTTACAGACTAGCCATCTTCCGGGAAGGATTGAATTAATTGCAAAAACTGAATTCATTACAAGGGGTTGTCTTTGGACCTCTGAAGGCTTTTAGGCTGTAGACTTTACATTTCAGATTAGATAGTGTCTGCTTTTCCCCACTTTCTAGAGCTATTTGGGAGTTAAAGTGTGTTCATAGAAGATACCAATGGAGAAGAAAATGAAGGAGTTTAACGGCAGTCAGCTTAGTGGGAAAATGGGAGGCAGACACTGAGTTTATTTTCACTGGTTTCCCAGCTCACTAACTTCTTGGTGATTCAGTCTCCCCATCAACTGTGAATAAAAATATTACCTTACAACGCCTTGTCAGTGAGATGTTAAATTTAGTAATTAGAAAATGCTCTGAGAGTTTTGGATGAAAAGTCCTCTTGGAGTGTTGTTGGGAAGTAGCAGTGCCACACAGAACAGCCATGCCTATTAAAGACAGCTGCCTGTTTTGACCTTAAAACCCACCTTTCTCTCTTTTCAAACTTAGTTTTTGGTATCTCTGGAACAAATGGGGAGTAGTTCCACCTTTGTATACGTTCTGCTTATCCCTCAGCTTTTCCTTGCTCATTTCCTTTCCTAATGCATTCATTTGCTGAATGTATTGGTATCCAGAGACAGGCGCGGCTTGTCACAGGGAAGATGTGTTTGTTTCCAATGCCCTTGAGCTTGCTTGAAGCTTCTTTGCTTGCTGAATGTATGATGACCCCTTGGGGTTTGCAGTCCCTCAAGGTTCTAAACACAGAGCAAATGCCCTTTTGCACCCAAGCCCAGGACTTTGAACACAAGCCAAGCCCACATCCAGAGATGGTTATGGAGGTTCCTCAGTGACTATGGATTCAAGCGTTGAGATTTGCACATAAATCAACTCAAAAATCCCTTCTTCCTATTGAAATGTCTGGATCCAGAGGGAGGTACTAGGAGTTCATACAGGGAAATTCAATCTGTATGATCCTCTTTTGACTTTTTTGTCTTTTTTATAGCTTAAACAACAGAGAAGTTGGGGAAGGGGCCATAATGGGGTGGATATACAGAGCTTAATGCTGAAAACAGAGGCCTGATTGAATAGAGCTCCTTGTGATGAGAAGGGGGATCAATTCACAGTTGACCCCGTCCCATTGTGTGGGTTGTCCTGGGAGTTTCCTTTAAAATCCCAGTGGTTTGGTTTTTCTGCATGGTTTGTACCCAGCCTTTCCCTCCATGAATAGAATAGCTTTTCCTGGAATTTTCGTTGGATTTTCTGTGGTTATTGGCTGAGCAATGCTCTCTCAATTCAGAAGACTGGAGCAAGTACATTGTGGAAGTACTGATCAGGAATGCTGAATCATTTACTAACTTAAAGTTTTTCATATATAGAACAAATATATTCCTGGGATGCAACTGCCCCCCAGAAACAGATTATACTTTACTGTCCCAGGTGAAAGAGCTCATTCATTATTTGGTTTGCAGGAGTGATTTGGGACTTTAAAAACACATTAATTTCTGCCCTGCAGAATTTACAGCTCACAGTGATAGAAAGGCAGGGAGCTTCAGGCAGACTGGGGAACAAAACACAGTTCTAAAGCATAAGTAGACAGAACTGTGAATTAAGGATGCCAGATGCTGATTTGTAAGCATCCTTCTTGTACATTATTACTTGTAAATATACAATTCTAGAGAAAGGAATTAATTTTAGAAGGGTAAGAGTACTTTAGAAATCCATACCTGGCAGTGTCAGGTAAAGACATGCAGGATGTTTCCCTGCCAGGGGGTTGTTCTAAATGAGCCCCTGGATGAGTGGGGCAGAGGCAAGGGTCTACAGGGAAAACTGGATTATTGCCCAGGTTTATTTTAACATCTTGCTAAAGTTAACATGCTATATTGGCCTGTCTGCTGTACTGCCTCATAATCTAGTGGCAGCATTTGAAAGGGAAATAAGGCTCTGTTCCTTCACTTCTCCAGCAAGTTGCATTAAACTTCCTCATAAATCCACAGTGTCTTTGGAGATCTGTCCCCAGCCTGCTCCCGAGCCAGCCTGTGGCTCTTCCTGCAGTGACTGGATGTTGTCCCATTTTATGGGCAAGATTCAATACTCAAGCTGGTGTCACCAGCTGGAGCCAACTGGAGATTTTATCTAGTCATTATTAGAGGAAAATTCAAGACACGTCTCTGTGTTTTTCAACGTAAGGTCTCAAGCATTGGCCCCCCACACAAGCTTTCTGTTTTCCCACATGTGGAACATGCCCTGGTGTAGGAGAATGAGGATTGAAGCTGTGCTATATAAACTGTGCCTGATGCTAAATTGCATTAAGCTACTTTTCTTCTTCAGGAGATCAGATTCTTCGTATTTGTTATTTCAGTATCTTAAAAAGTCCTGGTTTTGTTCTTTATTTGAAGGACAGGGAGTTTACACAAAGGAGAAGGATTTCCCCTTCATTTATTTCCTCCTGATAAAATATATCCAGCCTTTTTTTCCTGTAAACAAGCACAGCAAATGAAAAGATACCAGGTTTTCCATAGGATAAAAATTATTCATATATGGAGTTTCTTAGTGGTTAAATGAACTTGAAGAGCTCCCCTTCAAGACAGAAACAAATTTGAAAGCCTGTTCATCATCTGCTTGACCTCTCTGTCCTTCTTCTTGTTAGCTCTTTGAGGGAGACACACAGTGAGTGTCTTTTGTTTTTCAGAAGTTGATCTGCCTCTGAAAAAAGATGGGTTCACCTCAGAAAGTACAACTCTGGAAGCCTTGCTGCGTGGAGAGGGAATAGAGAAAAAAACAGACACTAAAGAGGAAGACACTATACAAGAAATCCAGGTAAAGGAGAGCCCCATGCTCAGGGCTGGATTTTACAATTTGTCTCTAAGTCTAGCAGTATTTTGTCCTGTGGCAGAACAGTGTGTCTGTTGATAGTTGTCTCATTCTACTGCCAAAATGTTTTCAAACCTTTGTGCTACACTGTGATGCTCAAAATGACGTTGGTATCTCACATACTTCTTTTGTCACAAGAATCTTTGTTCTTTGACTGTGCTCTGCACAGGTCCTGTGTTGGAATTTATTTTGCAACACTTTGAGATAATTACATAAAAAACTGAGAAGCTGAGATGGATCCCAACTATAAACTGAATTCAAATGGTTCACATTTAAAGTGAGTTTCACTGATTTCAACTTGGATTCACAGCTGCTATAGACTAAAATGCGTCATTCATTGCCTTGCCTGTATTTTTGTTGTTGTTTTTTAATAGTGGGTAGCCTTCTGGAGGTATACAAGAAAAACAAATAACTTCCAAATTGTAATCTTAAATATCTCAATTATTATTAGTGTGCAGTATGAGAAATATTGCCTCTTCACATGCATTATGGTTTCAAAATTGTCAAGATTCCATTTCATCAATTCCTTCAACAATTAAAAGCTGAAACACAATTGTAGGTCTGTTACAGAAGGAACTCAGCTAATATAAAGGGTTCTTGTCCATGTGACTTTTAAAACATCTTAAACCACTAGGAAAGTGGGCCTCTCCCACAGCAGCACATCTTTGGTGATGCTAAAACACCATTGTGTCATGAGTACTTTTAGGGATTTTTAGTAAGAATTATTAGCAATGAGTCAAACTTGGTAATTTTGGGTGAGGTACAAAATGTTGCATGTATGTCGAAAAGTAATAAAAATTTGAGGGGTCAGTCCATGCCAGATGAAACAGAAAAGCATAGGCATCAAATCTGTATAACCTGGAGTTCAGTCCTACTGCTCTATTTGTTAGAAATTTTACACAGGTAGGGGCAGCACAATCGGGTCTCCCATTCCCAGTTGCACAGGTAAAAGAACACCATCAAAAAGGAAGCGTGCCATGCTCATGAAATGGGGAAAAACTTGGCATGAGCCCTGCTCTGTGTTCATGTGCCCTGCTTCTTCAGTAGTATATCTGGGTCTGTTAAGCTGAGAGCTCTTA
The DNA here is from genome assembly GCA_013397295.1 of Polioptila caerulea. Classification (NCBI taxonomy): domain Eukaryota; kingdom Metazoa; phylum Chordata; class Aves; order Passeriformes; family Certhiidae; genus Polioptila; species Polioptila caerulea. The sequence goes on from VYXF01009643.1 coordinate 1,102,478, forward strand.
CTAAAGGTCTGGTTTTGCCTGCTTCCAAGGTCACAAGAAGTCGTGGTGCAGCATTCTTATGAAATTGTCAAGTGCCTTTGAATGTTGCTGTGTGATCTGAGCTCCCAAATTATCCCCAGCAGCAGTCTGAGGAAAGACACCTCAGAGATGGTGGAACTGACATAAATCCAGGCATTGCAAAGCAGGGAGGGGGTGCAAAAAAATAGAACAGATTTTCAGCTAAACTACAGTGGCTGCGACCTGTCACCTGTATGCTAGTTTGATCAGAACAGATGCAAAAGGCATGTCTTGCTGCTTTATTTTATGCAAGCACAGCTTATCTGGATTCAGTCTGTAGGACAATGATTGCCAAAGCCTTCACTAGTAGGCAGCTTTCAGTGTGTACTTTGGCACCTGGCAGCTGGACTGTACCAGATCAAAATCACAATCAGTGCCCTTATCGGTATGACAAACAAGGGAATGCAAATCTCTCTTTTGTTCCTTTGCATACTTGTCTGTGCTGTAACTCTAAAGGGCCCAGCCTCAATGGTGGTGAGAGTGAGCAGGTGGGATAGACATAGTTGTAATTCCCACCTCACTCCTAGCCACTTGCCACCCTCCTAAATTCACAGTATCTATCAGGAGACGACGACTTGGTGCTTGGCTGCACCAAAGTACATGGGGCTGGGAAACCATTTTAGAAAGACATAATAGGAAAAGAAAAGTTACTCTGCTAAAACGTTTAAGGGGTCCCCTTGCTAAATAGATGCAGGCATTGGGCCCTGCTGTACAGTTGGTGTGTAACAGGAGTGACGATTTGCCCTACAGTAAATTGATATTGAATGTGTGTCTCCATCATTTGATGGAGAAGAGTTAGAGTAGCCTTCTGACCATGCAGCAGAAAGGTTATGCCCCTTCTATCAAGGATTAAAGTAATTACTCTGGCGGTGTCACCAAATTCATACTTGGTTACATATTACCTCTTTCCTAAATTGATGCTTCATTTTTAAAGGAAGAAAGTAGTTTGTAGTAGTTCTCTTAACTCTCATGTAGTATTATTGTTGCAAATTAGCTTCTTTCCCTCCCACAACGTGGTTGTCCATTTTGTTGTCTTTGGGGATTTTTTGAGATACTTTAATATATGAAGCAACGTAAAAATACAAACTCATATCAGTAAGTTTTCTTACATACATCCTTACATTTCTTACAGTCTCCTCATGTACACCATTTTTCATGCACTTCAGTCCTAAGATGAAGTCAATTAATGTATGCAGTTGTATGAATTTTGAAGAAACTTTTTATATATGTAGAACTTGAACCTGTTTAACTTTTTCACACTCTAGTATTTAGTACCTCCAGTATTCTGTGAAATTGCATTTCATAATGATCATTAATAGCCTCCTGATATTCAAAAATAGAAGATGCAAAAACTATATGAAGACTTGATCATTGTCATGTGCTACAACTTGTTTGTAATGCACTGACCAGTATTAGTCTTAAAAATTTAGCTGGTAAAATAAGAATAAACTTTTGTAACTGATCCTCTAAGTACAGACTTTTTGAAACATGAAATTTCTGTTGTATTCTTTCCCACTAAGTCAGAATTTGGTGCTTGATGTGTGTGGAAAGGAGAGAAAGAAACTGATTTGTTCCTGTTCCTCCTCTGCTGGCTCTCAAATAGCTTTTTAAGTAGAAATTAGAAGGGACAAATACAGTAAGACTGAAGAACATTCCTATCAGTTTAATGTCACTATCTGAATCTGCATCATGGCTGTAATTCAAATGAATGTTTGCATGGCAAAGGTAAGTTAGTGATTCCAGATTAGTCCCCTGCAAAATCGCACAGCACCATAAATGGCAGAGGTGGCTGGGGCCAATTTCTGTATTTCTAGCAGACATGCCAAGGGTTGAGGGAATTTCAAAGGGACTTCTTCCCACATTAATGTTGTGATGATTTGTCTGGCCTTTTTCTATGTGATGTCTGACTTGTGCATGTTATCATGTAGGACAGCCAGCCTGTGTTTGCTTCTGTAGAGGTTACATTTTAAAAGATCAAGTTAAAAGATTGAAATTGCCTGGCCCAGGCATCTCACAGTTATGTGAGCTGATGAAGACTTGTTCCTAATAAAGAATTAGTTGAACAAATTATTGCTGTTGGTGCTGTTAACCTCAATGAGATCTGTAATTCCTCAGCATTCTCGTACAACAAACTTCCTGCTTCCAGATTAAAGTTGTACCTATGCTGCAAGCCCTGAAAAACATGGCTTTGTAGATCCATTCTGGAGTATAAGGAGGAATTTTCTCTATTTTTGCTGAAGAAAGAAGATTGTGAGCTACCAAGGATAAAACCACTGATTTTGTATTCCTAAAGTGCACTCTCAACATTAGAAGAAAACAAAACAATTTAAATTGCAACAAATGAAAATAAAAAACCCAGGCAAACAAATTCCCAGACAGGGCCTGCAGTTATGCATGCTAATATTTGTGTTGTCTTGGAATATTGGTGCTCAATGATGCCAGTATTTTTTCTTAGGAACCTTTTTATCATAGTTGACTGATAACTAGTATTTTTTTACTAGGAATTCCCTGAAGATCTTAGGGTGGAAAAGAGCAAATTTTGCTTTGGTAGAGAGAAGCAGGGGTACTGGGATCTGATTTGGCTTTATATCAACTGTAATAACCCACAGTCACCGTGGTAAAGAGCAGTAGCTCGTTGTATGTGTCCTCATTTTTTCTTCTAACAATTCCTGTTTATTGTTCAACCACAGAGGGTTTTAGAAAATGATGAAAATGCAGATGAAGTGAACGAGGAAGAAGACCTGGAAGAAGATATTCCAAAGCGAAAGAACAGGCCTAGAGGACGGGTAAGTGGAGAGTTTATTGGAATGGATAGGAAGGAAGCGAACCTCTGCTTTCTAGAGTGTAATTCCTATGTGCACTATGTATGCAAAGTATTTGTCCATGAATATATGACAGTGATAACACTATAGGTAATTTTCAGTCATATGTAATAGATTGTTATTAGTTTTTCAGTTTATTTTTGTGAATTGCTGTGAAAAAAAAGAACTATTTTGAGAGTAAAAATTTGGGGGGAATTTATTTTAGTATTATATTTACAGTTGCAATGTAAACTGTAATAACTATGATGACATCCTGCTATTACAATACTCCTAAAAAAGACATTTACTAGTTCTAGAAAAGCAGCAAATTCAGTCATGACAGCCAAAAAAGTATTAGTAAAAGTAACCTGAACTGTGTTAATAAGTTTTGCAGCTTTCTCCAGGGTAGCATTTTGTGGCTGACGCTGGCTCTCTTGAGCCCATGGCAAATCTTCTATTTGCTTAAAAAAGGCAACATTTTATCCTTAGGGGACTCTGTGTCCCTTCTCTTACCTAAGATGTCTTCACAATTCATCAGAGTACCATTTAAGTAATGAGGCCAACATTTTAAACTTGGAATCAACATTTTCAATTATGGGCCTGTAAGCTAGGCATCTAAATAAACATGAACACAAATCTCAGAAGTTTTGAGCATTTTCATCTCTCTTTGGCTCCAGTGGATGCTGCAGGGGCACAGGAGCTCTAGAAGTACCTTTTGATGTGTTTATAGAAGTCAAGCAAGAAGGGCCACATTTTAGGCCAAATGAGGAGAATATAATAGCTTTTGAATAAGAGACATGAAACCACATTGAATACTTGCAATGTACTTATGCATCAGACCCTCTCTTTTGGTTTCTTCTTTGGTTGTTGTGTTGTTTCAGTTTTCTGCTCCTCTTTATTTTGGAGCTTAAGTCCTTTAATATAAGATCAAAGCACTTTAATAATTGGATAAGTATATATTTCACCTTCCTTATTCTCAAAATCACCTGAACCAGTTTCTTTCTTTCTTTCTTTCTTAGCCAAAGACCCCCACCTGGAAAAAAATTTTCCAGAAAAATGTAAGTTTCAGAAAATTTGTATGAACCAGTAACCAAAACCAGGAGATAGACTCAATACATGCACATAAGCTTGACTGTAGCAATCAACTAATATTCCAGGCTAACAACTCTTTTCTAATAAGTTGCTCTCATGTAAATTGCACATGCTGGTTAGGGTGAGTGTAAGGGAGTGAATAGCTAGAAGAGATATATTGCTCAGGAGAAGGGGATTCGGTGTGTTCATATGTCCCAGACCTATACAAACAAAGTCCTGAAGTTAGTGTTATGTGCAAGATTTTGCTTCCCTGTTGAGGAAAATGTTACATAATTTTTTTCTCTGTTACTGTAAGGAAAGGAGTTGGAGGGTACTAGATGTCCCATTCATTTTAAAGCATACATATGTTGCATTTTCTGCCCTAGAACTTGCCCCCTATCAAGTACAGGAGCAGCAGGATTGCTTGCTTTTTTCTTGCAACTAACTCCTGCTCTGCTAGTGCCCTGGCTTCTTTCAGTGCAAAAAAGAGAAGTCTGAATAATGCCAAATACTTCAAGCAATTTTCAGTTTTATTTGATGGCATCAATAACCAAAGCAAAATGTGGTAGAAATTAGGATTTCAAAGTTAGGGCCGGGTTATCTAGCTGCTGTATACCAGTAAGCCTGAATTGCATCTGGTCATCAGTGCTTTGCCAGTTTTCTAAAGGCAGCCCTTTTCTAGCCTGACCCAGTGCAGGGAATTGAGGCTGAGGATTTGACATTAGGAGACATGAAACCTGGGCAGCTCTTTGTTTCTGGGAAGGTCGTGGTTAGGGTATTTTTAGAGGGCAGAAGAGGGGAAGGACATGCATAGGAAACAAGATCCTGTGAAGTGTGACCTTTGCAGATTCAGAGGAGTGAGAAGGACCAACAGCATAAATGCAGGATTAATGCTACGGAATTACTGCTCTGGACTTTCCAAATTGCACATGCCCCTTCCTTTCCCTACAGCATAATTTTATTTTTAATCCTGGACTCTCCATCTGTCTTTTTGGCTACTCTCTCTGGCTGCTTCAAGGCTGCTGGGCCATGGCTCCAGGCCGCACATGTCAAGTCTTGTAGTCTTTGCTGCATCCTGTCAGGAGAATAAAGGCAGCCATGGATGACTGACTCCAACAGCCTGGAGGACAGACAGCAAGCATGGGGCATTCAGTTTAGTGCCTCTGGGGCAGCTGCTTGGTTTCCTTTCCCCTAAAGGCTAGCCCTGAAATCATGAGGGCATAGGAAGGACACGGAATGCTGAAGAAGTAGATCTACAAAAAGAGATTTTTAGTGTCTTTGCTGGACAGGGGCAATGTGGTAGGAGCTAGGCAGGGTAGCTTGCTAGGAGATAGGAGATGTACACAGATGCACCTTTACAGATTGTCTGCTCATCAGCTGGATATCCTGTGGGACAATTTCAAAGGCATCCAGCACGTTTAGGAACCCAAGTCCCATTGAAAGTCATTGACTTGAAAAGTCTCCCCCTCTGTGTTCATTGCATGAAAAAGTGTATCTGACATGTGGTCATGCCATGAATGCTGTGCCCTTGCATTTCTGTAGAGAACAGTTTGAAAGGAAACAGCTGGCTGTAATACTAGCAAAATTCTGAGCTACAAATCTTAAATTAATTTCATATTCTGAAACATACCTATGTAATAATAGTATCCTCTTACTCAACAGGTATGTTCCCAGTGTGTGAATAGAGTCAGAGCTACTGACTAGTGACAAATATAAGATTCCACATCTTTTTCATAGCCCTGAAAAGCCAATGCAGCTGGTAAGATAGGGAAATTAGATCCTAATCCGGGTTCCAGCAGGAATATTTATTAGGGCCTATCACTTTTCTATGTGAAGACTCCCTGATGAGCTGAGGGTTGTGGAGACGCCGCCATGGACTGAAATTCAGCTTGCAGCACATTTAGCAGTAGTGAGGGAAGAAAAGAACCAGCTTGGGATTGATTTCATTGCCCAGAGGGGGTTTAAAGAGCTGGCAGTCAGAGAGAAAATAGTGCAGACTAGTAAGATGATTTTATGTGATATGGTCAGTAAAGAAGCTTCCACCAAACAATTGTTGTTGAGGCCATTTCTATGGTGAAACTACTTTTCAGTTCACCCTTACAAATCTGGCTCTGCACATGTGTGCTGGACTGCACAGAGGTCTTTACAGAAGGCAGAGTTACCCTTGTCATACATAATAGTATTTACCTCATCGAGATAGCTGCAAATCCATGTCTTTCCTTTGGGACTGTGTTAAGAGTTAGACCTGAGCAATCCCAGGGAAATACCATGTGAAGTTTTTATAAAGCCCTGTTTTGACAGACTTTGCCAGGCCAATGTAAAACTATTCCTTATTACTTTAGCTATCCAATGGAACATAATTCTGATAGTGCTAGTTCTGTTCCAAGCTCATAGAAGAGGGATGGAGTTTCTGTGGCCCCTTTATGGCTAGATGTGAATATTCCCAGGATTTCTACACCTTCTTCAGCTTTATCTAACAAAGTTCTGTGCCTTTCTTATTTTCACATGCAAAGGATTGCAGGATTTGAGTCAGGTGGCCTTGTCTGGAGTGAGAAATATGAACAGTTTAATAAGAGGAGCAGCAGAAGCAATTCTGTCATTTTTTTTTCCAGGAATAGAGTAGCTAGCAGAATTAATAAAGGACTATTTAGCCATCCACCTGTGATCACTTCCTCAAACAAAGATCAAGTCTAAAATTATTGTCATTTACAATAGTACATTAGTGAACATGAAAGAATTGAAGGCCTTGGCTCAGTTCCCAGTTCCACATAACAACTCCAGCATTGGACAGATATGAGCTGTTCCTTTGTTGGCATCTCAGCTGAGAAGGGTCAAGATCAAGTAGTTTTGATGCTGAATTCCACTCTCACCCCTGGAGCTCAAGACAGAACAGTCTGTGCTGTGGAGAAACAAAGTTTTTCAGTTTCTACAGCTGCCAGTTTGGTCCATTTTAGGAACACAGAACTGCAGAGAGACCTTTCTGGGTAATTTCTGTCGTTGCAGGTAGCCACATTATCTAATCTTTTCCACTAACTGACCAAAGCTCCATTTTATAATTAGCCATGGTATCTTTGTCCCAGAAGGCCCTTTCAAAACACTGCTTTTCAACTAGAAAACAAAACAACATAAATAATGCCCCTTTGAAAATACTGAAGGAAATAATTTGACCTCTCTTGTATTTGAGGCCTGTTTTCTGGCTGATTTAATGTTTGTCTAGATCCTTCAACACCTGTTCATCTATTCATTCATTCATATTCAGTTCAGCAAGGTATTTGAACATCTTCAGAAATGAATGTGTGACAATACTGAACTGAATATTTGCTACTGCTACTGCTACGGATGAACAGTTTGAGCTATCTGAGGAGAGGATCTTCATTACATTACAAGGTCCATTAACACAGTGCACATCTTAGGAGAGGAAGGGTCAAGACCACTTTGTGAAACCTGTATGGAAGCTGAGGATTTGTTTAGTTTATACTGCACGTCTTTCATAGGAGGGTGTGGGGAGCAAGGAGACCGGAGGGGCGATGCAGTAATGCTAACATTCCTCTTGTCCTTGCAGGCTCGGGGATCTGGAGGTGGCAGGAGACGGAATGATGCTGCCTCCCAGGATGATCATGACAAACCCTATGTTTGTGACAGTAAGTAGCAACCAGACAGCTTATTCTGCTTCCAGCCTGGTCCTACCAGCTCAGTGCATTCAGGGCTTCATATATTACGGCAAAATATTCTGCTGCTCTCTGACTTGCATGTTTGCCACCTGCTGCTGATGCTCTTGGTGTTTTTGCATGAAGGAAATAAAATTAAGTTCTCAGCAAGACTCCACTTTCTTTTGCCCTTTAATAAATCATCTCTTATATTTTCTTTCTCTTTCTCTTTTTCTGGCTTCTCTGCCTTTTGTCTTCTTTTCCCCCATGTAAGTTTCACCCTCTATTTCTTTCTCTGTTTCAGATAGTTACAAACAAAAGCATAACTCAAAAATCTCCGACAAAGGTACTTCACCCTTGTTGTGTCTCTTGATATATTTGGTGATTCTCTTCCCTTCAGTCCTTTTAAAATCTCACTGGGCTAAATTCTGAAGGTCTTATCCCTCACCAGAAAGTCGTCTTGTGGCATCATCAAAAGCTGAGCCCTTCTAAGAAACAAATAACATCTTGACTGCTTTGTTTTGATACATATTCCATTTGAATACAGCCCTGCTGTTTGGCATCTTGCAGTTGGACTGCAGGGGAAGCAAGGCCTTGTCCAAACAGATAAATTATACTAGAGCCCAGCATCAACACTGAAGGAGGGTATCAGAGTCCTAGTATGAGTGAGGAGTCCAGTATTTGTTACACAATGGTTTGGGTTTTTTTTTACAGTCTAGTCCTTGATGCTTTCCTTGTTCTTTTGATATTCTTTTTTGCTTCACTATGTCATTTCTGTGAAGGGCACTTATCTTACCTACATATTTTTGAGACATCCTATCTTAAGGCTTACTCTAGAGTATACATCCAATTGTAATTTGTGCTACCAGGTGCCTTCTAGTCTGTAAGACAATAACCTAAAAAAAAAGGTAATAGAAGTAGGAAAATGGCAGATCTTCACTTCTGTGATCCAAAACAGGTGGTATTGAGGACAACTAGAACCCCCTTTTCTATTATTTTCCTATCTTGCAGTGTTACTGACCTTAAAAGAATAACCCTCGCTATGTCAATCTATGGAGGTATTTTCTGCTGATTTTTAAAAAATATGAGGAAATAAGGAATATGCATGGTGAATAAGAACTATATTCCATGTGATGAAGAAATCATATTCTTGTGTGGTGAGACCAGGTGACTGTATGTGCCCAGAAGAGGAAACACTTGCATATGAATGGGACATGACACATGATAAAAACATGGTCAAGGAGGAAGAGCCCTTTAAGTTATGAGGAGTCAGAAGACTTATGCTGTGTTTAAATAGCAGTCCTAGTGCACTGGAAGAAATAAAATGAGTCTTCTAAGACTTTTATGAGAGCCCAAGATGTATCCTGCTGAAATCCACAGGTTTCCTTTGCTGCTATATGCATATATTCCCTTATCTGTTTTCTGGAACATCCTTCTAAATCCAAGGACACTTGCCAGTGGAAGTAATTTTGAACATAATGACTCTTTGTTGTCTGATCTTGCATTGCTTTTGGATTTTACTGAGAACACACCATGCATAGTAGTGATTTGCACAGAGTAGATTAAACATTGAAGATATCAAAGCAGGCAGCAGAAATCTGACCTGAAGTCAAGACTCTCATACATTGTTGTATTGATGGAATTTTGCCTTGGCTTACATTTTGGAGCATAAATTTCATCTTTGGTGTGAGAAATAGAAATTTTCCTATTTCATTTGGCTGACAGCTTTTACTTTTACTTAGAGTTCCAGGTGAGTCATAAGGAATTTTGGACTCCAGACTTTGCACAGTGGCTTCTCCTTTTCCACTGTAGATAGCTGATAAAAGGTTTATATACAGCAGAACTCTTTTACCTGAGCTTAGAGCAGAAGGGAGGAACTTTCCCAGTTGCATTGTCATCATCCTGAAGTATATCCTGCCCTTGTTAAATATCTATACAAACATGACATACAATTAGTTATGAGTAATTGGCTTACTATCCTGCTTGTGTGGATTTTTTCCATTAATTTTTTTCTTTGAAATTATTTGATGAATATTTTTATAGATAAAACTCAATCTAATTGTGGTAGGTTAGAAATCGGGTTGCAGTAGTCCTTGTGCAGATGTTTTGGGCAGATAAGTTTGTTTTACATGGAAACATGCAGGTGAAACACAGTGTATGTATTTCCTGTTTGGGAAAACATTATTCCCTCAATCACATTATTGGTATAAATAATTAGCTTAATGGGCCAACAATTTGTTTTTTCTGTAGTTTATTTAATTTCCCTCCAGGTTGCTTTTTCTGCAAGTATTCTGATATTTGAGTTTTGAAAATGACCACAGAGAAGAAAGCATAAACACAGCTAAACCAAATTAATTTTCTTATAAAACTGCATAGACACAAAAAATGATTTTTAGTCAAAAACTACTTTGCTCTTTTATCATATTTACACATTCAAATTTATGGGAAACAAGAATATACCAACAAATTTCATCAGTTATATAAAGGTTTTAGGAAAATGACTGGGCTATGTGTCAGTAAGATGATGCAAGAGTGATGCCCAGCTGGCACTGCCCCCTGTGTTGGAAAATAGCGATGTTCTCTCTGAAAAAAGACCTGCCTTTTTCTGTAAGAGGCATTCAGACCTACACCAGTATTAAACTTGCTCCCAATATTAAAACTGACTGGAAACATGCAATTTCTATGTAGTAAAGGTTTTCAAAGCTCAAAATATTTTGTCCTCCTGTGTTTTTAAGAAGTGGTTGGATGCCTGTTTTGTGGAATGAAATATTCTGAAATACTTCAGCTGCTTTAATTGAGCATATACTGTAGCAGAAGTTCAGAATGAAATGTTTGACCGAAGCATCAATAAAATTGCAAGGATAATCATGAAATGCATTGTTTCATCACATCACCAAGTAGAAAACTTGGTGATTAGATTTTCAATCAGTTGCACTGGATAGTGCTGTGCCTTGAGCTCCCTTGGGATAGCTTTGATAAAAACAGTGGCAGGGACGCCTGGTGAGAGATGGGTATAAACTGCAAATGGTAATGTAGCCAAATGGCTCAGCAGCTGTATGAGGGCAATCCTAAATGTGGCTTGAGCACCTGGCTAGGAGAGGCAGCAGGTGCCTCAAAGAAGAGTGGAAAGTAGGGCTTGAAAAGCAAAGCAGAGCCTCTGGTGTCAAGGAAGCGGAAGGTAAACCACCACCACTGTTCCTGATTAACGGGGCATGTGATTTTTAAAGGAGGGACTGAGTGAATGAATGAATGAATGAATGAATACCTACATGTTTAATAAGAATTGATGTCATGTCACTGTCAAATATTCAGCTGGGGAACCATTATTTCTACTGAGCACTCTTCTTAAAAATCCTTCTGCTACTTAAATAGTGTCTAATATGTATTACTTACTACTTTTTTAAAAAAAAACAACCTTCTCTGAAGTTTTATCTAGAAACTTGTATTCTGGTTTAAAAGCTGCAATCAGTTGTAGCACTTGAGTTCCACGACTCCAAATGTCTACTTCCTTTAGCCAGAGAAGTTAGTCTGTGCTGAATCTCTTCAAGTTACTAACTTTCCTGCTGCCCCTCCTCACTTTTACGCTTTCATCCTTCTCAGGTTCCCGTGGAGACATGGGACTGTGTACATACTTCCACCTTTGTTTTCTGTTCTTCCATCTATGGAAGATTTCCCTTGCCCACCTCTAAAAGAAATTATTTCTTTCTTTTCCTTTTACCAATATGTCCTCATCTCCTTTTAGTTTTATTCTGATATAATCTCCTGTTTTAGCATAGCAACTTGCATTTGTACCATAGCCCTTTTTTGTAGTCCCTCTGAGACTGAACTGTACATTCAGATCCATTCCTTGTGCAAAATGAGCATTGCCTGAAACCTTCCTAAGATCTCTGGTGGATCAGTGACTAATGCAACATTGCATGTACCCAGAGACACTGATCTTGTAGTATTTTGTAGAAGCTGATTCTTTCTTCAAGAACTTAATTTTAAGGTTTCTCTAGTTATCTCACCTACATTTTCTCTGCTGAAGTCCAAGACTAGCAGTCCTTGCACTGTTCTCAAGGGATAACAATGTCTTCTATGTCTGTACACAGTTACTGGGCCTTCTTTCAGCTGTGTTTTCTTCAGCTCTTTTACTAAGCTTGTTTTTTTCATTTGGAAAAACTCCAAAGGGCCTTTTAAAAGTAGTAGTGGCCAGAACAAAGTTAAGTGTGCTGTTCTGAGGATGGAAGCATTTCTGAAGATGAGTGGTTGACAGATTTACATGTACTTACAATTACTTTTAGAAACTAGATTTATGGAAATTGTTCTGTTATGTATCCATAAGAGGCACAGGGATGGCTGACCTAACAAGTTATTTAGTAATCTTCTCCTGGTATTATCCTTTCTAGTGAATCCCTAAGTAGATAAGCAGTAAGATCTAGAATAAGATGCTTGTTCAGATGAACTCAACAAACAACTCTCCCACCACAGGTGCTATTCTTGGCATCCATTGACTACATTATTGATAGAAAAGCCAAGATTATCTAGGTTAGAACATTTTAAAAATTTTTTTAAATACTGAATAACAGATGTGGAATAGAGCACATGGTAGGAGGGGAACAGAATTGACTCTGGCAGTTGAACATTTTCTACTCATGTAGGATAGTTGTTTTCTCCTTTGCTCTGGCTAGCAACCCATTTACTGAAATGTGCACAGCTGTATTGTTGAGCGTACATGTTTTGCACTGGGATTCAAAGTCACTGTGATCTTAATACAGCAGGTAGATTCTGGGTCTTGTACTCTGGGGGCACTGAAACAAGGACTATTTACCTCCCCATTCATTCCCTATGGAATGGATTGCTAAGTAACTGCTCTCATAATACAGGTGTATAGTGCGACAGTAGTGATTAAAGAGGGACAAATGTAATGTCTCTCTATCAGTGGAGGTCAAAATGCACTGCTAATGTTTGAGATCTCTAGATGGGCCAGATGTTACAACTAGATGCTACAACTGTAACAGGGGAGAGTATATTGCCCAACCAGTGCAAAACAAGGACAGGTTGGATTTTTTGTTTGGTTTGTTTTTTGTTCTTGTTTTTGTTTTTTGAGTGGAGTGAATGGTAGGACAGGAACATAACTTTGAGGAATGACTGCCTGCCAGAAGCTAACTCAAGATTTAGTATTTGACATAGCACAGCTGAGAAGAAAGAACAGGAGGAAACAGAGAAAAACAAAGAAAGACAATGAGAGGGACAAAATTCAGTGACCAGAAAAAAAAAAAAAAGCAGCATGTACTCCTCCAGTTTCCTGTTTCCACTAAAAACATGGATTGTTTCCTTCTGTCTCATACTGGTGACAGATTGTGCAAAATGTATGTGGAGAGCTGGCTGGAACACAGCTCACAGGCTGCCAAGGACCAAATGTGTAACTATTGCAAAATGACAGCAATGCAGCCATTAGATATTTGATGAGGAAGTCTTCTAAGTCATAGGTTTCAAATCCCCTTTTTAACAGGAGAAGTATTTTATGTTCATTTTACTCATTGAGAAATATAAACAGAGTGAGAATTTGCTTATCCAAAGAATTGCAGGATGCTACAGCCCAGAACTTAGAAGAGAGTTCTCTTTTATGAAATACTCAATGCTTGCAATTATACTGTTTTTCCCCTATAATGCAGTTGTGTAGCATCTTCATATCAGTCCTCAAATTTGAAGGAAAGTAAGGTTCATCATCGGAGACTGTCTGGTGGCCTCACAAAAAAATATCTCCCTCTTCTCCACTTGTGAAATTTGGTCTGCACTGCTGTATTACTGCTTACTTACCCAGCTTGTTCCTAAGGCAGCATTCACATCAGGTCATAGCAAAAATACATCCTTTGAATGCAGGAGGAATTGGAGTGGGTTGTGTTCTACAAACTCCCACTGTTTTTATTGAGCTTGGCTACATAATTAAAGATCAAGTCAACTTCCCAGTGTCAAGATTTAGGATGAAATCTACCACATGCAAGGATGATGAACCTATCCAGCAAGGAAAATTGAAGATAAAAAAGTCAAAGCAGCTGAAAGGAGGGCCACTGGACAAAGTTTATGCAAGGCACACTCTCACTTGCTATGTGTGAGCTGCATAGTGTTAAAAACTAATCAACAGCATGCATTTCAGACTGGGAGAACCAGTTTTCATTATGCTTTTGTCAGCTCTAAGAATGAGAAAGATGTGGTGTAGGCACTGGTGTGGATGTTGGAACTCATGGATTCCAGTCCTGGTAATGAAAAAAGATCACTGTGTGGGCAACTCAGCCCCTCTGTGATTCTCTTTTTTCCAGAACTGAAATGAGAATAGTATTTCCCACTCAGGAATGTGGAGGAAGATTAATTAGTGTTTGAAAAAAAGCCAGTCTGCAGTGGGAAGAGTTATATAAGAGCTAAGTGTTTATTAATGATCACCCTTTTACAGAAACTACTTCTTAGCACAGTGATACGGTAGATTAATAAAATGTGCTCTTACCTGGAAAATAAGATTAGGGTGAATTCAGGAAGATTCAGTCTGTTGGAGAAACCATGAAGTTCTGACTTAGCTTTCATTCTAGCAAAGTCTCACTGAAGCCAATGGTTCTTTTGCCTGACTAATATCATGACCCTTTTCCCCCTGCAAAAGTCTAATTTGTTCGAGGAACATGAAATCTCTGCAGTTTCAATTCATGGCATTGCTTTGGACTCCTTTCATGACACAAAGTGAATTTGAAAAATGGAAAAATCTGGACACAAAGAGCAAGGGCTGCTGGAACTGCAAATCTTTGATCCTACAAAGAATCTGCTAGGATAATTTAAACCAAACTCATTTGCCTCAGTTCTGGTTATAAAATCATCCAATCAATTTCTCACAAGGCATGTCTGAGAATGATGTCACCCTTGAAGGCCACCTGGAAGTCCTCACAATGGAAAGGTCTCAGCTGCAGAATTACTCCTGCCTCAGCTTATTTTGATACTTGCTTTTTTCTAGTGAGCTGATACTTTTTTGCTGAAGAAGAACAAGTCTGCAGACCCATCCGTTTTCCTATGTCATCCTTAACTCCACAGCTAGAATCCTTGCAGGATCCTGTAAGGAATGGAGTAAACACCATAGTTTTGGGACTTGCTGTGGGGAAAGCAAATTTCCTTTTGTGCTTTGATCACCTGATAGTGTTCTGGAAATAATTTGATGGAAGTCTTTGAGTACTATTAGCAATTCATAACAATAGAATGATTTTTTAACATTCTTCTTCAAATGCATAGAAGTAAGTGGGATAGAGTAGGATACTTGATGAGCTGATCCAGCTCATCTAGCAGATGGTCAATCTGCTGGAAATGTAAATCTCTTTCTCCATTCTAAGGAATGCTGCAACATTTATGTAATTAGAGGAGGTTACCATTGTGAAAGAACTTAAGCAGTGAGCTCTCTCTGGGTTGATGATTACTTAAGTGTTATGCTTTTCCACTATTCACAACATGGGGAAACTCATACAGAACTGCAGATATCTTGTTGTTTTGACTCTTGTTCAGCATTTGTTCCACTGCTTGTCCTTTGCCCTGCAGGACCACAGAGAAGAAGTAGTTTCCCTCTCCAGAATGCACTGGAAGAAAACCAGGATGCTACTAGAAAGGGGAGTCTGAACTGATGTTTTGTGGGGAATATGCATCTAACAACAGTATAGTACTTCAAAATGTCTGGCAATTGAGTTAGATTTACATAGGAAAAATGAAGGCAGATTCTTCAGAGAATGGATGTGCATATCTATATGAGTATTTTACTTCTCTCAATATTCCCTTTCCCTCCTGCAGGAGGTCTCATTTCTAAATCAAGGCCATTCAAAGGCTTAAAAAATCTGTGACTGAGGACAGGACATACTGCACTTCAAAGAAACTTCTGTCTCATTATGATGACTCTGTGATCATCACCTTGCACAACGAAGAAAACTGGGATAAAAGTATCTAATATTCCAGATCACTCATGCAAATCATGAGCTTGTTTTACATGTTTCTAATAAAGAAAAGCCTTTTCCTTGAGGGAGTTTGTAAATCAGTTAGAAGAGATTAAGAATGAAATATATTATTGTAATAGGCTTTTATTTATAATTTTTTATAATCTGTTCCAAAAGGTGGAACATCAGTTGGTGTTTTCTGAGTAGTAGCAGAAAAGAATAAAATGTTAAGTTTTATTTATATGTAGATGAATAAATGGGATGAAGGGTTTGTTTGGTTGGTTTTGGTTTTCTAATTTTTTAAAAAATTTATTTGTGGAGTCTCTTACATTCCCAGACTCAGGTGTCTGGAGAATGGGAAGTAAGTATCTATGTATGTTGCAGGATACATATTGGGGCCGACTTAAGTTTTTAGGAGTGGATGGTCACTTACCCCTTGGGGATCCTTTTCAGGGGAGTCTAAAAACAGGATTCTGTTCTCTCTTCTGGCACCATTTCCTCTGGCCTTCTAAGCAAGCTATGCAGGACAGACTGCTGGACATGACATTTATTCCTGTGTGAAATCCTTGAGGTTAAATAAGGTAATAAAGTGACTGAAAATGTCTCTGGGAGTGAAAACTTGCAAGAAGGGCACTAAGGTTTTTTATCTTTGTTTTCTAATCTTTTAAAATGGCAATATTTGTATTTGGTAGACAAAATGAAAATGAACATACAGAGAATGCTTTGAAAATGAAAAGTAATAATTTTTTGAGATGATAACATGAATTAAAAACTTTGTAGAAAATCAGTTAATATGTAATGAATCTTATTATGTTGCCTGCCCTTGCTGTAAACTCCCTGTGAAAGTGTAGACCTTTCATCACCCTGAGTTGTTTGATTCTGTTCTTAATATCTGTTGACCTAATCCTAAAATGAATGAAAGTTCAGAAGTAGGATTATCTGTCACCCATTGTATTGTTTATTGGGATGCTGAATATGAAGTTTAGCTGGGCAAAGAAGAATCACTACCACATGTTTTTTTAGCAAGAAACTGTGAATGATTTCCATCTCCATGTCTTAACTGGGAATCTGTGAATAAATCTATTCATTAACCTTTTAGAGAAAGTATTTTTAAAAACTCCAGCTGTTTCGTTTTTTTTCAGAGATCACTAATGAAGAAAATAATGTCCTTCTCAGTCTTGTTCCCATTGCTGTGCATTGTGCAGCAGCACCACTGGAACTGGCGTTTCATTTAATTTTATGTGCAGTCTTGTTAGTAATCTTAGCAGAGAGGATTAGGGCTCTGTGATCTGCAGGGACTGAATGTGCATTTGCCTAGGCCTGTGGGAAGGACTGCTGGCAGCATGGTGGGAGGAAAGCTTGTTTGGGGACCTGCAGCTGCAGGGCTGCCCTCTGCCACCTTTCACCAGTGCCGGCTGGAAGGATTTTGGGCAGGCGCATGGAGTGCGTGGTGCTGTTCTCTGGGGAAAAGGGAGCATTATTTGAGAGGATGCTGCTGTGGTTGTAGATCACGCTGATGTTTCCATTCTCTCTTCCCCTCCCTCATATCTCCTTTCCATCCAGTCTGTGGCAAGCGTTACAAGAACAGGCCTGGGCTGAGCTACCACTATGCTCACACCCACCTTGCCAGTGAAGAGGGTGACGAAGCCCGTGAGCAGGAGACCCGCTCTTCCCCTGTCCACCGAAATGAAAACCACAAACGTGAGTAGGATTTTCCCTTTGCCTTTGAGATCTTTTCCAGGGGTGTTGCCTCCACCCTGTCTTTGCCTTGGGGAGGCTGATGTTGTTGCCTGGCTCAGTTGTGAGTGATTGGGACCTGGATGCTTGGAGCTAATCAGCCACAGCTCACACGGGTGCTGGCTCAGCTAGTCAGAAATTCATTTCAAACCCAGCATTATCTCTGCAGCAAGTCACTTTTCCATTACTACTCCTGTGGGGAGGAGGTGTCAAGGAGAGGGGGGAAAAAAAGAGATGCCCAACCTGCCCATCATCAAGCAGCCTCCCAGTGGCTCTTAGTAAGGATGTCAAAGAAATATACATCCAGCAGTTTCAGCCTTTGTTTTGTTTTTAATAAGAGATGTTTGTCAATGTGTCAGTTTTTCAATATGAAAATAACAGCACCTTTCCCCCTTACACCTTCACCTTCTGCACAAACAGCTTACCCTCAACTTTGCCAAAAGCTGCTTCTTAGTTACAGTTTGACAAAAGCTATTAAAACACATCAGTACTGATCTGCAAGGAGGAGAGCTGGAACATGAAGGGAGAATGTGCCTCAATTTCCCACACTGGTACAGTGCTGAAAGAAATCTGAGTGGTCCGAATGTGTTTGTGATGAGTCACATATGCTCAGTGTGAGCATAAGGGCCATCACCCTGTTTGACTGTCCCTTCTGTGCTCCTTAGGCACAGAACAGGAAGTCAAGGATACTGTGTTCTAATACTGATTTTTGCAAGTTTCTAATCCCCTGTTTATCAGTTTTCCAGAGTGCAATACTATGTGATGTTTGCTGTGTCCTTGGGATTTATGTAGATACCTTTATTCGCTTTCAAAAAGTTCTTTTGGGTCAGCATGTGATCTGTGTTATTTTAGTGCAAAGTAATAAAGCAATAAAATGCTTATACGGAAAAATATGCAGGAAAACACTTTCTAATACCTTAAGAACTGCAAGAAAAATGTTAGAGGGAAAACATTTTCTTTCTAAGCAGTATAATTGATAATTGTCCCCAGAGAGGTGTGGGAGGGGGTTTCCTTCCTCCAAAGCATCTGCTACTAGCCACTGTCTGAGCTTGAAGGACTGTTTAGTGTGATCCCATTTGGCAAGCTCTTTGTTTCTGTCAATTTTATGCTCTACCTTTTAGTTATTCCCATGTTTTGTAGATTTGCAGTAAAAGTAATTTTGACTCCTCCAGCTGTTGATAAACTTGAGCTGTCAGTGTACTAAGAGTGACTGCTTGGGCAGGCAGGGGAATGTCAGTGTTCAGCCAGTAGCTTTTGTTTACTTAGCATTTACATCAGCTTTGGGGTTTTTTTGGTTGGTTGGTTGGTTGTTTTTTTCCTGTTCCTGCAGCAGTGATTAATAGTTGCATTATAGAAGNGGGGAATGTCAGTGTTCAGCCAGTAGCTTTTGTTTACTTAGCATTTGCATCGGCTTTGGGGTTTTGTTGCTTGGTTGGTTGGTTTTTTTCCTTTTCCTGCAGCAGTGATTAATAGTTGCATTATAGAAGAATATTGCAAATCTATATTGAATTAATATTGATAATGATCTTGCAAGAGATGCAAAAAAAAAGAAAGGTAGCGTCCCATGCCCTGAATTCAGCTTGACACAGATGCCAAGGGGTCTCAGTCCTTGTGTCTCTGGTGCTTAGGAAATGATAGAAGTTAGCAAGAAGAGCTAGAAAAGCTATGGTAAGGTTAGGAGCAGCTGACTTTGGCCCATGATAAAAGAGGTGTGTTCTACACTGTGGGAAAGAGTAGCACGACAGCAGCTTGGGCTCGTGTTCTCCCAGAGTATGTGGCAAAGGGGAGCTGCTAATGCACAGACCCACAAGCAGGCAGAAATTTAGAACCATTGGGGTAAACCTCTCTTGAAGCCCAGTTTCCTGGGTGGAAAGAATAACCAGCCAGGAGCACGTGAGGTATGGGCAACAGCCGTGCAAATGTGCAGATCAGGCTTGGGGAAAGTCCCAGATGCTAGAAGGTAACTGTCCCAAATGGCTGAGCTGTCACAGTGGCTGTTTGTTCCTTTTTTGCCTGTTTGTTTAGAGCCTTGAGCTCAGATCTTGCATCTTTGCTCTTCCACTTGGTGATATTTAATTTATGCTGCCATTTATCTTCCATGTGAATGCTAATTGTCCACATTGCTAATGTGCACTCATTAAATGGTCCCTTTGTACAGGGGGGTGGTGGGGAGCCAGAGCATCAGATCCTTCCTCTCCCCTAAGAACTGCTAGGCATGTGTTATGAATTAGATTTGACAGGTCTGCAGCATTCTAGGTCTTGAGCTTCAGGAGTCCTCTCTGCATGGGCTTGGGGGGTGGGGTGGGGTAGGTGGGAGGGAGGGAAGGCAGGGGGATGTTAATCCACACAGCTAATCCACAGCCCACTGAGCAGGAGGACCAGAGATATGGTGCAGAGTAGGATCTGGTTATTTGCTGAGCAGTGTGTCAGAGATACGAGCAGCCTGATTTAGAAAAGGCAAGGCAAATCAAACCAGCCATTTGGAATTCCTTGTGCTGTGGGAGGTGAGCACTGGGTCAGTAAAGTTCAGGCGGGTGGCTGCAGCATGAACTTCCTTCCTTTGTACCTATGTCTCCTCTACAGCTCCCACTCCTTGCAGAACCTTCAGTAACAGCAGCCCTGGCGATGCAGCAGGGAGCAGGGCTTTGCAGGATTCAACTATTGATGCTCTAACTGGTGCCACATCAAGACCTGAAAGCCTCTTGTCTTTCTGCATATTCAGTCCCCTCTATTTCATGCACACACCAATTTAAGCAGGTCAGAAAATTATCCAGAGATTGGAAAAGAGGGGTAGATAGGAGGAACCTACCTAAAACTCAGAACCATTGAATAGGTGTGCATCAAAAAACTGGTACTGGCCCAAGTCCCACGTCTCACCTCCTTGGCACATCCCACTGTCCTTGACCTTGTAGATGGTTTGTCTGTTTACATCTCTTTACAACTCTCTCTCCTGTCCTTCTTTCTCACATCTAGATTACCTGTTGCAACATGAAAGATAGTTCAACAGTCAACACCTTAGCCTGTGTTCTGTTTGAGCTTTAGTGGCTTGCTTTGTGTGCTTTATCTAGCCCTTTGACACAAATAAATAGCCCTTCCTCAGTGTCTAGTCTTGCCTCTGCCTATACAAACATTTATTTCTGACCTACTCTCTGATTTTTTTACCTGTATATTGAGCTGTGAAAAGGAAATTAGTAGAAAACCCTTTAAAAAGTCAACTTCCTCTTTCCTCAACTCCACTGAAAAAATAAATGATACCACACCATTTTCAGACCTTTTCTCACTGGCTTTTCCTCTACATGTTGGCACCGAGACCATGAGATTTGTGAGCCCAGGGTGCATCCAAGCCTGCCACAAAACACCTGCTGTTTTATTCCATCTCTCTCCATGGGTACAGGCCAGCTCTGGGGGCAGCTGGTTCTCACAAATTTTGAGACACTTCTGATATAGGAATTACATTAGACTTCTATCTATTGAAATGTCTCTGTGAATGAGTGTACTAGTATAAACGCTCTTTCTTAATTCCTGGGAGAATAGGATAGTGTGTCTACATGGAGAAAAACTTCCTGTCCTTTAAAGGAGAAGAGTTTTCAGTGACATTTTGCTGTGTGAAATGTTGACTGCGGGTGGCTGTGCAGAAACAACTGAACAGGATCTTGTGCCCACAAGCACTTTGGCCAATGACAATCCTAAATGAAGAACATTGTGCTGAATGCAGGTTGATCCATTGTGCAATACATGTAGATAAGGAGGATGCATTCCTGTGCCCTCCTGCCCCTTTGCTAGCTTAAGCATCTGCCCTGCAAAACCACCTGTGTACATTATTTCATGGTATCAGCCTGTTGTGCCCAGTTCCATCACAGATTTTATTATGTGGATAAATCTCTGCTGGAGAGACCAGCCAAAGTTGTTTGTGTACTCTAAACATAATAGGATACCCGGTCTCCAGAGATAAAAAATTAATGTGCTAACCTCAGTGTGCCTCCAAGCTGTCCTCCAGCTCCCCCACACAGTCATCTTTGAAACATTTTTATTTCCATCCAGGCAGGGGGCTGGCCATGAATAAATGACGAAAGTCAGCCCCTCGGTTGGAGACGAGCTGTTTGTTCCTCTCCACAAGCAGCATCAATTTGAAAAGCTACATCAGGCCTACTTTTTCCCTGCCTCAGTGCTGATCCTTGCTGGGGCCGTGGTGGGAGCTACTTCTGGATGCAAGGATGCATCAATGCCCACCTTGCAACAAGATGCCCTGCAGCAGGTGCTTTTCAGTGAAAATATGTACATTACCTTGATTTGATTTCTTAGCCATTTAATCTGTTGGGTTTTTTCTCTTTTCAGAGTTTGTTTTCATAAGGAAAAACACTCAGAATGCTCAAAGAAACAGTAGTGATTGGAGAGTTTGAACTGAATAAAGTTTTCCCTTAAATCCTGTTTGCAGCTGTAAATTACTGAGGCTTTTGTGCATGTATTTTTTGCAATGCTGAGTTAAGAAATAGATCAGTTGTTTAGAGTTATGGCATAGTGGGAAATCCCAAACTCGTCTCTTATGTAGAGGAAGAACTAATCTGCAACCCACTTTTTTTGTTTGTTTTGATTGGAGTCATAGGGTGGTTGTTTTTGTTAGTTTGGTTTTTCTTTTCTATACTGCACGGACAGGGATTAAAATGTTGCTGTTGATGTGCAACTGTTATTGAAGAGAAGCACCTAGTGCTTCTCAGTAGTTTATGGGAAAATATTTCCAATATAATTGGTTTTTGAAAAACATGTGTTGCTTCAACAGCACATCAGCTCTTAATTTAGGATAGTATAATTTATGTATTTACATTTTCCCCCCATTTCTGCTATCTCCCTGTTTTTTCTGCCTTTTTTTTTCCTCCTCCATGTAGAATTTGAGCTAAGTAAAATCCAAATGCTTTGACTGAATTTGAACTGAATAGGTGCTCTCTGCCTTCTCGCACTTCTCCAGTGAGTAATTTCCAGATAAAAGCCTACATGATGTTGCAGGGACCCAATTCATGGCACTGGCCATTTTCACCTGAATACTAAGGGATGCTGCAGGATAGGGCTGTATATTGGGCATTACAATCCCTTCTTGGGGTGGGATATATTCCCTTAACTGATGGGAATGATGTGTTTCAGTGGCCAGGAGCCAAGTTTCTAGGCACCAGACAGTTAAAATGTTTCACTCCTAGCAGCGGGCTTTTGGTTGATGATTTAAGTGTTCCTGCAGGAGACTCTATAAGGTCAGTGCACAGAAATTCTATGAAATGCTGCCTTAAGGTTAAGGGACACTGATTCCCTAAATCTACTGAATCCAATCATTTGATGCTGTATTTTCCTAGCTGTACCTTACAGCTACCTAGCTCACCTTCCAGTGCTTTCATTAGCTGTTCAACTTAAGGGCCACATTGATTCCTGTAAAAGACGACCAAATGATCTTCCTTTCCTCATGTTTAGAGGCTTCCCCTGACTTTTACAGATGTACCTTCTTCTCCTAGCACTTCTTGTCGTGCTCTTTGGCTCTGCTTCTCTGTGAGCAGGGGCTGTAGGAAAGGCGAACATTTCAAAGTTGCAAAAGCAACAGCTTCTTCTATCCCCACACTACCAGCTAACTCAGGAGATAAAATTCAGTTACTAGAGAGACCTGTCAATACTTTGGGTGGGTGTTTTGCAGCACCTCTCAGCAGCATATCCTGCTTCTCTGGCTGCCAGCAAAGGGCATGCCCATCCCATGCGGGGGAGTGCAGCGTGGGGAGCCGGAGCTAGTGGAGCCCATGGGGCTGTGCAGGCAGATTAGCACGACTCTGGGAACAGAACACCAGCCATTTCCCAGCGTTACACCCAATTTCCAAGTGTGTTTGGTAGAAAACAGCACCACATCGACACAGAAGTGCTGCCTCTAGCCTGAGCTGCGCTTGCAGCCTGCTGCAGGGCCCTGTATCAAGTGCTCCAACACTTCCCAGTTTTGGGCCAGCCAACAATGCTTATCTCTGGTGCTAACAACAGAGTAAGTGACTGGCCATTTCCTCTCATTCAGTCTGATTTACACTTCTTCCTGAAAAACTGCAATGAAAGCCCCATGCACTTAATTCACGGTGGGAGTCCCCAGAAATGGCTGCGCACATCCACGCCTGGCTGCGAACGTGAGAGAGCGAGAGCCTGGAGCGCACTTCAGCTGTGCGTGGCCTGTTCCTCACCACACCAGCAGCTGTGTTCTTTTATTGCTCCTTCCCAGGGCAGGGTCTAGCCTTGAGCACAGAAGCAGCTCCCCAGTCCCCCTCTCTGCCCCACCATTGCTCGCTGCACCCAGCAATGACGGGGACAGAAGGGGGTGCATGCCCAGCCAGCCATCTCCCTCCTTTTCCATCAAAGAAAGCTGCAGTCCAGGCACTGCTTTTCTTTCGCCTTAAAGCCGTGTTTTCCTTGAATCATCCCAGTGCAATTTCTCTCGTGAGCCTGCCTGCCCTGCACTGAGCCGCTCTGAGCAGCGAGCGGAGGGGCCGCGCTGCGGTTCCTTGCGCGGGAGAGCCGAGGCAGGCAGGCGGCGAGGCCAGCGGCGGCCGGCCGGGCCCGCGGTCACCATGGAGACGGGCCAGGCCTGCCAGGGAGGCGAGGACGGGCACATGGAGACACGGGTCGGGATTATCTGTCACCGAGGCCTCCAAGGGGCTTGACAACTGCAGGCACAGGCTCTCGTCTGGCATTCTCCTGCTCAGGCAGCCAGACATTGGACTTGCTCTTTGCTAGGCAGAAAAAGGGAGGAGCTGCAAAGGAAAACTGGCCCCATCTCAGACAAAGAGTCTTGTAAATTAAACAGAAAAACCTAACAAACAAAACTCCAACAAAAAAACGCAAATCCACCCCTTTTCCTCCATCATGAAGTGCACTGGCTTGACTCAGGCCTATATGCAAGGTCCTGCAGTCTCTATTGTGCTCTGAAGATCCTTGTTGCAAACAGAGTAAATGGCCTGATTCAAAGACTTTTGAATGGAATTGAAAACCTCCAGTGGGCTTTATTGGGTTTGGATCAAACCCAGAAGAAATAGGTAAGAGCTGGACAAAATGTGCTAGGAAAAATCCCTTTGTGAATGCATCTATCTGACTGTAGCCAATTCACTGTAATCATTGAAATAAATGATGCACAGCTCCATAGCCCAGTAGCGAGGCATGCACTCCATTCATTCTCCATTGCCTTCCCAGTAATGTGAGTATGACAAAAACAGGGATAAAATGCTGCCAAACCTAGATGCATATCTTAAATTATGGTTCAGTATTGTGCTGTATTACCTACAGGCTGAGGAAATATATGTGACAGTGATTTGTTACCCAGGATCAGAAAACCAGTTTTTTCTTTTAAGCACTGGTTCCACCTCCCAAGTTTTTGAAGATTGTGATCCAAATCATCAAAATAATTTCACTTAGAAATCAGAAAAATGGATAGATAGAAGGTTCTATTTATTTGGGGATTTGTCTGTATATATTTAAGGGTCACATTTTGAAGAAAAACTATTTAAAATATCTGTATTCTGAATTGTCTGCTTTAAAAAAAAGGGAGACAAGAATTTCTTCTTTTGAACTTGCCTTCCGTCCAAGATTTTTTCTGCAGCCCTGAGAAGCAGAAAACTTCTACATCTAACCCTTAAAAAGATATTTTTATTGAGTCATGTGGCTCTAGGAGATGATGTAGAAAAGAAAATTCCTTATTTCTTGATGTTATTTCATTATAAGCAGCTTGCTTTTATTATTAAGCTGAAACTATGAGGAAGATAACTTAGAGAGTTTTTTTGGTTTCTTGGGAGGGACAAAGGGAAGCTAAAATTCTGTTTCAAGCCACTGCCTTCAAAATCAAGAATGCACAGAAGTTATTTTATATATTTAACTCAGTCAACTTGTTTAGTTTTCAAGTTTTGTCTACAGAACAAAGTTACTGTGTGATAAACTACATAATTTATGTAATTTACCAAACTTACATTGCGAAAAGACTACTGTGAATGATGATACCATATTTTAAGTAGTTCTTTATTCTGCTCAGCTTGTTATAGCTTGAAATCAACTTGATTAGGCTAAGAAGAAAAAAAAAATGTTTCAAAATAAGTGCATACCAAATTTATTTGAAAATACTGACTTTGTTTTCACTCTGCATCCTGATTTCACGTGAATCACCTTTCAGGTTCAGGGAAGCTGTTATTTGAACTGTACAGATCTTTCCATGTCTCTCCTTAATAAATTTTTAAAGATTTAAAGTATTTTTTTTAAATGGTATGCTCAATTTTGGGTGATATGGGTCTTTTAATCAAAGACAGGGTCTTTGATGAAACCTGAAAACAACCTTAAGTTGAAATGGCAAGAAGCACTGATTTAAGTACTCCTCCTGTGAGCAAACCTTAGCTCAGGCAATACTCAAAGCTCCTCAGAGCTTTTGATCTGTTGTTGCAGTTTGCAATGTAAAGGAAAATCAGAAGAGTTTTGAGTAAGATAAGACAAGGCCATGGGTGGTTTTCAAGTCTTTGATTTGAAACAGTTTCTAATTATGGGTGAGTTTTTCTTTTACCAAATCCTTGGAGGAAGTCACCTGATCTAAATGATTCAACTCTTCTGCTAGGGAGTTACTACTGGCTAGCTGAGCTGTTTGGCTGAAACTTGCACCTTCTACTTGTTGATTACCTTATGCAAAAAGTGGATACCTAGTTAATTACTATGTCTCAGATGAAAAGCAGCAATGTTACTCCCTAGGTAATTAATTGGTTCTTGTGAATCCATTCCCATAGTTACTTTTGTAAGTAGTTTTATTGACTTTGGGGTAAGATTAGGGTTGGGCTTTTCCTGCATGATACCCTATTCATGAAGATTACACATTAAATCTTGCCATTTTTCCTTTGTTTCCTAATTCCTTCATAATTCGTTAAGGACAGTAAAATAAACTAGAAACTCTGAGGATATAAGCAAACAAAGTTCCTTTGAAAGTAAAAACTCTGCTTACTGTCATCTGAAAATCTCTTTATTCTCAAACCATCTGTGCTTTAGCCTGTGAATTAATTCACTATATGGTACTGAAAAAGAAAATAAGCTTAAGTCAGGTTTGGTTCTAATTTCTGTACCTGTTGGAACAAAAAAACCAAACAACTAAAAAACCAATGAAGAGAGTAACATTCCCTGGCTTGTTTGGCTCTAGAGATACATCATTTAAGATATCATTGATGTAACTTTGGGAACTTCTCATCTCTCTATGACTTTTCAGGCCTGATATCTCTATCCCAGTCTACTGAGCCAGGTTAATAAGTGAGCACACAGACATTCACATTAAAAATTAAATAAATTGAAAGAAAACAAAGAAGAAAAAAAGGGTAAAAAAGGAAGAGAAAGGAAAAAGAAGGAAGACGAAGAGAAGAGCAATCAAACCTGATGTTTATTCCCTTGGCAGTGGTCTGGGAGAATCCCCTCAGCTTTATCACACTCAGCAAATACCTTCCACCTCTCCCACACACTGCAGATGAATTGATCAGTGTATGTATTTTTGAGTCCCCCTGTCCCATTTCCAGTTTGAAAGTCAGTGGATCTTATGGTTATCATCCATGTTGAAACAATTTAAGTCAGTATATGCAGAGTGTTAATGACACCATTATGGGCAGTGGTAGAAGTGGAACTCTTTCCTAAGTCTGCTGGCTGGCGCCCTGACTGTTTTTATTTGTGGCCTCACCACAGAATTTTTGTGTGTTTGAGAATAAGCCAGTTTGCCAC
Source organism: Polioptila caerulea (assembly GCA_013397295.1). Taxonomy (NCBI): domain Eukaryota; kingdom Metazoa; phylum Chordata; class Aves; order Passeriformes; family Certhiidae; genus Polioptila; species Polioptila caerulea. Next base: position 1,129,463 of record VYXF01009643.1, read on the forward strand.
TCTACTTCCAAGTCTTTCAGCTTTAAAATGCAATGCAACCTCACCATGAGACTTAATTAGGGTCCAGAACACTTTGGTTAGAAACAATGGCAAAAGAGGCTTTTGATCTCACTGAAGGTTAATAATAGGATCTTAATATATCTGTAAGGCACTTAAAGGCACTTGGATGAAAGGTGTAATAATGTAATAACAACAAAAAAAGTCACTAAATTCCGAGCTTGCTGAGTTTGCATTGCACGTGGCGTATCTGTAGATGCAGAATAATATAAAGAGGTAATTACTTAACTTTTTCAAAATGAAGCTGCAGTGGGAAATATAAATGCAAGGGAGGTCTGCTTTTTATACACAAAATAAGTACTAGCAGCAACTTTATGATCATTTTGTTACAGCTCTTAAAATGAGCCGGTGTGCTAGACTTCCACCTGGTTCCTGTTTGGTTTTGCTTATCTTGCATGCATGTATTAAATACCTTCCTGGAACAGACAAAATGCTAATCTAACACTGGGAGCTTCTCTCTTTTTTTTGAGGGAGAGTTGGGAATCTGTCAACGAGGATCATTTCAGAGCAAAGTCCATTGTTTAGTAAATACCGTCAGGAGCTCCATGACCACAGAGGAAGACAGTGATGTATTTGCAGTCTTATGGGTTTTAATTTTCTTCTTAATTTCACCTTACCTGGAATCTTTCAGTGACCAATCTCCAGAAGTTCAGTTGATCAACAACTGGAAATAAATGAATAACTAGATGCACCCAAACCAGAAAAGCAGATTGAACTTGGAGGAAATTTAATTTTAAGTGTATGTCTTGGACTGCTACCAGAAGCCCTCTAGAATGTCATTGTTCTTTGGGGGAAATTTGAATGTGGACAAAAAGACCATTAATAAAGACTGTTGAAACATCTGTTTAAAATCTGCAAGTTACAAAATATGCATTAAAAAGAGATGGTACAGTTTAAAGTTCCTAATTTTCTCATTTTTAAAAATCTTAATGCAGTAGGCTCAGGCCAGGTGTACCTACTGGTATATAACTGGATTTTTTATGTTCAAAGAGAAGAAACAAAGTCAAAGACCAACCATTGCCTCCACTCCCTTCCACAGTTCATAGTTAGAGTGTACAGGAAGATGTTTTCCCTCTCTGGAGAGAAGAGGAAGGAAATGGCAGTTGTGAGCAAGAAAAAAAAGGACATTGCTGTTCTGCTCAACTAAGAGGAATGCAGAAGACCTCTGCCCTTCTCTTCTTCCTAAGGGATCTGCCTCCTCCTCTACTTAAAATCAGTGTGTGTCTTCTCCTTTCCAAGTATTCCTAGCTGGAAAATAATAATATAACCTCGCTCCTTTTTTCTTGGCTGCAAAAATTTTTAACTCTGCTGGTTGGGATGTCTGCCCCAGGGCTCACTCTGCACCTGTGCTGGGTGCTGGGGTAGTGTTGGACTCTCCCTGCTCATCCCAGGGAATATGACTGCTGCAGGGGGCTGAAGTCTTGGATAAAACATCTCCAAATGGCTTTGCCTTGGAATATTCAGAAGCTTTTGAACCAGTCTTCTGAGAAAGGGTACCCTGCTACTTAGACATGTAGTCCTCTAAAAAGCTACTTGAAATAAAACCAGGAAAGGTACCTATCCCCCCCCCCCCCCCCCCCCCCCCCCCTCCCTTTTC
>VYXF01009643.1:1131163-1144366 GCA_013397295.1 Polioptila caerulea
CCCCCCCCATCTTCCCCTTGTTGATTTTTGAGTTTTGGAGACTGTATTTTTCCTTTATAAATTTGTATTTTGTGGGATTATGATGATGACTGCTGCCTGAAAAGCCAAGTTGGGCTTACTGACAGCATAGGCCTGCATTAGGGGTTGCCTCTATACCTGTATGTGTTACAAGTCCCTGAACTGTAAAGGCATATCTGGAAGCATGTCCTTGAGAAGGAGCAGCTTGGATGGGATTATAAAAGAAATAGTAAAGGGTACTTTAGGCAAAATAGATACAACCCAGAGTGTACTTAAAGTGGAGGTGGTTTATACAGTTCACTTTTTGTTCTGATTGACGATGTTTTGGGAAGACTGTGGCCTGCAAACTCACTAAGCTAACACCATATCAAGGATAAGGGGCAAATGTCCAAGTGAATGGTCTTTTAGTAAATCTGATTTCTAATCCAACTACAGCCCAGAAAGGACCAGATGGGGTCATCATTCCCAATAACTACTGTGACTTCTGCCTCGGAGGCTCCAACATGAACAAAAAAAGTGGCCGACCTGAGGAACTTGTGTCATGCTCAGACTGTGGGCGCTCTGGTAGGTGACTCCTTCTTGCATCTTTCTTCTACAAAGGCATTTGTGTGATTTGGTTTTTGCACCTTCTGAAGATTTTGAAGAAAGGCAGCATATTTGGGAAGGGATAGAAGATGGAATCTTACCTCTTCTATATGTTTGTGGGAAAGGATGACTGAAAAATTTTGTATTATAGACCCCATTGTTGGATTCACATCTTTAAGCTAATGGGGTCTTATGAAATAATGAAGTTTTAATTTATTTATTGGCTTTTGGGAACATTGATGCATGTACCAGTTGTTCTTCACATGGAAGGAGAAAATCCTATGACAATTTTACAGCTTTGTCTTTAAATGCTGCAATTACAACTATAAATTACTTACAAGATTTATGGAAGTTGCATGACAAGCATTGCCATTGATTACACATTTCATGCATTTCTTCATCCAAAAAAGAAAGAGGGAGAAAATTACAGGGTAGGTATGGGGCTAGCTGTCAAGAATTATCCTCTTACAAGATGACTATCATTAGTTTTGTTTAAAGAGGTTTTTATTTCTCCCTTTTCTTCCCTTCTCTCTTTTTAAATGTAGGCAATTGTGTCTTTCCCATTCTGAGTTGTCTTTATTTCTGGCCTGTTGTTTTCTTCCTTCCTTTCTTTCTTTTTTTTTTCTTTTCTCTTTTTTTGGAAATTTTTCTACCAGCTGAGCAGTTATTTATAGCTCACGTAGGAGGTAGTGGTGGTGGTAGAGGGAATTGGGAGACCTTTAACAACTGCATATTCCAGCATTGGTCCAAGTTTCCACTTGTGATGTTTTTGTATAGTGGTGATACTAGTGGTAATAAAATGGTCATATAGAAATCTGAAAACCAAAGAGGCCTTGAAATTCAGTATGAATGCTGCTCCTTCTGTACTGTAGTCACTGAAAGACGTCTGTTGCTTCATGGCTGAAATGTGATGTGGAATGTTCTCACGCCAAGGAAATGGCCTTTTTATGCTCCTGCTGAAATTCATAGTAAGCTTATTACCACATTCAATGGGAGAACGATTAAACTCTCACTGAAATTGCATTCTACAGTTGTTGTGACCTCTGAAGGTATTCTGAAATGATACTGGTCACCAGAGGATCAATGGCAACTCCTTTGGTTTTCTCCAGGGGCATCCTTACGAATGTTGTGCAATCAGAGACATGGACGTTTTAGTGTACACATGATTGCTTCTAATAACTGAAGGGGAAAGTCCATGGGATCTGTGGTGCCATCTTGGAAGATCATTGCCCTTTGCCTTGATTGTTATATTTCAATGTAACTAATTTCATCATTGTCCTGATACGGCACAGTGAGATGGATCCATAATTTATTGCTACTTAAACATTACTATGGTGATTATATCAGATTGCAACACAAATACATTAATTCCCTTGATTCCTTAGTGTGATAGAACAAGTAGATCAGCCTTTAGCCTAAACTGTGCAAAATCAGTTCCATTAAATGCTGTCCTTGTACAAATTCTGACCCACTTGGGTCATTCATAGGGTCTGCAACGCTGTGACTGATGTGTGATGAAAGTGATTAAGGTATAACCACACACTAATCTCTGAAACAATGAAACCTCTTTGGTGTCTGCCATCTTTCTCTTTTATAATAATGGAGAACATTTTCATTACACTGAAAGAGAGATCATGGAAATTATATTGCTTCTTCTGTTCACAAAGTCAGTAAAATAACATTTCTACAATATGGTTTATCTGCCAATTGTTTTATTTTATTCATTTTCTCTTTTGTGAACAGGATTTACTTCTTTCTGTCTCAAGCAATGCAGTGTACTTGTTATATGGCTGATTCCTGTAGCTGGAGCAGGGACCCAACAGTTGGTTTCTTAATACCATGCTACTGTTTTTGAATAACAAAAAAGCTGTTCCCTAAAATCTCACACTTTAGTTTTGCTGGGCATGAGATATCCTTTTCTCTACCCTCCATAAAGAGGGAATCTGAAGGTTGTACTATTAATTGCATAAAAAATTTGACTGAGAGAGAAAACAAACCTCAATTTCACAGATTTCAGTATCTGACTTCTCTTTTTAGGAGTCTTCTTATGGTTGTTGTTGCCATTATTGATATTCTGTGTGGAGAATTTCCTGTTCCATCTTGAAAGTCGAATTAACTCACACAAATTTGAACTTTTCAGTGTTTCCCAAGATGGGTCACTCCTCATCTCAGTTGTTTCAGTTGTTGAACTGTATATATTAGTTTTGGTTTTCTTTTTTTTATTTTTGAAGGACATGCCATGAAATTTGTATTAAAGTATTGGTTTAGGTTACTTTCACTTAGTCTTCAAAATGTATTTCATTTTGTTTACAGAAGAGGTTCTTTAGGATCAGGTGAAGAATGGGGATAAAAAGTAGTCCTGAGGTTGATGAGGTATCTAGTGGCTCACATTTCTATAGCAGAAAATGTGTGACTGTTGATGCCGTTGTGCTTAGAGCTAACAGTGTCTCATTACTTACACGGTCTAAAAATATTTAAAAATTGATCTAAGTAATCATGAGGAAAGATTTTACTGTATTTTGAAGAGAGGAAAACATGATTAACCCTTTCGCTGCTGTAGCTATGGGCACCTGTGGTGTTTGTAGATGTTTTTCTTGGAAAGAGAAACTGATCCTTTGTTATTTTTCCTACTGCAGTTCTACCTATGCTATGTTGTTGGGGCGCGCGGGCACATACAAGCACACACCTATGAGCTTGATAGTCTGACTTGTTTAGTGATAATGAAAATGATGAAAAGAATGATAATGATGATGCCTGTTGCTTAACCCATGTGCTGATATATTCATCATACATGTCAGCTCATTTGGGAAGAGAAGGCAGGAGGGACGAAGCAGCGCCAGCACGCACTACGGAGGACTTGTTCGGTTCCACGTCAGAAAGCGACACCTCGACCTTTCATGGCTTTGACGAGGACGATGCAGAAGAGCCTCTCTCAAGCCGAGGAGGTGGCTGTGGTGGCAGGTCTCCCTCTACAGACAAAAAGGGCGGCTGCTAAAATAACTAAAAAGACACAGAAACTTTGAGCTGTCCTTTTCACTACTAAGATTATTATTACCTTTTTCCTTTTTTTTTAATTTTAGGTCCTCTTGGGTTTTCGTTTGGTTGGTTTTTTTCTTCCTCTCCTTTTTTTTTTTTTTGTTATTTTTGTTATGTTTTCCCTGTGGTATGTACACTGAAAGCACAAGCATTTAAAGCTCTTGACAACTACTTTGAAGATACAAGAAGGTTTTTGATTTTCCTGTTTTGTTTTTGGTTTTTTTTTGTTTTTTCTTTTTTTTTCATTTTAATTTGGTTTTATCCCACCTCCCCTCTTTCTCTTTCTCTTTGGAAACATAAAAAGTGGATTTATTTTTTTTTTAATAGTGAGCAGAGTTGATTTTCTTGTCTTTTAATATATATATATCAGCAAACCACAAAAAATACAGATGGGTTAGAGAACAGAAAGAAACCCAAATAGTTTTTTTTAATTATTATTATTATTTATATATTCTATGTATTATTAGAAAAACTACTTTTTAAATAAAAAAATAGAAAAAAACAACAAAAAAGCAATGGATGTCTACTTGATAATAGAACTGTTTCTAGAGAACCACTGTGGGCGGACTCTATCAAGGGACAAGGAAACCCTTGATGTGATGGCTTCTGCATTTTGAAATTTTGCACTTACTGTAGCATGTGAAGTCTGGCTCTTCTCATACACCTGCCACGCTACAGCCTGAAAATACAAGCAGCACCATTGAAGACCATGGCCTTGGGGAACACATTTCCATCTCCTTTGGACACCTTTACACTCAGTAGATCTCCTCCTCCCTGCATCCCTTCATGTCTTCCTCACACCGTTCTACTTTTTTTTTCTTTTCCTTCACCTTTCACTTGATGGACAGCAATTTCCAAGCATAGGGATGGAATATGAATGGCAAGTCATAGACATCACAGATGAAACAAAAGGAGGAGCAGAATCCTGGAAGAAATTACGTGGAAAAATACCTCATCTATACTTTTCTTTCCATTTTTAAAATTTCAACTCACAGCATTTTTTCCTGTGTTGCCCTGTTTTTTCTCTCTGTAGTGTCTCACAAGACACTTTATTTGCTTTTTAATAGCTTCTTTTGAAATAAACCAAAGCAATACTAATTAAAGTTCCAAGGGCAATGGAGAAGAGAGTGACTCCCTTCCCAGCGACTTTCCCAGAAAGGAGGAAACACGCAGCAGGATTTGAAAGGTATGTCCGAGCTGAAATGTCTTTCACTCAGTTGTGAAATTTCTTGCCCTGGCTTTGCAGCAGACCCCTGACTGAGCTTTGTTGTAGCAGCAAGTCCCATGGATGAAATTTTTTTATAAGTATGTGCCAGATTCATGCCCCTGGTGAAGCTAATGGAAGTTTTGTGAGAGCAGGATCCAGACTTGTGTACAGTCAGAAGTGATGCAAAAGAGTCAGTGTGTAGTTATGTTTTGCTGTTCTAGTGCAGACAAAAATCTCCCCGGAGCAGGGGCAAGGTTAAGTTCTAAAGATCTATTTTTACTGATGTACATAATGCAAACAGGGTGAAATCATGACCTGATTTAGAGCAAAGGCAAAAGAGACATTTTTCTGGACAGTGCCTAATCCTTAAAGTGTAGGTGTGTGTTATTGATACCAGAGTAAAAGTCTTAGCCTTGCAATAAACAATGTGGATATGTACAATGAAAGAAGCCAGACCAAATGGACTCCATTTTTCCTGTGTCTTTGCTAGGGTAGTCTCCCTGTGAGAGCAATTTCAACTCCCTCCCCACCTTTCAACCTCGTAAAAAAAAGAGAAACAATTTAGTCTTTTGATTTTTTTATTGTTCTCTTTAGATATGGAATGAGCAGTGGCCAAATTCAGCTTTTAGGTATACAGGCACACATCCAGAATATGAACTAACTGATGTCTAGATTACATTAATAATCTGCCTTCAGGATGCTGTTAGAAAACATTACAAATACCTCTGTATGTGAATACCTAAGGACAGTGCATGCCAGAGCCATGCACACTTGCCAGGAGAGAGCCTTGTTTAAGCTTTCCCCATTTTGATAATCCTTTTCTGTTGCTATTGTGTTTCTCCTGATTTTTTATAATCAGTCAAATGTCAGATCAATTACATTTTGACATAACGCTGTCAATGAGAAGTGTACTTTAACTGATAAAAACATTCATTTATTCCACAAACAGTACTTTTTTCCCTCTGAAATAGGGCAAGATAAATAGTGTTTTGCTACTCTACTACATTCACTAAAGCTCAGTCCTTGCAGCACCTGAATTAGGCAGCTGAAACCTACCCAAGTACATCTTTCTGAAGAACTCCCATCACGGTCTAAACTGCAGAACAGGCATACTCTAAATGGAGTTTTTCCAAGTGGAGTCCCTAACATTGTCTTTTGTGAACCATGCCTAACGCATTCTGGGCTCTTTTGGAATACAAACAATAATCAGATGCCCATAATTCATTAAGTCTTGATTTAGTTTCACAAATGCAGTTACTATAACAATGCATAGAGTCTTAATATTTTCACAACCAAACCACCCATCTTTTTGACAACTGCATAGCACAGTATCCTCAGAAAGAAGCCACAACAGCTCACAAAGTGCATAAAAATTGCCAGCTGACATTTATTACAGATAACATAGAAAATATCCTCACAGTTATTTATGTCATTAATGGGCATATGGACGTTCACTCGTTCAATATAGTCCTGAGAGACCAAGTGAGGTAAAATTAATTCACTTTTATGGAGTGAGAGTAGTTCTTGGATTCCTCAAGAAGCCTTATGAGGCTGAGATAACCAACATGAGTTTAGTCCAGCAGGCTGAGCAGTGTGGTACTGACCATAGGAAGGCATTGATCATAGGGAGGAAATTAGGACGTAGAGTTGGAAGCTAAAAGAGTACTACATTGTTTAAGCTAGGTTTTCAAGTAGTGTTAATGGTGAATATGGCATGGAGTGATGATACGGAAATGAAATATTCTCAGGATATGTAGTGCTGGAGTGAAGGCTGGGAACAGGGAAAGAAGGTTGGTAGCTCCTAAATCGAAGGAAGATGAAAGCAAATAAAAGGGGCTTCTACACAAGACCCTCTCATGAAGGGAAGATGATAATGTTAATGCGGCAGAAAATACATAGGAGAAGGTTTCTTAAAAAAAGAAATGAAAAAAAAATTTAAAATTTAAAANCGTTAATGAGGCAGAAAATAGATAGAAGAAGGTTTCTTAAGTGCAGTTAAAAAAAGAAAAAGGACCCTGACACTAGCATAACCAGATCAGAAATCAGAGAACTGCATATTATCAATTGTATCTTACAGGGCATGTAGGTCCCAAACCAAACCAGAGAGGCATAAAAAAAGTTTGCCATGTGAATTCTGTATTGTAACTAAAAATTTATCTTTGAAATCAGAAAGAAATGTGATGCTTTTTATTCCCCAGTGATTTCAGCAGTTCAATGAAACTTTCTGTTCTTCATAAATTCTTCAAAAGTGTAGCCCTTCAACTAATCACAACCCTGTCTATTACAGTTCTTCTCCAAACATGTCCTTCTTACTACAGGAAGGTTGGCACAAGGCTGTCCAAAGACTCTCCTGAAACACACGCTCCCAACAAACCACATACCAAAATAAGACAACCCCAATGTGAAAAGTGAATAAAGGGTTGTTTCATTTCAGGCCCTTATTGCAGACTTTTCTGTGTTTAATCATATAAGTTGTCTCCTCAGGCACCTTTTCACTGCTCCATACTAAAAGATCTTAGAAAACACACATAGTTTTTGGAGCTGTCCTCTGCTAACTCTGCTTCATAGATGGGAGCAGGAGAATAAAGAAAGTGGCATGCTGCTTAAGATAAGGGAGAAGAAAGGCTCCATGGAGTGGGCACTGATCCTTAGCTTATTCCCTTTTGAGCATTTAATTAGTTGAAATTTTAGCAGGGACAGACCTCAGCTCTTTCACAAAAACAGTATAAAATTTCAAGCATGATAATATACATTGAGAAAATTTTAAGCAAATACAGGATTCTGGCACAGAAGTTAAAAAGTAAAGGAGAACCAGGCATGTGGTGGAAGAGGAATGGAACTGAAATCTGACTTGCTTCATTTTGCATCTCTTCCCTTCACCCAGACACCCCCCAGTTTTGTGGGCTGGATATTTATCTCTTGAACATGTAATGGTGCTTGGAATAACATCGTATGTATGTGGTAAGGTCATAAACAATGAGCCTAGGCTGCTGAAACAAGGGCCAGAGAGAACTCTACCACTGACTTCAGAAGGATTACCACTGGGCTTTCTTAGCTATAGCTTTTATTGAATGAAACCTCCCTGTTAATATGCTTGCTGGTATGGTGTAGACAAGCTCTGAGATGGCCATTTGTCTCAGCAGAATGCGTTATTAGAGTCCCCTCCCCGCATTGTTTTGCCTTTGAGCTTTTACATTACTTATTCATTTTGAGTTCCAGTTTGCCATTTTACAGACCTCAGCTTAGGCTCTTGATTGAAGACAGAGACTCAGTTTGCTGCCTGCTGATGCATGGAGCAAACAAGAACTGCACCCAGAGAGTCAGTCCAGACAGTGCTGGGGCATCACTGTGTTCTCTTCTGCCCACTTTGGGTTTCTTTGGTTAATTCTTGCAATGATATTTTGAGATGGGCTCTAAAATAATATTTCAAATACCATAAAACTATGGAGTTTTCAAAGCCTGGCTCTTCATGCAATTTTCCTCTTCTCCATGGCAAGCAGTTTTACTGAATCAAATCCTCAAGCAAACATTGTATTGACCCCACTGGGACTCTTCTTATTATAAAAACTGTAAAATCTGCCCAGTGTGTTTTGTGCTGCAACATATGTAGATGTTTTCAATAAACACCCATTTCATACTCTCCTTTTTTTTTATTTATATGAAATTTGTAGCTATAAGTAAAGTATGAGGCACATACATGAGTTCATGCTCACATGGGTTTGTTTTGACAAACCTCACAGTGCAGGAAATCAGCTGGGATGAGTTTTTGCTGACTAAGCCATCACAATAAACCCTACCAATCTTTGTTCTCTTTGACAGATACCTACCAGTGTTGAAAAAAAACCCAGCCCCAACCTGTATAAATACCATAGAATACTGAAATTGAGTCAGAACTATTTTGATGTCCCTGTCTGTATTTCCATGAATGCTAAATTGCCAATTTCAGAGAAGACAAGTTGTAATAACATTTAGAAAAAACCTCAGCTCTTGGGATTTCCAGGCCTGATAGCTCTGTTAAGTGGATGCTGCCAGTTCTTATCTTTGACTTATTCTTTCCGTCTCTGGCAGCTCCTAAGATTTTGGACCTTTGTGTAGTCTAGAACTGATATGAGAGATGTGGGAAGATATGGGAAGAGGCACTTGCATTTTGTGGAAATAGAGATTATTTTATTGCCATCTAATCCTGTTCAGGATATTAGCAGTATGTAACTTAGTCAATTCATGGAATAAATGCAATGAAAAATGCAACCTTTCATGCTCTCCAGAAGTTACTGCATTGCTGCTACCCCTTGTGTATTGTTTAGACTTCTGAAAATGTCTTTTGTGGCATGCTGTATACACTTGTGGCTCCCTACAAATAATTAGTAATCGAGCAAGGAAATTAGAGGAGGATTTCATAAGCAGAGGTCATAACCTCTATTGAAGGGACATCTATCTAAGCTGAATGATGAAGGTTATTTAAGAATGTTCCCAATAAGAAAGACTGGCAGTGTTCAGTGCCTTTCTTTTGGATATGCTTTCTTATCCTATTTGCTTTATGTTCATTTATGGCTTCCACAGTCAGTTGAAACTGAGTCTGTTGAGCTATATTTTCAAGGGACTAGAATGCAAGCAATGTTGGAAGTTTGGTTTATGCTGTTTCTATTGTTTATTTCTGAACACACTTTTTTTTTTTTTTTGTCTGCTTTAGTTTGTTTAGTTTTACTTTGTATTGTACTTTTCCCTCTGCAGTCAGCCCTGCCCTCATGGATTCCAGCAGCCTTCAAGCAAGACATTTCAGAAGAAGATCGAGAGAAGCCAGGATGCTTTGATACTTCTTTCCTTGCCCTGACTCTTCTGTACCCAAGTTCCATCTGGCACAGGAGCCTGGACTGTGGGAAGTTGGCTGACAACTGTTGAGAGGAGTTCTGGGGATGCCCTAAGATGGTGCAATACAAAGAAGTTTTTTGAAGTCTTGATTTCACTTTCTTTTAAGTGTGTGTATAAACCCAGGTCAGACTGGAATTGATCTACAGTAGAACTGACTGAAAAACAAACAAACTGAAAAAGACAACTATTTTATTTATTTCGATATTTAAGAAAGAAGTGCTGAAGTTGCACAGTATTTTTGTTTGAAATACATTTTACTTCAAATTTTAAATGCAATTTTGTGAAGACATGAAATTTTAAAAAGCACTTACTGTAAAATAAAGACTGAATATTTACTTTAAGGAAAAAACTTTTTTAAAATAATGAAAATAAAGGTCAACTCTGCTCTCTCTCTTACTTTAAAGAAGCCATTCATACATGTGCTGGGTATCTTTGTTTTTTGAAAATTGGACGTGGTAAGTGAAGACTGTTCTGGTTTATTTTCTCCTCAATAATATTATCCTGTTAGATGCTTAAAACTTACTTTGCTGTACTGTGTTAGGCACAAATCTGAACAAAAACTGTTGGAGTAGGGAAGACCAGGCTCAGTGGTTGACTTTTTTTGTTACCAGATTTTGTGTCCATTTCAAAGGACTGTCTTCTCCCAGTAGGATTGATGTGTCTCTTCTGCATGGTAAAAGAGATTTGCTCTTGAGCAACTCTGTGAAATACTTCTGCTGAAAGAGGGCTTTAAGAATTGAAAACAATTCTGTTAATTTTTGTATTATTTGTTGCTTTGGTAATTCCACAGCTGATTGTGAGTTGGTTGTAAGGGAAGTATCTAAATGTTAGGTGCTCTTGGCATGGATCTTGCTGTCAAGGACGATGTCACGTGTAGAAACTTGCATCCTTCAGCCCTTTCTGAAGTAGTAGTGCACTTTGAAAAGCGCACAGGTGCAACCACACGTCTGCAATACGCAACAAGGGTTACTATGCAGGAGAAAAAGACGAGTTCCCACAGCTGCAATGCTAAGTTGTCCTGTGAGGCAGTGGGGAGGGATGGTCACATCCCAAATTCTGACTGTGAATTCACTGGGCATTCTCCTGGTGAGAAAGGTGCTCTTCTTTGTGCAAGCACAGGAGTGTTTTGTTGGCCGCCAGGTCTGCTTGCAGTGGATAGCACAGGTCCGTTCAGTGTCATGAATGATGCAGTCTAGCAGGGATGCAGGATAGCCTTGTGTCCTAGGAGAAGAGTATGGGACTTGGCTCTGTCTGGCACCCCTGTTACAGAGGAGAAACAAACTGAGGGCAAACCACACCAACAATTAATTGGATTGACCCTCAGGGTATAGGCAGAAAAAAAGTAGTGTTAATGTGGCTTATGTTGGTTTTCAGAATGAAGTAACTATGTCTACAAAAATGCATGCTGACCAGGTGAAGCTGACAGAAAGCCTGATACTGTTGTTTCCTGCACACCTAGAGCACAAACTCACCTCACTGAGAGGTTTCCATGTGTCAGTAGCAGAAGATTTTTTACTCTTCTCCCTTTCCCTTCTCCCACTTCTTCACAGATTAAAACATGAAGTAAAAAATAACCTTGTAAGGTAGTCCTGCTCCAACTAAAATGTCAATTTGTGTCATAATTGGGCTCTAGCAGGATAGGTTTGCTTTGCTCATGTCATTGGTTTCTAAATTTGCAGTGAGAAACTGCCTCTATAGAAAAAAAAAAATTCATTTCATCAAAATATGAGACGCACAACTGTAATGAAGATTTGAAAACTGTAGGGTCTGTGTTCAGTTTGTGTAATATTCCTTCCAAATAAAGGTTCTGCTTCCAGCATCCCTACTGTATATTCCTCTGTAAAATTACTTTCCTAAAGCAATTCCACAAAGTCTTTTTATAGTGCAAAGAATCTTCTTTTAAAAAGACATTGTTGAGTAACATACATGTACATTTACTTTTCTAAGTTCTCCATTGTTTATAATACCCTCTTTGAAGCTTAAAATAAAACTTCCTCCTCTATTGATTTTGTTTTCCTTTTCCATTTTGTAAATTATGACTTTTGTCCCTGGATTTTGGATTGTATTTCCAAATGAACCATGACATTAACCAAGAATTATCTTAATTTTTCTCTTTTACTTTCTCTTCTCCATTCACTGGATTGCAGAAAATGGTCCTGTTGCTTGCTATAGTGAAGGTAGGCAGGAAATAAAAAAGTGCTTCTGTATAGGACTCATTATAAGACTGTTTTCTATCACTTGGTGATAATAGAGGATCTTCCTAAATGTGTTTGCATTTCAATAGCCTTCTTCATGAGATTAGTAGAGTTGCATTAAGGTAGGTTGGAGTCAAAGGTGGAGTTTAAGCTATATGATAGCAGTTTGCATAGATTTTAGTGACATTGCCTTAAGGAGTCCTGCCCCTACCTATGCTCTTTCCAGTCCAGTCACTGCAGTAACTGGAAGCTGTGGTTCCCTTTGCATTTCAAAGTGATGGCGTGAACCTTCCCTTTCCCCTTTCACCTATTAGATTAATGATATGGCTGGACAGAATGAAAAGAGAAAGAGGAAATACTGTTTCAGATCAGATGCTATCTTTTTAGGAAACTCTGTGTGCAATCTCTTCCCTAATGTGTTATTTTTTATAAAGCTCTGTTATACAGATGGGCTCCTACCTGCCTGATTCTTAACATCTGTGTGACAGACTGTGCATCTTTGTGGCAAATAATTAACTATTCTTGGTCTTCTTTTACAGCCTTTCCCTATACATTTTTATTTTTCACAGATGTAATTTCAATTTCCCTTTGTGTTTTGGCTTTCCACTCTTTCTATGGGTCAATACAACTTGAAAACTTCACTGCTTGCCTTCAGACCTTATCTTTACCTGTGCAAGGCCTTTGGCCAATTCATCAGAGGAAGAAGGAAACAAAAAGGCAGTTTCAGCAACCTTTGCTGTCACTGTGGCTCTTTGCAACCCGTTTGGGATCTGAGCAACTCATGGATTCCTCAGTGGTTTGTCCTCAGCTGTTCTGTGGCTAAAAAGGTCTTTCCTTCCTTTTCACTTGTTGTGCACTGGGCACCAGAGGCAGCTGCAAAGGTGGGGCAGGTGCCAACCCTCCGTGAGCCGTGCTGAGAAGGCAGCTGTGAGTCTCCCTAGAGTGCTCACAGAGGGATCAGATTGCTGCATTTACAGCCCCACCTAGATTCTTCCATTTTCCCTTTGTGACTTGATCTCAGATATTCCTACAACCATCTGACTTGCAGGCTTAGAGACATTATTTTTCATCAGGATTTCATAGGGGCAGGTAGTCTTTTCCTACCTGAAAGCAGAGAAAGGAGAGGAGGGTTTGTGCTGGCTCCTGGTCAGTGCTTCTGTTTCTGTCCTTCTCTAAGCTCCTCTTAAGGTTTCTGCTGTGCTGGGGAGAACAGAGAGATCCAAACAGAGGTTGGACTGAGGGCAAAGCTGAACACTGACAAGGGGAGGGAAGGAAGGAGGGAAGGAGGGAAGG
>VYXF01009643.1:1144538-1193941 GCA_013397295.1 Polioptila caerulea
GAAGGAAGGAAGGAAGGAAGGAAGGAAGGAAGGAAGGAAGGAAGGAAGGAAGGAAGGAAGGACATCTCCCATTCTAACATCCACTGTCATTTTATTGTCCTCAGTGTCATAATGCAGAGTGTAGAGCGAGACATTTCTGCTAAGGTAGCCAGGAGTGAACATGTATGTTGAAATTGGCCTGTATGGATATCTGTCTAAACAACTTGTTTAGATTAATGGGATCCTTCCTACCACAGCAGAGCTGTTGTTACAGGCTGTCAGACTCCAAGGAATGTCTCTACATGAATCATTATTTTGAATATTTTTGTGCCTTTTTTTTTTTCCCTTTATTTTTTTCTTTCCATTTTTTTAAGCCACAGGCCTGGAATTAGAAATGTTAAAGAAAAAAAATCATTTTGCAGAAATTATCTGCCATCCTGAGCAAATTTATGCTGACATAAATAGATCTTATTTTCCTGTTTGGAGAATGGTTCTTGCCAGCAAGAGGGATGGCAGCAAGAGGGACTAAAAGTGTCTTTCAGCACTGCAGCAGTTAATGGGTGCCTCCAAAGCTGTGTTTCCCTGGACTGAGACTGAGCTGAAGGCTGGCAAGGCTGAGGGCTGGAATCCTGTTTTCTCTGGGTGGAGTGAAACCAGCATTAGCTAATTTGCTTTGGCCTCAACTAGAATATTTCACTCGTTTAAGATTAATTCCAAATTTTTGCCTGCAAAAAAAAAAAAAAAATCTGATTAAATTTGCATCTTGGGTTTGTGAGCTCTACTTGTATTTAAATCCATCAGCTTATAGACGATAAAGAAAACCCATCACACTTTCTCTCTAAACACAAGCTTTTAATTCTCATTAGCAATGACACAGACTTCTCTGTACCCCATCCCATCCCTGGTGTTGAAGATGGATGAGTAAGAGCTCAGCTACATAAGGCATGCATAGCAGAGCACATAAGCAATGGCTACTGCCCTTAGCTTTTGCTGGGTGTGTCCAAATTGTGGCTTGGTATTTTTAAGACCTCCATTATCCCTTGGAAATTATTATATAAAGATTGTATTTTGTTTGCTGCACTAAAGCTGGACATTTGCCACATTTAAGCACTAACTTTGATTTTAATGACGTAATATGACAGCCATCCATCTTTGCCACCTCACCAGTATATTTTTGAAGACCTAACTACATTTTCTGCTGTTTCAACAAATGCTCTTGCAGTGTGTGTTAGAAACTTATACTATCACATCAGTTATTTCATGATGTTTTGTCTTTGCAGCCTGTAATTCATGATTCCGTGAGGGGTTAACCATGGTGGGAGAAGGATGGCATTTACCTTCATGAAAACACAGATTTTTGGAGCACGGTGTTGTGGCTAATATTGCCATCCTTAATTAGAAACAGGTTTGCCTAATGCTGCCTAAGGCAGCTGTGGTAACTTTGATCTACAAGCCAATCACCTCACTGCTAAGGAAAAGGCAACATGATTTGAAGCTGGGCAGTGGGCTGAAGCTCTTGGAACTTCTGCTGCCTGAGACAGCTTGCAGAGGGTACTTCTTTTTGGCAGCTCAGCTGATGGAGGGTGCCTCTTGGGTAGGAACAGAAGCAGCCTCCCTTCAATGTCTTAAAACTGAGTGGTTTGGGTTTTTTTTGGAGTGGGGGTTAATTTCTCAGTGCTGCTCATCTTCCATAACTAATTCTCAGTAAAACCTAGTTTATACCTAGGTTTGCATAGGTCTTAAGAGTAATTTTTTACTTGGACTGAAGCCTCTTCCCATTACATTTCTTCAGTCTTTGCTGTTGAGTGTCCTCATGTCAGTGACTTCATTGTGGACTGCAGGAAGTGAATGAAGATGAACAAATTGTTGGATACAGCCTCCTTTTTTGAAACAGAGTAGAGATTTTAAGTAATGCTGGAGATAGTTTTGTCAAGCATTGCTGCAGACTTAGCTTGCTATTTTGTGTTTCTTTCTGTAACCAACAGCCATTAAATTCTTCATATGGTGATTTCAGGAATGAGGCAAACTCCCCAAGGTGAAAGGAAGTCATTGGATGGGAAATAGTGGAAAGCCATCCTGTTGCTAAAGGGGTATTTTTATTTTAGTGTTAACCAGTGTGACATAGCTCTCAAATTAATGTAGCACTTTGTGCAGTAGAGTTTGTATGGAATGGTTTTAAGTCTATGTTTGAGAAATTAATTTTCCCCTGTTGGTGCAAACCATAGTTGCTTCACATCAGTGCTCTGCTGGGAGGGGCTTAAATATGTTAAACAACACTAAAGTCTTTCCAGCCCCTTCCCCAGGTTCAAGAACTCGTTTTACAGGACAGTGAATTCTGAGTCAGAAGTCTCATTCATTGCTGGAATATCTGGACTTTGGATTCTCAAAGAGAAGGTTCTGGGACTTCTCAGATCTTTCTATATTGACTGTTTCTCTGAATGTGTCCATCAGCCTAGAGGCTTAGGTTAGTTTTTTAACTGTCCACAGACTCTCTCTTGGTTGAACTTGCTGTTGTACTGTTCAAGCATGCAGATGGTCCAGAGCTGTGTATTCCTTCACCTGGAGAAAAGGACCTTCTCCAGCTTAGGGGACTTCATTTCCCTTGCATCCTGTCCATTAACTGACTTCCATTAAGGGTGAGATTTTTACAAGTACTTAGTGAGCTGAAAGAATGGAGATGAATTTCCTAGGGAAATCCACAGCAATTGTATTCCTCTGTGACTCTTTACATATTTACAGGTCTGGAAACATGTGGAGAAGAATTAGTCCCCATCAGGCTCAGTGCAGCCATCACTGAGAATTGCCAAACATCTTGTGGGTGATAGGATCCCACCTAACAAGTGAACATTGCAGGTGATGAACACCCTCAACAACTGTTAAAAGTGAAAGGATTTGGGGTACCCAGAGCCTGGTCAGACCAACCTGTAGGAGAGGATTTCCCAACTTCCTGGCCATTAACAACCACTGTGCAAGTCCTGCCGGCCAGTGGAGCAGCCAGTTAAAAGCAGGGTCAGAAGAGTCAGAGATTGTTGTAGTAGTGTGGAAGGCCATTTTCTTTAATTAAATCCAATAATATTCTACTTTTGTATAGACTTTGTTAAATGATTCCTTTGGTGCTGAAAAATAGCAAGACCAGTGAACTGTTTAATGAGGGACATTAGTGTCCACTGCCATGGAACTAGCTGATTTCTTGTTTAGTCTGACGAGGTATTTAGCTGCTCTGATTTATTGGTTATGTAGGTTAAAGCAGCACTGCTCACTTTTTACAGGTTAAGGAATGTCCAGGGCTTTGACTTGACTAGTCTAGGGTGGAAGGTCTGGTGAGCTCTAAGAAAAGATATCATGGATTTTAATCAGGTGGTCTTCCACTGGAAGAAAAAAAAATCCTACTGTTTTAATCTCTGGCAGCATTTTGTTGGACATTTACTCAAAAAGGCCATTGAAACAACTGAACTGAAAAATACCATGGTGAGGATAAAAGATTTTGGTTTGATTCAAAATGAAACACAATCTCTCCTTCTCAATGAAATGACCCTTTCCCACTGCCAACTGTGCACAGGCTTGAATGAAACATTTCATTTGCGACTATTTTTTCTCTTTCTTAAAAATAATTCCCTTGAGTTCACTTTTGAAGCAAGGTACTGCTCCAAAATGAAAGTCCAGCTTCTTATTTGTGAGACACTGGTACAAAATGTCTCAACCTTTCTGAAAATCAGTTTTTCGCCCTACCACCTCTTAATCCTTTCTTCCCTCCTGCTTACTTTTGACTGAAACTACTTTGTTCAAATCCACTCCTTCACTCAGATGTTTAGATCACCTTGAAAAAGCATTTTTTGAGAGTAAACAAAGACATTTCACTCCCTCCTACCACGCTCATACCGATGCTCTTCAGCATGTGGTTATAGCACTTACTTTCCTCTATTTCCAAGATATTGATGTTGCTGGGAGTTTGGTGGGGAAGCGAAAACTGGCTGTCTTGTTGATGAAATCTCTATTGATGCTTAAAAATTCCCAACCAAACAGGGACTTTCGCTGACAGAGAAGGGAAAAAAAAAAAAAGTCAGTGTTTTCCAGCTTCTGGCACTGCATTACAAACAATGGAGAGTGTGCATGGGGATCACTGCCTGTTTGGCAGCTGAAAGGGATTCTTTAACTCAACAAGAGACTGAAGTAACTTGCTCCAAATTGGTCTTGTTTGTGTTGAGTGAGGCAGTTCTACTTATATCTGAATATACAGTCACATTAACAACAGTGTAAATTATGCTTCTGTGAGAAAGACAGACCTCTTGCATTTTCAGCATGTTCACATCAATAATCAGTCATTTACCCATCATGTGCTGAATATCTTTACCTACATGGTATGTGGCCACCTCACGTAAGAGCAACGAGGTCACTGTCTATGCAAAGGGCATGGTGTCTTCTGCATAGTTAAGTTTCTTTAATATTAAAAAGATGACATTTAAATAATTTCTCTGAAGTTTGCTGTTTGATTTGAAATTTCTGTAACCATGCTGGCAGGGAATTACTCTAGAGCCATTCCTTAATCTTTCTAGAAAGTTAGTCCAGAGATTACTAATACTTTATCCTTTTCCCCTTTCCTTTCCCCAAATTAATCAGCTTGCCCTGTTTCCAAGTGAGAGGTGTGTTTATAAGATGTCTGTTCCAAGACTCATGGGTGAAACCACCTCTGAAGCTCTCCCCACCATCCTTGATGCCTGAGGAGGGCTGCAGTGGTGTGCTGGGGTTGTTTTGATGCTCTCTGAAGTGACTGGGTGAGCATGGCCCGTTTTTAGTGAAGATGTGTCCATGTTGTGACACATGACCTTTGTTGTGCTCTCCTGCATGATCCCAGCAGAGAAGCCCCTGCCAGAGTGCTCTGTGGAAATGATGTGTCCCATGCACTGCTGCCACTGGCTCAGGTTAGACACCCTTTGCTGCATTAGTGTGAAAACTCGGGAATCTTTTCAAATGCTGCCTTGATATCGTGGGCAGTGCCAGGCTTCCCGGCAGGTGTGCTGCCATCTGTGGCTGTGTTAGTGGGGCAGTTTAACACCAGAGGTACTGGGGAAGGGCCAGGAATTTGGACAGCAAATGTGGGTTCAAGCAGGTAGCAGAGTCCTTGTTCATGTTAAAGAGAGGGAAGGAGGGGCAGTGCTGATATCTTGTTCTATGGGGAGATTTAACAAAGGCACTGTGCTCGTGGAAGGCTATTCAGGCTGCCATTTCCCTAGAATTTTAAATATCACCCCACTCCTCTCATTACAGCTGGGGATTTTGGCTCTCCCATGGGGGAGGAGATGTTCTAAATGGGCTGCCAGGGAGGTGGATTTAATGCACTAGGAAGAGCTGGCTTCACCAAGTTAAAAAGCAAAACAAAACCCAATCCTCCATTCCTATTTTTAGTGTTTATGACCAAGTATTTTTGCTTGGTTGCTCATTTTGAAAGGGTTTAGCGAGCCTGCCAGTTGATTGAAAGCTCTGTGGTGTGTGAGCTGGCCTGGCTGGGGAGCCTGCAGTGCATAGCGACGAGGTCGGAGCCGTGCCGGAGGTTTTTTTCCACTGCAGTTTGTTGAAGGGTAACGAAAATGTCCCCGGGGCAAAGGGGATGTTGGCTTTCCAGGTTGTGGTGATTCATCTTGCCTGGATAAGCAGTCTTTCTCCCAGTCCCGCATTTTCATCTCCATGTACCTGACCCCCACTTCACTGCGCACCCTCACGCAGAGCCAGCCCCGCTCCACGCACGGGTTTTGCCGGGGGTCTCTGGTGAGCTGCACCGCCGGGGCGGCATTAGCATTCAGCGCCTGTCCTCCTGCCCGGTTCACGTTCTATAAATGGGTTTATTCTCGTTATGAGGAGCGATGTCCCCGGCATATGGAGTCCGTGCGGTGCCTGCAGGCAGGTTTCCTTCCTGTTGGTGTTGGTAAGCAGCCCAAGCGCCTCCTGGCAATTAGCAGATCGTTACCCATAATGCAGCACACAGCGAGGCAGCCTGGTGGTTTTTCTGGAGGTCACTCTGACCTAATTCACCCCCAGGAATTGTACAGCGCTGGCATGACTTACCAGTGCATTAACAAGCTGATGCTTCAGTACAAGGTTATTTGAGTGCTCCCACATTATTTTTCTTAGGGAAGAAATAGCCATTTTGTCTAGCGGCCAACAGTGGTAATAAGGGCTAGTCTGGAAGAAGAGGGAGCCGAGTGCTGTCTGGTTTTGAGATGAGATCTCGGGGCATGTGCCATCTCCTGTGGCTTTAAGGCTGGGCACTGTTTCTGCTCGCCCAGGTTGCAAACGAGCCGGGCTCGGTTTGCCACCTCGGCTCTGCGTCCCCACAGCGTGTTTGCCATGAAAAGGGCGGCGTGTGCCAGGCGTGCCCGAGTGCCCCCGGCTCGGGTTCAGAGGGGAGGACAGACGGACAGGCCTGTGCCCCAAACGTGCCCAGTCCAAAGCCCTGGGAGATTTGAAATGGAGGTGCAGATTTCAGCCTGTCGCAGGCAGCTCTGGAAGGGCAGGTGTGCCTGGCCGGAGGGGGACACCCACACGGCAGCAGAAACCCTGGCAGGGCTCATCCTCCCTCTGACAAACCTGAACGCAGGGCAGGGGGCCTGGCTGCAGCATCACCAGCCCAGATCAGGGTGATTTGTCTTCCAAGGCAGTGATTTGTGTGCACCAAAGTTAATTGTTGGCAGTTTCTAGAGGCTTTTAAAATCTCGAATTTATTTGTTTTCATTTCTCCCTGCTAAGATATGTATGGCTGGATTGTGCATGCTGAAGAAGGGGCGTACTCAGGGAGAGGCACACACAAACCTATTGCAGTAAAAATGTTTTAAAACATTTCTCAAGCAGTTTTCTTGCAAGATTTGGGACATCTGCTACCACGAAGATGGTGTGTGGGGAGTGATTTGACTGGCAAACCATTAGGAAGCCCAGAATAACTCACTCCTGGCTTGTCCCTTTGCATGCTCCAGAGGTCACCCCTGAATCCCACCCAGCTCCTCCTGCTACCTTGTGCCAGACAGAATTACACTGCTTGTCCACAGCTGATCTCCCTGGGTGCATGTGGGTCTGTGTGTACACATTTGTGCATACTTTGTTTATGCACATGAGTGGCCTGAGCCAGGCTTTGCCCTTCATGTTCATACACCCTCTGTAACCCAGGCTCCTTATCCCAGCTGATGCTCTTGGTGCTTAAAATTTCCTTCAGAGGAAATTATGCAGCATTGTAGAGTCAAAGCTGTGCATGAGTAGAGCTGGTGGGTGGACTTTCCTCAGGCAATGAAATTTTCTGGAGAGTGCCTGGAGATGAGGGGTCTTTTGGCAGGCGCTTACTCCTTTGCTCCCGGTGCCCTTTGGTGTTTGCATGGCTAAAGGAAAAGCAGGGCAGGAGAGTGAGCTGCAAGTGCCACCTGCCACACACCACCATTTTATAACTTCCCCAAGATCCCTGGCCTTGCTTTCAAACATGGGTCTGTCCAGCTTCCTCCAATTACACCTGCCAAACTGCACCTGGGGCTGAACCACTACCATTTGCACAAGGGTTTTATTTGTCCCTTGGGTGAACAATTAAAGTGGGCTCTCTTGAGTTAGTGCCAAATATTCGAGCAATAGCCTGTAATTTATATAAGTTTTTCCACTGGAGCTGGCAGTACTGAGAAGCAATCCACCACCTCCGGAGTGCAGCTGGCCACCAGTCCTGGTGCTAATGCAGCAGCATGCCCCTTCTCTTTTTGTGAGCTCAGTTTTAGCTCTGTCCATGCTGGCCAGAGCAAGTGTAGGGCCAGAAAATGAAATAATAGGAACTATAAGCTCTTCTACAGCTGAGTGGTTTCAGAGATCCATCAATTATTAAAGGCATTAATTCTTCCAAAATTACTGGCACGTTGTGACATATTAGAATAGAGGAGAGTTGGTCTCTGACCAAATCAGACCAACCAGACTATTCAGTGAAACCACTGAATCCCTTTGGACTCACTTCTTTAGCAGAGTTTGCAGTGCTGGAACACACTGGGAGAAACCTAGGTTTTCTCACTTCAGTCAGGACACAGAAATTCACAATGGTGATATTTTCTCTCCTGTCTGATAATAATAAACCCCAGTGTGGTGGCCATGAGACTTTCTTTTGTTTGTTTGTGTGCTTTTCTTAAGGAGATGGATTCAGCAGGGCCCTGTACTGGGTGGGGGGGAGACTAGAGCTCTCCACCTGCAGCCTCCAACATCTACCCCTGTCCTGGCCACCAGGAAAGCTGTTACATTTTTCTGTAATGAAATACTCCTGCTTCTCCATATCACAGAGATAGTGTGGCAGGTGGTGCCTTGGATCCTTACCCCACAAACACTTTGAAGGCTTCTGTTCATGAGTATCTCCATTTGAGCAGGCAGGCATGTGTCTCTGCACTGTAACTCCTTCCTGCTGCAAGATGGCAAGGGCTGGGAAAATGCTGACAGCTCCCCAGCCTCATCCCTTAGGAATGTTTGGTTTTTTTCTGAGAGCTGCAGCTTCTTGAGCCCTGGAATTCTGGCAGAGCCAAGCCCTTCAGTGTGCTTGGGCAGTCTGAGTTTTTAGGGGTCTTTTCTAATCCGACTGTTGTTGACATTGCATATCTGTAAGCATGCTGCCTTAGGCAGATAAATGAGGGGTACGTTTTTTAATCATAACCATAAAATCATATCACTTATTGGAATTACAAGTTTCCTTACTTTTGTACAGGTAATGGTAATGATTCTGTCTAATTCTGTTGTGGCAGTGGCCACAACAAACCTTATTCAATCTTAGCAGGAGGAAATTATGCATTTTCTTTGCATGTAGACTTCCATTATTTGGATGGGGCTCCTGTGACATAGACCATTATATCTGTAATATATTTTTATAGTTGTTTAAAGACCTGAAAGTTTATGGAATAAATCTGATGCAATGTAGCCAGGAGGCCTGTGAGTTTTCATCATGCTATTGATTAAAAAGCCCACCACTACACTGTGAAGATAATGGAAAGAATTGGAAACTGGGTAAAAATTCCTTTTATTCTGAAAAAATAATTTCACATTTGTTTTTAAAAAAAGAGTATTTGCTTATTTTTTTCCCCTCAAGATAATCCTTGCCTTTGTTTGAAAAAGGTTATTGATTGGAATGTTAACTTAAATAGTCTGTGGCGGGTGTGACAGAGCACATGGCTGCAATTAATCTTGCAATGCAGAATCCATTATTGAAAAAGCACTAATGAGCTGTTCTAAGGCCTTCACTGGTCACAGAGCGCCTGGAAGCAGCAGATTGCTCCTGCCCTTTAATGTCAGTTTTGGTCTTTAGTGTTCTACAGCCAGTGTAAGCAGAAGAGATTTTTAGATATTTTTAGGGTAATTATGTTAAAATTATCTTTCCCATCAGCCTGCAATTGTACCAGGTGCAGGATACAAGAAATGGTCTCTGAATGTGCTCACCTCCCCACTCCTCTGACCAGATGTCTGGTGGACATAATGTACAATTAAAGCCAGTGGCATGTGAAACATTGATGTCACTATAAAAAATGGTCTCAGTCTCAAAGTTCAGATCCAGAGGAGAGTTTTGACAAAGATGAGGGAGCTTTCAAACCTGATCTACACTTTGAAATATTGTTTTAAGACAAAGGGATGAGCTGTTGAAAACCTCACTGCAAGGCTTATTGTCTCTGTCTGTTGTTTATAGCTATGGCAGCATAGCAAAAGTTTAGGTAGAGAATAGTTATGGTAGATTAGAAACTGTCAATGTTAACATATTGCCTTCTCCTTCAACAGAACTGCTCCCAGGGTGTATTTTAGAGGTCTGTCTATTGACTTTGGTGACACCATAAATATGTGTTACTTCCTCCCCCTATTAGATCTGCAGAGCTGATACAGACTTGTGAGAGATCCAGGGTTTCCCAGGGTGGAGCCACCACCTGAATTATTAACTGAGTTTCAGCTGCAGACTCTGCTGCACACCTTAGCCACAGCAAATGCTGTTCCTCACACAATTAGGTGAAACAAGCCTGTTTCTCCATCTCAAACACAGAGCAAGAAGACTTTCAGCTCTCTGGCTTGTGTGCTACCACAGTGTCCATAACTTGAATCACAATTCGGACTGCTCTGTGTGTGAAAGAAAATTGTGGCCTGAAGTAGCCAGGGAATTTGAATCTACATGTAGTAGCTTGCCACATGCAGCTACAAGACTTTGTGTTCAGGTATGGTGACACAGAAGGAATGTTAAGAGGTTCTGTGATATGGAGCAGGGATGGTGTTCACTAACACTGCCTCGGGAAGTCTTGGATGTGCGGATTTTTTCACAGCGTGTAAAACACTAGGTTTTGAACAAAAGTAGCAGGAAAAGAAAGAGAAAGATATTATGAAGGAGAATCCAGGGACGAAAGGAAAAAGAATTTTATTATTTTGAGTATCTAGTGGCATGCTTGCCATATACTACAGTGCCTCACCATGCTGATAGCATAAGGAAAAATACTCTTTTCCAATGACATTAAGTTGGGGGCATGGTACCACAAGGAATGTTGCTTAATGTGAAAGAGCATCTGACTTAGAGGCTGAAGCAAGACATTCTTTTAGCCTTACACATGGTATAAGCCCTGGGCTAACAGAGAGCAGGCTGCAGCTCTGCAGACTGGACTCTTGCAGTTCCAGTACTTGGAGAGAGAGCCTAGGTAGGATGTATCACTGAAAGACTGAGGCACCACTGATATGAGATGCCACACAGGAGACCTGCAGAGGTGTTTTTGAGGGAAATGAGGAACAAAACAGTCAAGAATGGTAACTGGAAGAGAGCAGGAAAGGCTTTGAAGGGACAGAGATAAAGTAATGAACAGGACCTGACTCTCATGTTGTGTTAGAAAGGGAGGGTCTTCAGCTGGAGTCTCTGGAGTCTCTGCAATGAGCAATGTGTGTACACAGGCAAGTGAGCATGTGAAGATGTGCATACATTTAGCTAGGATTTATTTCTGTAAGTTTGATTCCACTCTTTCTGTTTCTTTTCAAATGTGACTGAAGCTATTTAACTCTCTGATTAATTCACCTCCCTATATGAGTTGTTTTCTGTGATATATTCCAGCACTGTACAACATTTCTGGAAACAACTCTCTGCTGTTGGGATGAATTCCTCCCTGATGTGTAGTGTGGCACATTTGTTCTATTTACTGGTGTTGGAATAAGGCTTGCATTCAATGTAAATCAGATCTGGAGGAACATTTCAGTGTCATGTCAGGTTCAACTAGTTTGGTAGTATCAGAAACTATATGTGGTCCTCTCAGCAAGAAAAGGTATCTTGTCACATCTCCTTTTGCTTAGTTGCAGTTTCAAGGTCCCCAGAACTTTAGTTGGTCCACTGTAAATCTCAGTAAAAACTGTCACCTTTTTTGTGCTGACATTTCAAGGGCTCCAGAACCCTGTGATCTGCTTAGCCCATCTGAGCTCATCAGTATTGTCAAGATGTTTCTTTATTCAAAGGCTTAAGAGTGATATGAGCAATTTCATTGATCCCTCCTTCTCTAAAGATCTCCTTTATTTTCTATTCAATTTCTTTAATAAGTATGCATACACATTTCTTTACTGGACAGGCTTAGTTATTGTATCACAACCATGCAAACATAACTGGAGAACAAAAGTTCTTATTACAGCATTTGATGGTATCATGGACATATAAAAGAAATATATTCCCTACAGTATTACTTCCTTATCCAGCAATCCTCAGCAACTGTTTGCTTCACTAGCTGGAAAATACAGAAACTTTTTGTAGGGTGGTGATGGGCACTGTGATGACACAGCAAAATATTACTGATAGGTCTGGTAATGAAGATGACACATCTGTGTCCACATCTACCATAGACATGCCTCCTTTTTCTTATTGGAGTAACAGCCTTTCTTTCTCCACTCTTAAAAAGGCACTTAGGCTCGTGGAAGTGGAAAGGATTTTTTCCAATCCGTTGCTTGTAGTCTAAGAACAGCAGATTGGGTAGAGGTGAAAAACTCCACGCAACTTCTGGTGCCAGTTTCTAGAAGAAGCAGGTGGTAGTGCTGGATGTGCATACCTGTGTTCCCAGTCTCTCTGCAGATGAGCAGTCAACTCTCTCTGCCCTGACTATGCACAGTGTTAATGTTTAAGCGTGTCAGAGAAGGATTCTAAATATGGGGCTTTCCAAGAAGGCAGGCAGGAGCTTATTGCAGGTGACTTAAGCAATGTCTCAGCCAGGTAAGGGTGATTTGGGAGTACAGCACTTTATTTCAGCGGTGTATTTGTCTTGTTTTGTTTTGCAGAAGGAACACTGATCCTACCTTTGGTTTGTTTGTTTGTTTGTATTTTCCCCTCCAGAAAGCCCATTGCTGACCCTGCTACTGTGATACCGCTGTTTTGCAAAGCTGAAGTCGACACGCATGTAGGGGCGGGGGTTGTAACTCTGGCAATTTGTCCTCCCCGATTAGATGTGACTGTTCTGCTAGCTTTCCCTTCTTTATTCCTTTCATTTAGTTCATTGTGGGAGTTGGCTTGGGGTTTTTTTTCCTTTCGGTTTCCTGTTTTGATCCTGGAAGGTTAGCCATGCAATTTGGTTTCTTCTGTGCCAACCAACTTTAGTGGCAGAGCTCTTAAAAAAAATTAAAAGCTATATCCTTCCATCCCGTCTTGTGTCTTCTCTGTACGCTACTGCTTCCATTTAAATAAAGTTTACAGAATTGCTCCACCCATTTGGACACCAGGAAGGGAAGCTGTGAAATGGAGAATAACCTCATTTCCACCAGGTCCTTCGTTCCGGTCGAAACAACGCTAATTGAAACTGTAGCCCAATCTCTATTAAGACGGATGGTCTCTCTCTGAAATTGGGTTTGTTTCTGATTTCATCCTTTTTCTTGTTTTCTTTAAAAAAAATAAACCCCAACCAAAACCAACTGAAAGCTAAACCATTTTTAAGAGCTCTGAATAAAACTGCTTTGCCAATGGGGAATGGGTGGAGGTGACTCTGATTTTCTCTTGTGCCCGGCAGCGAAAGGGTTAATGCCTGCTTTCCTCTTTGGTATCTGTTAGCTGCAGCCCATGTTGTGATCAGTCCATGTCCATGTGTGTTTTGTTCCCAAATTTACTACCGGTTAATTAACGAGCGATATGTGAGCCTTAACAATGACCGCTGTTTCCGATCTTCCTCAGGACACCCGACCTGCCTGCAGTTCACCACAAACATGACTGAGGCTGTTAAAACCTATCAGTGGCAATGCATTGAGTGCAAATCCTGCAGCCTTTGTGGGACCTCAGAGAACGATGTGAGTCCATTTACCTTTTCATGCAAATGAGCATCACTGCAAGCTGCTGCCCTGCCCACCCTTCAGAAGCATGTGGCACTGGTGTGGGTCGCTGTTTTACTGCTGCTTCCATGGATCTCCAGGGAAGAGCCACCCCTGAGAGTAGAGATGGGCTTCTCCCTAGTGTCCCCATTCAGCCACTGGTCTCTGCTGAAATTACCACGGGTATCCTGTAGGGCCACTTAAGATGCTGATACTTGTGGTTTGTGTACTTATTCGATAGAATTTAGCTGGGGGCCATGAATTCCTGTTGCAGGGAGCTTTCAGTATGGTAGCCAGAAGTAGATGTGAATACATGATAACCCAAGAGAGGCAAGTATGCTCATTCTGTCCCTGATTTTCTTTACTTTCTTGGTATGATTTTTTAAACTTAATTACAAAACTTGGGAAACATGAAACCATTTGAAGAGGGATGGCTAAGCCTCACCTAATCACCAACTCCGGTGATTTCCAGAGCCTGCAGCTGAGCAATGTCCTCCCTGTGGGGTATGCAGTTAAAATCTGATGCTAAGGGTCCTTGGTGGCCTGTGGGAGCCTTGGAAAACTGACAGTGGCTGGAGAATTTTGGAGGTGATTAGCTAACACTATATTCCCTACAGCAGAATAAATTTGAAGCCTGAGATTTTATTTTAGCTTTAGCAAAAAAAAAATCTGAACCCATGGAGCTGTTTGCCTTAGGAATCACAGGATACTTTAGAGCAGCTTTTTTCACCCCAAATATAGGAAAGAGCTGCAGACCACATGGTGGGGTCATGTAATTTCCATCTGTTTCACAAAAAATTTACTCAGCTGAGTTTTGGAAAACTGTGTAAGTCAAAGGTTTCCTCTGAAGGAATGAGATCAGCACATGGTGACACGGGAGCCCAGCAAAGCCTGTCCCCTTCCCTCAGTGCAGCGTATCCCTGGCATAACAGCTTTTACTCCTGCATCACAAGGCCATCTTGGACAGGAACTCCTCCGCTTCTCATAGTGATTTTCTAGTTAGAAACGGAACTCTCTTTGTGCTGAGAGAGGCTTTCTGCAGCCTCTCAGGAATATGGTGGCTAATCATGGATGAACGAATGAGATGTGTGTAGCCTTTACACTCCCTGTAGTCTCTTAGTCTCTGTTGTTGCAGCTCTGCATTCCCAGCTGAGCATTGCTGGTTACCCTACTTATGTTTTCATCTTGGCAAGAGACTAATTTACATCATTTTCTCTCTTCTCCTCTCCCTCTCTCCCTGTTTCCCTACTGTCTCTCCAACAAACCTGCCTCAGGACCAGCTGCTCTTCTGTGATGACTGTGACCGTGGCTATCACATGTATTGCTTGAATCCACCAGTCTTTGAGCCCCCAGAAGGTAACTGAAAATCTGAAATCTGCTTTGGAAATCACAATAAAGTCTTTGTGGAGAAGAGAAAAATTTAACAAAGGTGTTTTGAACCATGCAGGGTTAAGGAAACAGTAGCAAAGCAAAGGGAGGTAGCATTGGAAAGAAACAAAATTAATAGCTGTGAAGTGCTAGTGTGATCTGTGGCATCCTATTCGATCTCGCCTGGTCTCCTGCTCTTCCAGAACATGGCTCTTTTGTGGGTCATGGGTACCTTTGGATGTCCCACATGTCATTGACCACTTCAATTTAGTCACCTGTGAAATATGACTTTGGGCTTTTTAAGAAGTCAAAGCCCTGAAGAGAAAGCCTCAGACAGGGAGGTTCTCTCTGGAACATCTGAGAGCCTGTTGTCAGGAGGCTGGATTAAAGGGACGTACCTTCCTTGCTCTGTGATATGTTTCAGTCTTGGTAGAGTGAGGGTTTTGTGGTCTGCATTACATTTGGTATGTAGTTATGACCTCTGCAGGGGGTTCAATCTGACTGTACTATGCATGGTTGGAGTTTGTCACTTGGCTGTAGAGCCAGTGGAGGAACCAGTTTCTTACCATTAGAGTTTCTCTGACTAAAATCCTCAGAGAGCAGTAGAATTGGAGAAGGGCACCTGTGAGTGTGGTTTATATGAGGGGTGGAACAAGAATAATTACAAATCAATCATGCATTCAGGAGCTAATGTTTGTAACTTTGGTAAAAAGGAAGCTGAATCAGGAGGGGGAAATGTTAAAATGCAGCTAATAATTAGCTAAAGGTTTCTGTTCCACTGGGAAGTGGTTTATTGAAAGTGTGAAAATATAAAACACCTCATTGCAATGCACACCCCAGCAGCATTGTAGCTCACGTAGAAAGCCTATAGACACAAAAGCAATGGCAGCAGAGGCTGCTTCACAAAAGTACAGACAATTCCAAATATTAGGAATATCTGATATACTATTCAAGCCAATCTTGTCATAAAACTCTGAGTGCTTGGATTTTCTGTAATTCCTATAAGAAGGATTTCTTCATTTGCAGGTAGCTGGAGTTGTCATTTGTGCCAGGAGCTGCTCAGAGAGAGAGCATCAGCTTTTGGCTACCAGGCCTGAGGAGCTCCAGCAGTCAAGAAACACCTTGCTCCTGGTGTTGCCATACCAGCACACAATTCCCATCCAGAACACAAAGACACAACCCACATCCAAACGAACGGACACTCAAATACAGGAAGAGGTATCTGTGGTATTCACTGTCACTAAAGCCAGGCCTCCTGGGCTCTGCTAGGACGGTGTACTTTCCCAAGGATCCGGATGAAATCTCTTCCCTGCTATGCATGGTTGCTGCTTGCCATTAACAGGCTCACATGCATTATGGAAGGGGAAGGATTGTTAAACCGACACGGAGACGTCAATTTTGTGTGGCCTTGTGCTTTCTGTTTAGCCTTTTTTTAAATGAAAAAGTAGTAAGATATTTCCCAAGGAATTATTGGTGAGTACTTCAGCTGGCAGCAGCACCGGGTGTTTCTGTTCACAGACTGGACTGGAAATCTCTTAACTGCAACCACTCTGTAGATGCACGAGTGCTTAAGAGGGATGCATTTAGTTCAATACTTCCCCATTCATGAACAGCACAATGTCACTAGGAGAAGCACTGATCAAAACTTTTTGGGGTGGCACTTTCTCCATTGAATCCAATGCCCTGATTTGGCAAATCATTAGGAATCTGTTTTAAGTGTAAGGAAGAGCAGTACTGGTATGTACACACTCAGATGCTAAGAAATGCCTTTGGTATTCAGGATATCCAGGCAAACTGCCCCACTGCAATGCCAGCAATACCTTCCAGACACATAATTTCTTTGTGTTCAAAAAATCTTATGTATGCAACTGATTTTCTGTTTAGCTGAGAATATTGAACAAAAGAAAAATTGTCATCTTAAGTTGATCCTAGAAAGTAAAGATTGTCAGTTTTCTGAGCAATCTAATATAAGTTGCAAAAAGGAACAATCCTGGCTTAAGGTCAAATTAAGCACTTTGATTAATTTTTTGAAATTTCTAAACTAACTAAGTTCTGCAACTGAAAGCTGCATTTTCTGGATGTTGCCTAATTCGAGCTTTCAGTGTTTCCAAAGTGTTACTGTTTTTTGTTAAAGTAATTATCAAGATCTAACAGAATTTCCAAATAATTTTCCCCCAAATTCTCTACAACTGCATTATTGGCCAATGACATAATTTGTCTAAGAGCCTTCCCCACCTCTAAAGAAAAGAATCATTTGCTGAACCTTACAGGAAAAGAAGAATTTTCATAATTATTTAAAAAATTAAATAGGAATAGTTCTACTTTTTTTTTTAAACAAAGCTTTAAATGTGAAATGAAGAAATATTTAGTGAGAACATCCATTGAAAAAAATTTCTTGCAGTTGAATCTCTGACTAATCTCTGTACTAGGAGAATAAGTACATCAAATATTTTCTACAAAATGCATCTTTAAGGTTAAAAACCTACCACTCCCTGAACTGCCAAGCAGCCCAGAATAATCATTTTTTTGGGTATGATGTATATCACTTTCTATGCATAGATTTAAGTGGGTTTATAATATAAATTTATGAGAGTCCCAAACAGCATGTGACTCATATTGCTGGTACAAGTAGGTAAGGATACTGAAGATTATATTTGGCATGTTTATATTGGTTCAAACTCTTCTGCAAAATTAAATGTTCCCAAACACTTGAAAGAAATCGTGAAACAACATTGGTGAGCTATTTTTGCTTCCTTCTCCTGCTAATTACACTTAGTTAGGATGAGCTATACTGACCTAGAGCACTTTTTCTCATTGTTTAGATAGTTTTTTCCCCTTTTGTTCACCTTACACACCAAAAGTAGCTGTGTCAGCTACTGGATTCTCCCACCTACTGTTGCAGCCTCTTCTCAGGCTGCAACAGGAGTATTGTAACCTGTCAGAAAAAAAAAAAGAATAGCAAGTATTTATCCTAATTGTATTGGACCAAATCTTTCCTGGAGCAGCTGCACTGGCTACCTGAAAAATTCATTCAATATCTTCTGCTTTCCATGTGACAGCCCTTCAGTGAGCTGAGAGTAGAAAGAAATTTGAGCATCAAGTCTGGAGAGAGCAAAGTGGAAGCCTGTGCACCTGCATCAGGTGTCTGATACCTGTTGGGAGAAGGCATGTGAGAAAATATAAAATAAAATAACTTCCTCCCAATCTGGAACTGCCCTGGCCCTGGGGAGCACTTGGAGGACACAGCTGATCTGTGTGTGCATTTACACCCATCTGTTGGTGTGGTTGAATCCTGCTGATCTGGCATTTTGGGACCATCACATGGTTCAGTCTGATACAAAATCCTGTTGCTGTTGTGGCCAGGAGTGCAAGTGTGTATTCACCAGAGATACCACTGGGCTCTCTCACAGAAAATGGGTGTTTTGGGAAGAGTGACTGGAAATGAGAAGTGTATGTGCTGGAGGAAACTTTCGTGGTGGTGCTGGTGGTGGGATCAGCAGATGTGGGTTAATGTTTGGGCCATTCCTCAGCTACCAGTCCTGCTGGACCTAGAGATTTCCATCATAAAAATGCCCATTGCCTTCCAGTGTCCTGGTGTTTACACTGGCCTTGGAGTAGTAGGGCAATGTCTGCCTTCCTAAACAGAGAGGACATGCTTGTTGTTTTGGCCTGTGTGTTAAGCAGATGCTGGTGGCTCATCATGTAAGTCTCGGGTTGCCTGCTTGGTGGAACCAGCTGGTGCAGAATTTCAGTGCTCTCTATCCCTATGACAGAGACATTACTAAAGGAGCTGTGCTCCCTGTGCACACCTGCTTTCCTATTTCGTGGTTTTGATCCAGAGCTGTTATTTCCTCCCATGACCATTCTGCGGCCAACAATATCTTTCATGTTCAGAAATACTCCTCCATGGCCTTGCTGAAGTGTCATCTCTAATGAGGTATGACAGAAGGACAGATCCCTAGATCTTCAATGCCAAAGTGTTGTTTGCCATCTGAGATCAGTGTGATAGGGTGCTTACCCACCGTGGACCAGCTGTGTTTCATCTCTCCAGGTTTATGCTGTGTGCAGTGTAGCCAGGCAGCTCCAGGTAACTTTGGCAGCAGATTAGATACAAGCTCTCCCACCTGGAGAACTTCCTCCAGCCACAGCTGCCCTTCACTAGCTGAGTCCAAGACAGGGGGCTGGAATGGACCTCTCAGTGACATTTTTAGCATTCATTTGGAGCCATGTGTGTTGGTGCACTTTAGAAATACTGACTGACCTCCCAGGTGAAAAATGCCCCAGCTTTGCTGAGGTGTGGAGAGGTTGTGGCACTACCATGGGGCAGAGGGAGTGTAGAAACTCCAATAACTGATTCCCTGTCACCTGCTGCCCCACTGGGGATCCTCCTGCATGTCTGCTGGGATGTGTGACTTGGGCAACACCATCTGCTGTCAGGCAAACCTTGCCTGATCTGGTCTGGGCACTAAACAGTGTGAGGGCTCTGGCTCAGTGTGCTGCTCTCTCTCTCTTGCTATGGCAGGACATGCAAGTTTGTTGGCAGTCCCTGAGGTGAACAAACTGGTGTTTTTGAAAACTCTTCTGTGTAGGCAAGGCAATTAATGTTTTAGCACAAATCAAGGCAAACTACCAGGAGATGGTGGATCATGCAGGCCTTGAAGACTTCAAATACAGAACAGACAGATTCCTAGATGTATTTTAATTAAGCACAATCTTATTTAAGCACAGGAATGTCTGACTGAAAAAGGCTTGTGTTATAAAGGAAGTCAGGCTGGATGATGTAATTGTTCTTCCTGGCCTTATTATAAAAACAGATGTTTACTGTGGGAGAGGATGTTTGAAATACAAACGTGTCTGCACGATGGCCTTAAAGTATGTTAGTGAAATATGTGCCCATGATCCTTCTACTTTTAACTCCTTTTGGATAACCTGAAAAAGGTCAGTAAGAGAAAATCATCTTTACTGATGCAGTAAATTGCACATTACCTCCTTCAGGCCCACAATGGCATCCACTTTGGTGTTGGCTACTTTGGGCTATTACAGAGACTGAACAATTCAGACTGTATTATGTGGAACCATGGCTTGCCTCTGGCTCTCCATCACATTTGTGTGCTGTGCTGCCCCGTTTTCTGACCATGGTGGGAAGACTGGCTGGGGAGGGCAGCACCTGCGGGGGCCACTCAGAAACCAGAGGGGTGGAGAAATGACCACTGAACGGAGGCATCCAAGTGGTATCACTGAGGAAGAGAACTCGTGTGGCCATCACAGAGTCTCCCCCACCGCTTGGAAAAGGCAATACCTTTAAGAAACATGAGATGGGTCCTAATCTGCCTCCAAACTGTGCTTCCATAGCCGTGTTGTTGCATCAAGCTTACAGTGCACAGAGTTTACATTCTATAAATGTACCTCAGACCAGTTCTTGAGCTAGGAAAGCCACCATTAAATGTGTTCTTTTGAAGAAAATGTTACTCTAAATAACTTTGAAATCATGATTTTTCATCTCTCCTTAAAAGGAGCATAGTCAATTCTGCCCCAAAGGAAGATTCTCCTGCACCAAGCAGTGTTATGGGGCTGTAGCATTTCCTTTATACCTACAGCACGTATTTTGACAGGGGTCATTTGGGAGGTGAGGAGTGGGTGGGGGTAGAAAGGAATATTAATTAAGCTTGTCACTGCTAGAGGGATAGTGTGTATTGTGGGCAAGAAAATTCCAGGTAGAGCTGGGCATGATTTTTCTGTGTGGAATGAATTTATTTTTTAAAAATGTGTGTTTGAGAGAACCATAATTATTGATCTATCGAAGTCCAATCTGGCAAATTATTTCATACAAAAACTAAGGAGGAACAGTCAAAAGAGTTGAAAATTACTGTTTCAATCTTTTTAAAAAGCATCACTTCAATATTTGAATTTTAAAGTTAATGTAATTTATATGGAGAAAAACCTGGCACCGGTCTGTGAGGGAAGAAAATGTAAATCTTATGGAGAACACGATTAAAAGACAGATTATCTTTTCAATGTTGTTATGGCAGGCTGTGGGATGATCATGAGGACATCACCTGACATTTTAACAGTTGATCAGTTCTATAATTTTGGGAAAATAAGCTCTGTGGAGAGGAGCAGAGAGACAGGTCAGGAAAGCCCTCTTCTCTAACCAGTTCTGGGTTCATTATGACGCTGCCTGGGAGACAGGAACAGGTGACAAGGCAGGAGTTGGATGTGAAAGATCCAAGACCCTGCAGAAGGAACAAAAAATTTTAGTTGCTGTGGCTGTGCTTCTCCTCTGGTAAAAGAGGGCAGGAGTTGTGACTGGCAGGCAGCCAAATCCGTCTTCGGTGGTGATACAATTACTAGAAATGACCTCCAGCCCCAGTAGTAGTTAATGGCTTTTCAGGGCAGGCACCAAACCTGGTCTGGTTTACATGAGATAAACTCAGGTTTGCTGGAGGGGCAAGGAGAGCAGCGGGGTGTCTGTGGTTTGAAGGGGACTGATTTACAAGGGCAGCTGCCCAGCCCACTGCCCTGGCTGCGCAGGCTCAGGCAATGTCCCCATTCTACCAGCGCCGGTGCCACCACCCAGGGCCGAAGCATCCTGTCCCCGCTCCTGGGGAGCAGTTCTGCAGAGTGCTGGCACTGTCCCAGCTCTGTCTCTGGTGGTGCTGGCTGGGCCACGAGGTCTCAGTGCACTGCAGACAAGGGCAGAGTGACTGACCCCCAGGCAGTGTCCTCGGCCCCTGGGGTCAGTGGCTGTCTGGAAGGAGGCAGGCTGCAGGTTGTGCAAGCACACCTTTGCTGTCCTGATGGCCAAGCCTGAGCACAGGGTAGAGGAGAGGTGCATCACTCTCCTGTCTCTCCAGCTGCACTGCTGGGGTGTTTGGACAGCCCCCCACCACTGAGGCACTTAACTGAGGGGAAAGGGGAAGGTAAAGAAGTGCAAGTGCCTCTGGGGGACTGAAGGGGTTTTAGGCTTTACCCTTTTATTGTATGCCAGACATTTAGCAGCTGGGGAGCCGAGCCAACAGTTTATTAATGCTTGTGTATTTCTGCCATGTTGGGTGAAAATGTAAAGTGTTATTACATTAGTGCATTTAGAATATATGTTGTTACTGCTGTTTTGAAATGAGAAAACTATTATTTTCAGATCAGCTTACTGCCCTTTGTGTGCATGATGTTAATAATAAAACACTTCATACCTGAAAATTGCTGATTTTTCAGGTATTGATGTTTTCTTTCAGACTCCTGTCAGTCTAGTCATCTATCTGATTCAGTTCATTGTAACAAACTATAGGTTTCACCTCCACGGTGACTTCGGAAATATTTCATCTCTTCCCACTCTCAGAAGCTGGGGAGAGAGAAGGGCAGGTTTTATTCTTTGTGTTCAGAAAGACTCATAAAGGATGACACATTCATTTCATGTTCATCTCCTTTCCATGTCTTGAATGACTGAATTGGTTGGCTGGGAGAGCATTCCCTTCTGCAGAGGTCTGAAGGGTCTTTGCTGCCATGGCTCAGCTCTGTATGAGAAAGCACAGCCCAGCATTTTGTCCACTTGGATAGGACTCCTCCTGCTATTGCTATGTAAGACTTTGAAACTGCTCATTCTCATCAGGAACCCTTGTGCCTACAAGATAAGGACTTCACTTACATTTCTCAAGATCTTCTGCTTGGAAGGCCAAACCTCCTGCTGCCCATGAACTCTGATGGAGCACAGATCTGTTTCCAGCCTCAACATGTGCTTCTGCTGGACACAGGACCACACTTGGATGTTCACAATGTACTCCCACGGCAGAATTTGTGAGCAGCCGTGAAAAAGGAAGTTTCTGCTGAAAACCAAAGGACAAGACATGTATGTTATACCTAACCTACTCTTCCTTTATAACTCTCCTGGAGTGCAACTCTCAAGATGTGCTCCTGCATCCTGTATGAGGAATTTCCAAGTGTCATCTCCTTTGAGCTTCATTGCAGAATATCTTTCCTTGTTCATACTCTTTTTTTTTTTTCTTTTCTTACAATATTTCAGAGACAGTGTATATGAAAACTGATTTGAAAGGTTTAGAACAATTCAGAAATAGACAGGTCCAAATCAAACCATCAGCTTTTATCTCTCCCTTAGAAGTGTTCATCAAACCTTTGATCATTGCAGAGAATCAAGCTTATTTAATCTCAAATCAGCATTAAGGCCATACAGTAGTTCATAAAGACTTTTTCATCATAAAAGGTTCTTTAAAAAAAAGCGAGAGCTATTTCCTCTCTACCTTGATGGCTTTCCATTTCTTCTGCTGCAGCAGAGATCAACACTCTTCCTGTTTACTTAGACTTCCTTCCAGCTCTGCAGCCTGGGTCAGAAGTGATGGGTATAGGTCTGGAAATAATTTATTTCATTGAATTGCAGATGTAAAGAGAAGCTCAAGAGTATTTAAGTAAATTGTCATCTGTGTGACTCAGTCAGATCTTCTAAGAGCCAGAAGCTTGTGTACATGCTAATTTACTGGTTCACCTTTCCTTCACCTGCCATTTCAGATTGAATGTGCCATTGGTATACACTTCTTTTTTTTTTTTTTGGCACTAGAAGTGGTTGAAAAGAAAAACATCAACAATTAAATTTGGGGATGAGGAAGATTGAGTTACAATCTTTGCTGAGTTACAATCCTTTATTTGATTTGGGACAACATTATTCTAAAGAAAAATAGAAGGAGGATAAATCTGTGACATCAAGCACTTCTCCCAGATAAAAGCTGTTTTGTCATCATCTTTTAAGTTCACTTTTAAAAAGCTGCAGTAATGATCTCTGGCACAGCCTTACTGTGTGATGCTATGGTATTGATTTTTAATTAGGAGACTTTAAGTTATATATGCAAATATATATATATACATATATATTTGTGTATCATCCTAATGTTATTTACTGTAAACATTGCTCACTGATCAGGAATAGATCTAGAGTCCTATAGTAAGTATTACTGAAGAAGGAGAAAAGAGAAAATCCCACTTGTTTTGGAAAGGTGTGTCAGCATCCAAACAAAATAGGGCAAAACTTTATCCCTTACAACTTAATCTGAATTGTATTTGGAGCACGACTTATCAACACATGAAAGAGAACCAATGCTCTAAAAAGTGGGACTGATTCTCAGCTGCTCTTAGTCAACATTCATCCACTGACTTGGTGGTTGGCCTGGCATCCCTAAAGATGCCAAGTCTAAGTCTTGGACTTTAGTCTTTACGGAAAGGTTTGTGGCTGCTTAATAGTTGAGCACACCCAACACGTGCAAGGAAACAGTTATTTCTATCTCTGTCCATAAGTCTGCTCTGTTTATGTCCTGCTCTGGCTCAGCCTGGCTCCGGTGATGCCATGTCACAAGCTCCAAAGGAAAGTGAGAAATCTCAGCAAAAGATAATGATGGAACAGTCAGCAACCAGGTCAAATGTCTCCCTGACTTCATGGAGTTTGAGCTTGTTTCATCAGTTTTCTGATTTTCTGTAAACAACTCCTCACTGCTATATCAGGAAATAGTGGACAGCAGCACATTATTTTCCTCACCTGTATAAGACCTCACTTCAGTCAGCTCCATCCTCCCCTCTCTTACTCATTTCTAATCTGTTCTGGTATTTTTGATCTCTCTGTCTCTTCACGTGAAAATCTTTTCCAGCCCCTCTCATTTTTAGCATCTCTCCCTGGAGTCAGTCCTCTTCAGCAGCGTTTGCTCTGAGAAAGCCACCCAGGATACACCACAAGTGTTTAAAGCCTTACTTCCAAGCTTTACTTCTCTCCCAACGGTATGTCCTGACTGTATCTCTTTGCTTTTTAGCCATCCTGTGAGTAGGCCCATGGATACCTCTGGGATATTTTTCCTTTGTGATTACAGCTCATCCCAAAGGACCCTGTGTGAGAGCCAAGCGAAGCCATGCAGCCTGGCTGCTGGCACACACAGCCTCCTTTCCCCGGTGCTCCAGCTGGGGATGTGGTCAGGCTGCCGGTGCATGAGATCACATCCAGCAGGGCTACTCCCTGGAAGCCAAAGTGTTGCTTAGTAACCCAGTCATGGAAGTACCAGAAGCATTTTTCAATCTGTCACATTGGCAAAGAACACTGGCTTCTTGATTTAGAGGCATTCTGCTGTGCGTGGCAGGGCCATGCTCCATTATCTTGCATCCAGCACTATGTGCAAGCGAGGAAACGAATCTCCCATTTAATGGAGGGGCTGGGAGAAGGTGGGGCTGTGAGGCACAGAAAATATTTTTCTAGGATTGTACATGAAGCTTTTAGCTGGTTCTCCTGGCATCTAGTCCTCATCTTAACTCCCTTCCCATGGGAGATATTCCCTGCTTATGAAATGCACTCCAGGGTCCTATAGCAATTGGCCAAACAGGACCCTGCAGCACCTTCATCTATTATGAGACATTACTGCAATAAAACTTGGTGTGTCATACAGAAACTGGATGAGGTATTGCAATATTTATGCTGTAAGCCTCAGTGTCATGGACAATAGCTACAGAATAATGTATGTCTTTTCTTAATGCAGTGGAGTCACAGCAGCTTCAGCAGAGCAAACTGAACACAGATCATCTGTGATTGCATGGTTTCCTCAGTTATTTTCAAATTATTCTCTTACAGAGAATTAAATGAAAAATATCCTCTCATTTAAAAATAGACTATAAAGGCTCTTAGGTTACTCCCCTTTTTAAGAATAATTGTCTGAGAGCAAAATATCCAAGAACTATGTTCTGACTTCTGAGGCTTACTCCTTTATCTGGCACTGGTTTATCATTAAAAATGGCTTCAAAAAGTAACTTGAGGGCTTTTATTTGAGGCACCTTATTGATTTTGCTATCACATCTCCTCATTCTGGAAATGAAAAGGTATTTTAAACAATGTCTAGCTGTGAGCTCTGGGGACTAGCTGAACTCTTCCCATCCTACTTCTTGTTATCAAAGACAGTAGAACCATAAAGCGTGTCCAGCCATGGCAACCCCCGTTCCTGTGGCTCGTCTCCTGTTGACAGATTGGGTCCTGGAAGCCCTCTGCAAAAAATTGAAGGGCTTTTACACAGGTTGTGGGAGGTCCGGGATGGTCTGAAGACAAGGCTGTTAGACAACTGCACCGAAGAGCTCTTTTGGTCTTTGGAGTGTCATTTACCTGGGATGATGCTCAATGTTAGAGTGATGAAATCAGCAAGTTGCATCACATTTTTTGTGTAAGGCCTTGTCAGTGCGAGGCCAGTGACACACACAATAGTCATATGCTAAAGCTTGGCTCAGCATAAAGATGAAAAAACATCCCACAATATCAGAAGCTCCTGATTTGATTTCTGAGAACTTTTTGAGGAGCTGAGTACCTTCCTGTGCTCTTTCCCAGTCTAATAAATAATTTTGGCTATGGGATAAAGAGTCCTTCAAATTTATTATACGTAGTTGTATTTTTATTGCACACAATTTAAGAAATACAGAAAGTGATCAAAAAATGTTCCTGATGACTGGCCAGCATAAGAGCATTTGATGACCTGCTGTGGATCCCAGAGCTGAAGTGTCCACATCACAGAAATATTCAGAATGAACTGGTTTCTCCAGGGGACAGGGAGCACTCTTGGCAGGGAAGCAAAGACTGTGAAGTCCTGATCTATATTTTAACTTTTAGAACTGGCTGTCCTAGCTCAGAACTGATGGAAAGCTTGCCATTGTGATGCTTTGCTCTGTGGAAAAAGGATTCAGAGAAGCACTAAGTATGCAATGCATTATTGTTTTAAAAGAATCAGGATATCAATTTCCAGTCTTCTAATACATTAACCCTGAAGTTTGTTCCTAGTTAAATAGTCTAGCCTTACCAGTTAGGCATTGAAGCAAAAGACTTGTTGTTACAAAGATGGTGGGCTAGGGAAAAGCAGGTGTACTGGGTCACCTCCAGGCAATACTGAGAAAGCCCATCCACTCCCTGCATTCACAGGGGAGGACACCTCTTTGCACTTACTGCACATCCTGCATCTTAAAATTATTTGAGATGAGAACCATTTTAGAGCAACTGAGTTAGCTACAAAGCAGGAGATGTTCCACTAGTGTTAATTCTTGTTATTTAGGTTTTGGGGTTTCTATCTGCTCATATACTTACAGCCTTCTTTTCAACATTTGAGGATGCTCTAGATTACTTATGTCTCGCCTAACTGGGATCTGTCTGCCCTTATAGAAACAACAAATTGTGGGTTGGAAGCTGCCCCACTTCCTGGCTGTACATACCCTTATCTATACAACATGTATGTGTATGTTGAGTGATTGCATTGTAGTGGCTTTTGTAATGCAATAACTGTGGTGTCAAGAAAATGTGGCTGGAG
This sequence comes from Polioptila caerulea, assembly GCA_013397295.1. Classification (NCBI taxonomy): domain Eukaryota; kingdom Metazoa; phylum Chordata; class Aves; order Passeriformes; family Certhiidae; genus Polioptila; species Polioptila caerulea. The sequence goes on from VYXF01009643.1 coordinate 1,171,484, forward strand.
AAAACTATACTTACAAATTAACATGAATAGAAAATCAAAGTCACTGAAAAGGCAATACAGCTGAAGAATTCTTACTGTGAGCCACCACCATGTTTTCCACAATATGCCAACTTCTGAATCCTCTAAGTAGCCTTTTATCCTCTTTACAGCAGAAGTGAACTTACATTTTGTGTCTGTACTCTGAACTGGAGACATTGGTGCTCAGTCTTTTCATAATGTGCTGATGAATTGAAATGCTAACCTTGTCATGGGTTCACCAGCTTCCATAGTTTCCCACCAAAATAATCCAATGCCAGTTGGTGAATAGCCTGGAGGAGCTTTGGGTGCTGCTGACTGAAGCATGCTGTTGAATGTTGGTCTTCAGGCAACAAGGTTTTGTACTGATGCTTGTAAGAAAAACTCAGCAGTCTCTGATGAACCCAAATGTCCTAATAGTCACATGGTACAGAGAAAAATCAAAACAACTGAGTGAGGGGGAAAAAAATAAGGGCTTCTGCCTGAAGAAAACCCCACATACCATCTCATTTCAGAGGACAAACCCTTCTGTGACTAATCCTGAGTGACAAGTAGGTGGGCTCAAAAGCTGGAAAGACCCATCTCTGTAGTGTCTTTGTCACTGTGTCTTTGGTTATGTACACGTACCAGAATAGGAGAAAATGCCTGTATTTCTTTCCAATCCCTTTTCAGCTATGTACACTGCCTCCAGGTTGCCTGTTGCTACACCCTGTGAGGCCTCATTGGAGTTTACACCATCTTGCTTGTTGTTTGTTTTCTTTTGGCGGCCACGGACTAAGGTTGCAGGTTTGGGAACCAGTACATAATTGTAAGGACAGCTTCCTGTGTTACTTTCCCCCCACCCCCTCTTCCTCTTTTTGTAAAGTGTGAACCTTTCTTTGGAACTCTGAAGTGACTGTATCGTTACAATGTTTGTATGTAGAGATTTGTTTTAACATGGCTTGTGTGGAGGACCTTTGCTCTTCTTATCTCACATTCAGTTTTATTAAGTGCTTAATAGCTTTGCCAGCCTTCTGTGGGGGAGGAGAGGTGATGGGGTGGCTTCCAAACTTGGCTTTTTAAAGGGAAATTTGCCCAGCTTTACCTAGAGCAGTATGAGAATCTGGGGTGTTCCTGACTGTTCTTCAGTCATCCTGATCTGATTGCTTCTTGGAGAAAGAGACCAACCTGGAAAGCCTCAGCAAAAAACCCTCACTGTTTAATGCACTAAGCCAGCACTGACCAAGAAGGCCCATCAGCTGTCATGCATGGAAACCTGCATGGTGTTTCACCCCGCCAGAAAGTGTCTGTTGAGCACAGAGGGAATCATGGCAACTCACACTGCTCTGTGGATGCCAATGGAGCCACCGCACCTTGCACCAGCCAAGGATCGGCCCTTCCGTGTTTTGGTGGTTAGGAAACCTGTGAGTGAAATCCTACTGAGGTTTGAGAGGAGAGGAGAATGGGTGTTGGAAGCCTCTCAACTTTGCAGGATTTCTTTGGTATTCATACACATTTGCAAGAATGTATTCCAGGCATCTTGTACTGTTATTAGTAACTCGTACTGTAGTTTGTTAGCAGTGTTGACTACCTACATAGCTAATATTCTCTTGCAACTTAGAAAATGTGTAAACAACTGCAGAAAACAGGAGTTTAGAACTTGTATGTACTGTTTTTTTTATATTAAAGCACTTCAATTAAAAGTTCAAGGAAAAATGCTTCTGGAGCCTTTGTATCTGTTTGGATAACAGATGTGTAGGAAGAGAATGGGAGTGCCCTCTTCCCAAGATCTTCCCTGTTTGCTTTGCTACTAACCAAAAGAGATGGTCAAAATTTTGGTAAGAACTTTATGTGTTAAAGTTTAATCAGCAAACAGAAGGTGCCAGCAACCTAGTCCAGAAGGCATTATGACCTTACGGAGTCCCTGCGACCAAGGCTGAAGCGGCTGAGGGATGGCCGAGCCATCACTGAGTGCTGATTCACATAGATGTGAGTATCTGCAAAAGAGGTTTTAAATGGGGAGCAGTTAATGAATGAGTCCATGTGTAGTATATTAGATTTCCTTTATTTTTATCATGAAGTCACTCAGAGATCACTGGAAGCCTGTTCATGTGAAAGCGAAGGAAAAGCATCCCCAGCCCAGGGTTATTTCAGGGGTACTGAAAGTGGTGGGTTTGGGTACCACAGGAGTTGTGTTGGAAAACAGCAACACACACAGGCAACAAAGGGTCCTCACCACACATCCCAGAAATTGTTTCTCTCTCCTCCCTGCCCCCTGGCCCCCCTCAATGTGCGTATCCAAATACTTTCCTGGATCACATCACTGTGGGATCGGCGTGCACAAATAGACATCTCTAAAGCAGCTTGTGATTTGGTGATCTCAGCCCTGCTCTTAGTAGCCAGATGCCCATAATATGAAAACAACCATCAAAACTGTCTCTTTTGCTGGCACTGTTTAATCAAAGGGACAATGGGAGAGAATGGCAGTCTTATTTCTACAAAGAGCCCTTCAATGTCAAATTTGCCATACAGTAGAGTAGCATTCACCTCCGTGGCACAGACCACAGCCACTCTGGAGGGGAACAAAAGCCCTCAGACAGCACGCAATTAATCCAGCATCTATTAAACCAAGCACGGGTAATTTTGAAGGAACGTAACAGATTTCTGCTTTAAATTATTCTAAGCACTATTTTTTTTTAACTCTACACAGCATGCACAGCTCAAAGTACAAACCAGAAGGCTCTGTTTCTGGCAGCTGTTATCTTCCTGGTAGCTGTTTTACATCCCTGACATCTCATAATTCTGAGACAAAAATCAAGTAAAACACAGCAGAGGAACAGCATTAAAATACCTTGGTTTTCCTGCTGCCCAAAGCCATGTTCAGGTGCTCAATGCCAGAGCAAACAATTAATTCCATGACCAAGGGAACTAATGAAATCTGGTTTCCTATGGATTTATGACAAGACGTTACCTTGGTGCCAGAGACTTAGGGAGTTAGTCTTTCTGCCAATATCTTGAATCCAGATGAGGATTTTATCAGCACTAGTCTCTGGAATGGCATAATGAACTTTGAAATGGATTAAAAAAACCCCAAAAACTATGTTACACAACATACAGTGAGAGATGAAATTTACTGATTGGAATTTACAAGCTAATTAAAATCACAGATCAAAACAAATATACCTTGTCTGCTAAGTCCTAAAAATGTGACTGCTGCTTGGCTTTTTTCTCTAATGTCTGTCCCCACTTTTTTCCAGTGCAATGCTATTGAAAAACAGTGTGATTGCCAGTGGAGTGATTGCAATAAAAGACACAAAGTATTTGCAATAGTAGAGCAAAAGAGGTAAATAAACAATATGTTTTCACAGAGGAGGAAAATTACCCAAAAGTCTAAGATGGACATGTATTTTAAAATCTTTTAAAAAGTGATTAGGAAAAGAAGAGGAAAGTGAGGTGAGAAGTTTACTGAGAATGACAAACTGTTCTGGGCAGTCAAAACAAGAGTCGACTGTGAAGAGCTGCAGAAGTTTTTCATGGTAATGAGGAACTGGGTTGTAAAATGACAGATGAAATCCACTGTCGATAAATGCACAGTAATGCTTCTGGGGGAAAAAAACACCCTAATTATACATGCATAATGAGGGGCTCTAAATCAGCCATCACTGTACGGGAAAATGATCTCAGCATCGTCGCTAATTTTGAGAAAATGACAGGTCAAGGCTGAGCAGGTGTCAAAAAAGCAAGTAAAATGTTAAGAATAACTAGGAAGGGAGAAAAAAAAAAAAAAAAGACAAAACAGAAAACATCATTAAGTCTCTGCATAAATCTGTGGTGTGGTCCTGTGCTGGGGAGTGTTTGCAGCTTCTCCATGCTCCCACCCTCCCTTCCCCACAGCCCAGAACACATCCAAAGAGCCAGAAGAGGCACAGGGGACAGCCAGAAAGCACTGGCACTATGGGACAGCTGCCGTGCAAGGAGAGAACAAGTGTACTGGGACCCACTGGCTGTCAAGAAAGATAGCAAAGGAGAGGCATGTTTGCAGGTTTGCCAGGAACCAGCAGCCACAGAGAAGAAGCTGCACTTCCAGCCCCAGCCATACTGAAGCACCTGGCTCCCTGCAGCTGAGTAGACAGAGCCCAGCTGTGGGGTACACGCTCTATATCCACCTTGGTCCTCATATTTTTGGCCCCCAAACTTCCTTTAGAGGTCATTATTAGGGAAGATTGTCTCCACATCCAATCCCGTACTTTGGTTCTCACGTCTTATTTTAATAGAGTTTATCCCTGATCTCAAATTTATTTTCCTACCTACCCCTTTAGTATCTGTCCATAGGGGGAGAAAATCTATTGGGCACTTCAACCGTAGTTCCTTGAGCAAGTTAAGCTGTGCCTGCTTATTTAATTCACTACCATTGATAAAAGATAATCAAACAAAGCCTTCACCATTTTTCTGGTACAAAAGCCATATGAAACAGTAAATCCAAATTCAGCAAATCACAGCTAAACTCCAGGTGGGAGCAAACTTAGCATCACATCAGAAGAGGGTGAACCTCCCATCCACTTCTGCAGGACCAGAATTTAATCCCTAAGGGTAGAAGCTTCCTAAGAAGATACAACAGTGATTGCAAAGACTAAAGGTGTCTCTTCATCACAGCAGAAATTGATTTAGTGGCTTTTTATTACGTGCTCCTGCAATGCCCTAGTGCATCTATCTGTTCTGGTACCACAATAGCTCACTGTTGGACAGCCTCTGCTTTAGTGATTTGTTTACATGCCCATCTTATTCTTGGGAAATAAGAATCCATAGGAACTGAAAGAGCTTCCTTCCCATGGCTGGCTGGCTGTGCTGACTGGAAGAAAGACCCATCAGTCTCAAAGAGATGCTAAGGAGAGCAAAGGTACCTCCCCAGCAGCCTGACCTTGGCAAGGAGACAGGAGATTCACCATTTGCGACAGGCAGCAGTTCCCTTTAATAAATATTTCATGGCAAAGAACAGCAGACTTGGGGAGAAAATGGAGGGCAGGGTTCAGCCTGTGACGCAAGGTGATGTGACCAGACCTTGTCTAGCAGGGCTGGAGGCCACCTAATTGGCATTCCCACACCATGCTTACGAAGAGCATTCTGTAGTCCTCTGGGAACACAAAAATAATTAAAAGGCCCCTCAGCATGCAGTGTTGCTAATGGGCTATTGCCTGCCATGTGATGTTTTTGTGCTCAATTAGAGCTGAGTAACACAGACTGCTCAAAATTCCCATCTCCCTCCGAGAGACACCTGGGTGGACCAAGCCTCCTTTTCTGCTGCACGATGGCCCTTGTTGTGCATTGCCCTGCAGCGTTTGTGATGAGGAGCTGGAGGCTGGGGTGGCAGCTGAGCCCCGTGCAGCAGAGCACACAGTGCTGTACTGATGGTGCTCAGACACCAGCAGCTCTGGCACTGGGGGCAGAGCACAAAGCTGGTGGGTTCAGAGCACCCATCCTCACACACCCAGGCACCTCCACAGTGACCTGGAGCTGCAGGATGATTGCACATATTGCACAAAGCAAAGGCCCTGGATTTCTTCCAGGCAAGGCCTTGCTCACACGTTGCATATCTGTGTGGACTTCTGGCTTCTCCTAGCACAGTGCAAGGCTCAATTGTTGCCAGCCACAGCTGCCTGGCAAAGAATTCCTTCAATATTCTCCCCCTTTTCTCTGCACAGATCCTGTATGGGATGATGCTGAGAGACCTATCAACACCTTTTGTGCTTTCTCGGGAGGGATTTGGCCACCTGAAGGCAATTTCTCTTTGCAATCTCAGATTGCCTTCTGTCCAGGCACCTGTTTTATTTACCAGCCCTGCTGTGGAGGCTGCCTTGCCAGGTCTCTGTGCCTAATGCTGTCTCTGACGCTCTCATAAGCCTGGATTCACTTTGTGAGCCATCGGTGCAAGCCATTGCTGCATCATTTGGGCCAAAACAACAATTCGCCTCCAAGGTATGGTTGTTTGAGTATTCATGGGCTAAACTTTAGGTAATTAGCATTGTTAATGTTCTCTGTGTGATATTACAGCTGTGGGCCTCATTAAAATATTCTCCTGGGAGAAGTCAGGTGAAGAGTCAGGTGTCAGCTTTGCTTCATGTGGAAAAGCCTGCCTGTTATTCTGAGAGAATTATTTGTTTAAACACTGGATTTACACATGATGGTGTATTTAATTCCCAGTGCATCTCATCTCAGCCGGAGAGCTGGGCTGAGCTGCTGAGCTGCACTGGTTTGGAACCCAGCAGCAAGGATCTCCATTTCTCCTGCCTCAGAAAGGCTTGGGCTAGTGGGCTCCTGCCCAGGACACAGGCAGGAGTCTGCAGGTCGGTCTCCCAGTGCCAACTCCCCACCCCACCATAAGGCCCTGTCAGATCCTGCCCACTGCCTGGCCAGCCCCAGCAGCTTCCCTGAGCAGCAGGAGCCTGAGGAGTGCTTTCAAAAGAAAGGATGACAAAAGGCCACAGAGGAGCTCAAACTGATCTGAACCAAGGGCAGTTCAGGTGATGAGAAGAGACACAAAGAAACAGCCTCTGCTCCTCAGTGAGGGGATGGCACGGCCTAGGGCCATTTTCCCATGGCACTACCAGGCGCAGTGGTGGTCGTCCCATCCTGTCTCTGTATTTTGTACAAGTAGTGGGAGACTTGAGCATGTTGCCACCCCTGGCAGTGAGGGAGCTGTGCCCCAGTAAGGGCCTGGAGGATTTCATATAGCTCAGGCATGGGGCACAACACATCTGTGCTCTGCAGGAAGCTCTGCATTTGCTCTGTGACCCTTCCAAGTTTTTTTCCCCAGGCCTGCCAGCAGCTGCTTGGGCAATTATTTATGAACAGGAGTTGAGCTTCTCCAGATGAAGGAGCTGGCTGTGGACAGATGTCAGTGCAACAAATGGGCACATACCAGCTGTTTGCAGGCGCTGAGCAGCAGCAGGCAGAGATGCCCACTGACAGAGATGATGAGAGATGCATGCTGGCTCTAGACCTGGCCTGCTGTAGCTGCACAGAATGTAAAACATAAATGGTGGTGTTATTGGGGTTTTTGGGTGGGCTTTTTTTGTTGTTTTTTTAATGTTTCACCCAGTATACCCCTAGTATCACTTATTCAGTTGACCTTGGGAGCACAGAGAGTTTTTCTTGGCCTTGGGGAGAACAGCCACCACTGTGGTTAGGCTGAGCGCTCAGTCCCAGGCAAAGCCTTGTGTTTTGAGATGCCACACATGGCAGTCACCAGGCTGCCATCTGAAACCAATGGCTACAGCCTCTAGGTATGTTTCTTCAGGAACAGATTTGTTGTAATTTCCCTTGGGGGGTTTGGCAGGCTGCTCAGATGGGTAATGACCATTTGAAAGTCTCCCCCTTCCTTTCCATTTCAACTACTTAAATGTCCTCATTTCTCATGGATCTTTCTTCCTGTGGGAGATGTAGGTAGGTGGCTGGAAGAGCAGAGAGCTGGAGAGATGCAATGGAGATATCAGGTTCCTGGTGTGAAGAGAAGCTGAGGGCCTGGGTGGGAATGAAGGATGGCAATGGGTGAGTAGGAGGAAGCCTCACAGGATGGAAAGTAGGAGCAAAGAGACTGCAGGATGAAGATGGGAATGGAAGATTACCTGACTGCAGGGAGAGGATTTGTACAGCAGGATGCTGCTTTGTGTCGATTATGCAAATCACTTGTGCATGCTGTGCAGTGCGTCCTTGGGTTTGCTGTTTTGGCAGAGGATGGCTGGAAGCTCCCCAGGCTGCTGCTGCAGCCCCTGTCACGGTGGGTAGCAGGGTAAATGGAATTGCCTTGGTCAGCTTTTCTGGGAAACTCCTCAGCTGGTTCATACTGGAGTACTTCCACTGAGTCTACTATGCTGCTTCACACCTGCCAAAAATCTGACCCATCAAATTTTGTGCTGAGGGAAGTGCTTAGTTCTTCTTTCACTAGTAAAATTATCAGCAAAATCACCTGTTATACCATGCCCTACTTACTCTTTTAGGAACATTTCACCAGAACTAGCTAAATCCAGTCAACATCCCTACTGTTCTGAACTTTCTCAGAGCTGGGAGGAGCCTGGGGCAGAGGAATCACACAAAGTTCAGGAGGATCCACTTTTTGTCTTGGGCCTGTCTATATATCCATAGTCCAACCTTGTCCTAACCTTCTGTGTGCAAGAGCTGTGCACAGTGCTCTCTGCCTTTGTGCAGAGGGCACAAATGGCTCCTGGAAAAATTTGACTCCTTCTGTAGCCAGGGCATGCAGCCAAGTCAAACTGCAAAATTTGGGTCCACATTTTGTCTGATGCCTGGTCAGGGTATTCAGAGCAGAGCTTAAATTTGCCTCATGAGTTAGAGGCAAATAGCAGAACTGAGAGGTGGCAGTGCTTGCTGCAAAGCCTGTGCCATACCTTCACACACCTGGAGCAAAAGCCATGGACAGAAATTCCTGGTAAGAATGGGAATCACATACGAAAAACAATTTTGTCTCAGGAGAATTCAGAGCAGGATTTTATACATTGGTAGAGGCCAGAACAGTGCGATATCGACTACTAACATCTTTACTAATAACACTAACTTTGGAGAATCGCTGGGCACAGGGATTTTATCTAATTTAAATGTAGCTCTCCTGTGCTTCCTTTGCTGTGAACTTGTGCAGATGAAAGAGGAATAACTATCTTGCAGACAAGCAGTTCCACGTACCGGAGATTAGCAGAGGCAGAGTGAGGAGCGGGGCTCCTGCCGGGTGCTGACATTCCCACTGCGCTGAGCAGAGCCTGCATTCAAATCATTCTGAGGAGAGCTGACTCTTCTGCAGGGGCAGCACAAGGAATGCATCAGGGACTGGGCAAAGGGGTGCCTGTGCCTCACAACTCACTGAGCACAGGAGTGTCTGCTCATTATCTGCCCACCAGACTGGTGTGTGACTCCTTTTCTCCTGCCATGCTGCACATGTGTGTCTCTGTGTGCATCCGTGTATCTGTTTCAGGGCTGGCATGTTCACCTGATGATACATATTTAAGTAATGTAAATAATTGACATGCAATAAGGAAATGTGCTTTATCAAATGAAGCGAGACCAGGCAAGGCCCAGCATCAATTCATATTCATATGCTGTGCATTTCCTCCCTGTTTAATCTGTGTTTTAAAGGAACTTGTCCCTACTGGGAATTCCACTGCCAACCCTTACTGGCCTCATTTTGAGCCTACTATGCCTTCAAAACTAATCCATCCTCAAAGCCAGAGGCTCATGTCAGCTTCATTTTGAGAGTGAGCATTTAATTTCTGCACGCTCCTATCCTTTTAAAAAACCCAACATTTAAGCTAATAAAGGGGAAGGATGGGGGGTGGGGGTAGAGAAACAGAAATCTGACTCTCCATCCATCCATCCACCTGTCACAGCTAAACCCAGTATATTACTATGAAAACAGGTATCTCCTGTCCTCTCTCTACCATACTGACATTAGGACTCTGTGTAAGACTCATGAGGTCCATTTCTTCTGGATTTAAGTTCAACGCCCCTGCACTTCTTTCACCTGCCTTTACAAGTTTCTTCTCCCCTCTGCTTATTTTCTAATGGCAGCATAAAGTTTTGAATGACAAAAGAAGACTTAAATTTATAGTGACTGGTGATCCTGATGGCAAGTGCCAGGTGAACAGTACAGATCTTCCCTAAATCCAGCTTGCCTTTGATCCAGGCATGCGTGTACTCTTTCCACTCTCTGTGCCTCCAAATGTTCCTTCTTTGGTTTTTGGAATGTGTGAAGCAGCACTTTCATTAATTTTGTGCTGAAGCCTGAGAACAAATTAGCATCTGTGCACAAAGGTGCTCCCCTGACCACCCTCTCTGTGCTGCTACACTTAATTGGTGTGAGCGTGGCAAGGGAGAAGCCAGCAGGCAGGCACTGCATTTAGCTTCCCTCTTTCTTCCCCTCTCACTCAGAGATTCCTCTACATTATTGTTGATTCAGAGTCTCCAGGCACCTTGTTTAATTTATGCTGCAACTTTCTCATTGTCCCCGGAAATGCATTTGCAAAGAAAAAAAATCCATGCAGAGGATCTTTAGGAGCAGGCAAGGGATGCTGCTGATGGTGATTATGCAGTGAGACAATCAGCATGGGGTGGTAGTGCCTCTGAACAAAGAAGTTATCGGTAAAAAATAGCAGCTTTGATCAATTTGTGTTTTCACTTACCTCCATGAGATGCTTAACCCTTTAACTTCAAGTCCAGCCACCAAACTCAGTCTGCTTTTCCCTGAAAAGGACTTCTTCCCCCCCACCTCTCCATTTGAGGCATTAAGGATTAGCACAGCATCTCCAAGCTCATGCCTGGTGTTTCTTCATCCCCTTCTGAGCCTGGGCCCTTGTCTTTGGCCTGTAACTGCTTTCCTGTGCTTTGTCCTGCTCTCACTCACACACAGATCGTGAAGAACCTGCACATCTTAAGTGTTTTCAAGGGGGTGTTGAAGGCACTACTGTCCAAGGAATACACCCCAAGGAAACTGCCTGGAGCAAGAGCTGAGCTCTTCAATACAATGAGAGGGAGCAGTTCTGTGCCTTTTGCCTTGGGTATTGGCAAAGCTGCAATCCAGAGGGAGAGCTTCTGCTGCCTGCACAGAAATATGTCCCCCTCAGCAGCAGCCTCCAGGGCTTGTGCTTCCTGTGGGGGTGAGGGGAGAGAAGTCTGCAGCCATCCCTCGGCCAGGGCGTCCCCTAGCATGGCCCCTAGCTGGAAATCCTGCCACAGCAGGGGAATTTGGCACCCCACCTCTCACAGGGGTACAGCTGGCAGTGGTACAGCACCATCTTTTCCCAGCAGCATGGCTTTTACAGAGTCAGTGGCCCAGTAGCACATGGTGAGCCTTAGGGACTGCAGGAGAAAAGAGAAATTAGCATGCATGTCCCTGTGCCCCTGGGGCCCACAGCATCCAGGTCTCATAACTCTCCCTTTCTCTGTGCTGTCCTGATGCCTCTATTGTTTCTCATCAGCTCTCAGTATGTTGATTTAATGTCTTCTGCCTTCCTGGGGCAGAAATAACACTTGTCCTTTCCCCTCATCTTGAAGATGATGCTGTGCAGCTGTGGAGAGTCCTTGAGAGTGCATTAGTGGCAGCTCTGACCCACAACCATCTCTTACTTGTCTGCTCCAGACAAAAGACTGAATTTCCCAATCCTATAAAGTGTAATAAAAAGATGAACGGGAGACCAAGGTTGTTTCCTGGGTAGAGCTGTGATGCTCTCTGCAGAGGCAAGGGTTCAGCTCCCCCCTCAGTACTCCCACTCAAGTATGTTGATGACAACCAGAGGAGTTGGTTTGGTACTGTCAGAACGGTGCCAGCTGTCTGTTCAGCCATGTGTAAATGAGCAGGGCCTCCCCCAGGCACAAAATCCCTGGGAGGTGCAAGACTTGGGCTCCTCCGTGCTGCCAGCTTTTCTGGTGCTGCGCATGAGCAAAGCAGGGAACACTGCCCCGGCACCCAGTGCAGACAGAGACTGGGACACTGTGGTGTGCCTCGAGAGTGGCACAGGAACAGCAGGTTCAGTTTGTGCTGAGTGCACAAACATGTGACTGTCTCAAGGCCACACAGTGTAACAGAGGGGTCATTCAACACAAAGCTTTGGCTCACTTGAAATGCAGGACTTGCTGGAAAACACTGTCCCCAAGGTCAGTGAAAGATATTGCTGGACTCAACAGCTCAACACCTCCTGTTGAGTTGTTTAGAAGGTAACAACAAGCTCATTTGAAATGTGGCCCGAGGCTTGCTGGGAAGCCAAGCTCTAGGCTGAGCAATCAGCTCAGCCCTGCTCTGCCCAACACCCTGGGCCAGTGCCGACTGCAGCCTGCCTCCACCTGAGCGGACTTGCTTGTAAGGCAGCCCGGGGCTCCCTGCAAACCCAGGACCCCTGTGAAACATTCATCAGACCCAGCCAGCCTGCAGCTGAGCCCGAGCTTAGCTTTGTGTCTTGCACAAAGTAAAAAGCCAAGAGTATTTCTCTTGGCTCCACTGCACCTCCTGGTCTTGTCATTGCCTCAGCTGCACACTGCTACTGCTGTTGGTTACTCCTAGGGGTGAGTCAGACAGGCAGTGGCATCTTGTCCTGATGTTCCTGGACCCACCAAAGTTTTCAGTAGTTTTTTGCTGAAGTGGTCCTGACTCCTCTGGGTTGCACCCTTCCCTCTCCCATTTCAGGGCAGCTTGAGCCATGATTTTGTGTTGGTGCTTGCATGGGGAACCCAATGTAGGAGCTGGCAGCTGGCGATTTCTGGGTTGGAAATTTTGTGAGTGTAGAAGGCTGAAAAGCCAGGGCTCTGGCTCAGACAAGAGCCACCCTGGTTCCCTGCCAGAAGCTCTTCCTTATCCCTGCCATTTAAGTTTCTCCCTGCTTGAGGAGGCAAGTGAGTTATGATCTTGAGGAACTGGCATAGGCACAAAGCCAGGGGACACCAAGAGCGAGCAGACAAATGATGGGAGCTCTCAAAAGAGTAGGTCAAAGACAGGAGGACAGAGAAAAGAGGGAGGAAAATTCAGACATAGTCTTCTGCTGCACTTTCTGAGGAAGACAACTTCATTCCCAGCAATTAAAAGGTTAATTCCCTTGACAACACCTCCCCCTCTTGCCCAAAGTCTATCTCAGAAATAATCAAAGTATTCAATTAATATTGCACTAGTCCAAATAAGTACAATCATCTTCCTGGAGTATTTACATGTCAGGCTATAATTAGCAGCCTCCTTGGCACCAGCCCACATAAGGTGACAGGTCACTGTTTCCATTACATGCTGCATTTTTCCATATCATTGCTCATTCCTGAGTGTCTATGAAATGAGTTAACCAAACTCAGCAAAGATGATGGATTGAGTAAGCCATGGTGGCAACCAGAAGAGGAGCAACTGATTTTTCTTGTCAGGAACTTGCTGACAATAATCAACACCTTAGTTAAGTGATAATCTCTTTAATTTTTTTTTAAGTATGCTTTTCAAGTAGTCTGAGAAGTGGAATTTCAAGATTTTGCTATTTCCTAGTGATGATGAACCATTTCTACCTTGACTGAACTTCCTTCTGCTTAGGAGGGAAGTGCTTCGTCCATCCTACTGGATGATGTCTCTTGTTCCAACACAGGCAGATGGGTGAAACTTAAAAACCAAAATTGTTCTTGAACGCCTTTTACTCCTAGACCCTGTTGTTAGCCACTCACACATGACACGACATGTAAGGAGGCACAACAAAGCTTCAGACCAGAAATTAATTTCTGTCTATGGAGAAAAGTTACTGGGTTATGATCAGAGTTGCAGGAGGTTGAGTCCTGGAGCACTGCCTTCTGCCACGGCATTTGCTGAGATTTTCCTGTTTTTACTGTAATTTTACTCAAAAAAGCTATTCTTAAAGAATCAAAAAACATACATGCATAAATCTAGAAGAAAATACCAATGAGCAAATTCCCACCTCTTCTCTAACAAAAATGTAAGCATTGTTATTTTCTCACTCAGATGTGTTGGCTATTTGCAAGAGCAACTGAATGGGAAAAGGCCCAGTGAAGTGGGCACCGACACTAAGGAGTCCTCCAGTCTCCCTGGATGCTTTTTAAATTTCTTTCTGGAGCTTCATCCCTACATAATGTACAAGGATTTTGCAGAAAAGGTGGCTTCTGCTTTGGTGCCATGTCAGCTCCTCATTTAGCTGGCTTTCTGCTTGGATGTGAAACTCCTAAGATGTTTTTTGCTTCTCACTGACCCACTCAGAAGTCCCATGCTCCATTTTGGGTAGGAATGTGGATGCAGTATGTTTGAGGGAGAGGAGGGAAAGGAAGGAGGAAGCATTCAGGGTGCATGCAGATTTCAAGCTGATGCCCTGCCTGGCTGCTGAGAGGCAGCAAGAACATTATTGCTGACCCCCACCTATGGGCTGTCTCACAGCTGCAGCTGGACAAAGATGTGAACAAGTAAAAGTGCCTCCTCAGGCAATAGGAAGCCATTGGAAAACTAAAGGGATAAGGAAATACAAATCAGATATTTTTTGCAGTGAAGTTTGCTGCCGAATCTTTTGTCTGGGCCTCCCCCTGATGCCTCACGTGTGGCTGCTGCTCTGCTGGTCCTGTGTGCTGGCAGCAGTGGGCTGCCCTTCATGCCTCGGAGCGTGCAGGGCTCAATTATGCACTTACATGTCTTCCTCAAAATTGGCACCATCTGGACCACCACCTGAATGTCATTTTTTTCCTGCACAGCTTCTCACATGATTTGCCAGCTTGTGTTTGTGATTTGGAGGAGGGGGGGATGTTTGTGAAAGGTGGTGAGATCTGGCACAGGTTTTTTGCATAATCAGTGCCACTGACAGAACTTTTATTTAGGATTTAATTGATCTCTGCACCTCCTTGGAAACCTGTCCAGCTTACTCAGAGGAACTCCCTAAATCTGTGTCAACCTCCAACAGGGCTAAGTTTATTCCTCTAAAAGAATAAACACATTAATCACCCTAAGGATAACCTCAGAAATAATAAACAGCTTCCTGTTTGAAATGCTTCCACAGGGAAGAGAGAGCATAACAGGACAGGACTTGGAGAGGCCAGTCTCTGTTGGGTGGTTCAGGTAGCATAGGCACCCAAACAGCATCTACAGATCAGCTCTCACAACCTCCTCCAGGATGCTCAGGTGAAACAAGTATTGCTCCATCACCTACAGCACAGCTGAAGCTCTGATTATACAAAAGTGTCCACATTTACAATCTTCATTTTAGGAGTTTGCTGTATTCCAGGACACAGACTCCTAAATCAAATTATTATTTCATAAATCTGACTGGTCCAGGCTGTTGGCCTGTTGCTGCAGAGTACATTCTTGTACCAGCGCTGCCTCTGGCACCAGCCAGTTGCTGTATGCACAGGAAAGAAGGCCACTATTTATAGGCTGTACTCAGGTGGTACCTAAACACACTTCCCAGCTGTACAGCACCCAATCATGACCTCTTTCTGAGGTGAATAATAACAAATATGTTGGTTCACAGGGTGTGAAATTATTTGCATACACCAGTAAAAAAAAAAAATTAATAATGAAATTTAAAAAATACAGATGTTTTAATAATATTAAATATTACTTCTTATAGGGAAACTTGGAAAAGAAAGTTCAGTGCCTGCTGTCTTCACAGAGACCATGAGGAAATGAGTCGGGTGAATTGCAACCAATAAGTCACAAACTTCTAGTTAAAACCTCTTTGAAATCATGTTGCCTGACAGTGCATGTCAACCAAATAAGAGCTTTCAATGTTTTAGCATATGCAGACACACAGTCCTTGTCACTACACGTGCCATCACCAGTGAGCTAACCTGAGAGTCACAGCCTCTGCCTTCCTGGCATCAAAGGCTGTGCAGCTGGCATCATTGTGGAAGCCCAGCAAATGCACAGGTGTTTTCTAGGTACCTGTGAGTGCTGATCCTCAAGGACAATGAGGGCTAGATATTGCTTTACCAGTGAAGTTAAAGGAAATCCAGGAGCCATGGAGAGTGGCAGTACCTCCAGGTGGTGACTAGTCATGCGAAAACTGGGTGACACCTTCACTAGTATGGAGAGGATTTGCCATTTTAGCTCTGCCTAATGGTCAATACATTAAAAACAGGAGATGCCAGGATTGGCTTCTCTTCTAGGAAGAAGAAAGCAGGTGTCTTGCTTGGAAGGGCTCATGAAAGAGTCTTTAGAGGCTATGTGCACACTCTGGAGAAACACTTCTGTTCATTGCAGCATGCAATTACAAATCCTTCAATATGCCCAGGGTAAGGGAAGCTTCCAGAAGAAATGTTGCCTCCACTGCTAAGGAATTATGCACTGTTCTTTGTTTTCCATTAACTCCCAGCAGTCTGCTTATACACTTTCAGTTTTGGGTAGCTGATCACTCTGGGTATACTGCTCCTCTCATTTTTCCAGTCAGGGAGGCTGTGCCATCAGCGCTATCATCTCCATCCTCCACATTTACCAGTAAGTTCACTCCACTGTCCAACAGCCAGGTAGTCTTTCTGGTGGCCTTCTGGTGGAGTCTCTGTAAAAGCTCTCCTAATTTACAACAAGCATATATATTTTAGGGATCAAGACAAAAACATACATATTCCTAACTACAAGGAGGGGAAAGGCATATGCTCCTCTGCAGGGCGAGCTTAGATTCACAGCTACACCGCAGGTAAAAGTAGGGTAGGGCCTTAGGACTGTGCTAACAAAAGGATTTGCCATGTCCTTTTGGGAACCAAGCAGGTCTAGGTCAGCCAGAAGCTCTGCCAGAGGAGGGCCATGGGTCTCAGCCTTTTATTTGAAGCTTAACTTGATTGCCATGTCAAGCACAACACTAATTAAAAGTGTATCTTACATCCCTTTAATGACTGGTCTAACAAACGGGAGCAGGAATTGACTGGCTATCCAAAGTCTGTTAGTTTGGGCTGTTCCAGTGAAACAAGAGCTGCACGTGCACAATGCTATGAAATAGCTCTTAGTCAGACACAGATTAGCACAGATGTGGAATTAACTCCAAAGAAACTTAAGGAAAACATGCTTTTGCTCAAGATGCTGAGAGAAGAGGTCCTTTTCCTTCTTAAGTGCCTATCCTAAGTTTGAGTAGAGGATGGATGGATGGACAGATGGATGGATGGAATAAGACAAGAGAAATTATTGAAATCCCTGATATATAATTTGTTTTTAACAGACTGAATGGGGGTTTCTTCTTGTTGGTTTTTTTTTTTTTTTTAATAATGAACCACCTCTTCCATGAAGTCCAGAGGGCCAGCAATTGCTCTTTTACAGCTAAAAACTGTGCTGGAGTGGTGCCAAATCTCAAAGAAATGAAGTGCTAGCCCGTGGCAAGAAAATGCAGTTTGATTTATTCAAAACCTTTAAAGTGAGTGGTAGGCCTGTACATTAAACCCAGCAGCCTTTTAATTATGGATTGGCTATTTCTAGTAGCCTTAAGATACAATTGTCTGTCCAAATGAAAAAAAAAGCTGGGTGGCAAGGCTGAAATACAGGCTTCTGATTTTGCCCAAACAAGGAGACTCAACAACTTTCATGGAAGATTTAGCTGCATAAATACAGTAGGCACCTACCCTGCAGCTGGATACAGGCCCCTATATCACCTTCATCTGGAGCACAGAGACTGACCCTGACTACAGTTTTTCAGCAAATGCACAAACAATGAATTAGGGTGGACTGTGTTCACACTCCTTTTCTTTCCAGAAACATTTTGAAATTGGAACTTGACTTAGAATAATGTTTCTGGAAGGTAGAATTACAACAAATATCAGAGAAAGATTGAGCAAACCCCACTGTAACAGTTGCATCCATATTCTTGAGTGGCAGAGGCAATACCAGGTATCCTGAATGTCCAGGAAAACTAAACATAGTTCCTTGTACTTCAGCTATCCAATGTCAGTAGCAAACTCTGTGAATGAGCTGCAGATTAACAATTTCCCTAGGAATAACTCTCTGTCAAGTAAATATTTGGCAATTATATTCAAATAGTGAATAAATCTTGGAGATAGTACAATCTACTTGTGGGTAATTTGTTAACAGCAGAAGAAATAGTTCGTCAAAAACATCTTTGCCCAGGAATGACAGGCTCATAGGCTAATAGAAATTAATTTTCCATTTCTAATGTTGGGCACTACTTCTGTGTGGTATCACAGACCCTGACAGTTTTTTGGCATGTGATGTTGAAAACAGCCAGTTGCAATTTGTGTTTGCTTTTAAATTTACAGTTTAGCCAAGGGGATAGAAAAATGCTTCCTGTTGGGAGCAATTTCACCCCTCCCCTGGGCCCACACAGACTGCACCATGCTTTGAAGTCCCCTGTAAAATTGTGGAATTGGTGCATGGTCCCCACCTGACCAGGGAGGTCATCTGGTTTGTGAACTCTCAGGATGTGACTGAGGCAGGGACAGGTTGCCTCCAGCATGTTTGAGGTTAACACTTGGTGCTCCTGTGCTCTGACTGCAATTTCAAGTCTCCCATCATCACTGTTGCTAGCAGTAATGAGCCTACTATGGATGATGGTATCCCCCTCTGTGACAATCATGAATTGCATCCCTCATGGAAACGGTATCTTAAGGAAATGATCCTGTATTCCAGGCTGTTATCAAAGCATGCTGGAGAGGCAGGAGGTGATGGCCAAGATTTACACAAGAAGGAGCTCAGCAGCCTCAAGGGAGGGGAAATGGTGAGAAGGCAGCAGGCCAGGGAGATCAAAGGAGCCTCCAGCTCATCAGCTGTGTCCTTGCTTCCTAGGATGGGGACAAAGTGGGAAGGGGACTGACTCACTGGGACCTCTTTCTCAACCTCCTCTCCCATGGGGATCTTCCATCAGCCGAACTGCACCTCCTATTTCTGAGGTGAAGTCTGCTGTACCAAGTCAAACTCTGCTCCCTCTGCTGTATCTATTGCCAGCAGAGTGCAGTGGGTGCTCCTGTGGTGCTCCAGGAGAATGTGTAAATAGGATAATTTCAAGTGCACCCCCACACAACTGCTTGGCTGGGGTGACTCACCAGGAGCAGGCTGGGAATCTCAGCAATGTCTGCCTGGCTACAGTGCTTGTGCAGCACCACGGGGAACACACGGTATCTCCATGCCACAGCTCCTGCAGGACACACTATGGGAAAAGACACATTCATCTTATTTTATGGGGAACTTGTGCATGGAAACTCCATGCAGATATTTTCACGGATTTTGGAAATACCTGCTTGTGTGCATGTATATTTATTGACCAAGTATGATGGTCAATACTTCACACAGCAGTGTTACATAAAGCTTTCCCTTAACATGGCTGCAGGAGGGTTGTAGTACATGCAAAAAAAAATCCCTGTGGATGTTGCACAAGACCTTTCTGTGGAAAAACTATTCCAGGAGTGATGTAGATGGCTTTAACATGTTTTATTGGAACTGTTTTCAAAAAGACCTTCACTCTGCAGCCAGGTGCACTAGTTGCTGTGAAGATAAATGTGCAGGGTTTTGAGAATGTCATGTATGTCAATAATAGAATTCTTTTCAGATACTATGGATTTTACATTTTTAAAGCCTTTGATGATATGCTCATCCTGGACTGAGCACAACTGCTGACTCCTCTTGCAGTGTTGGGCATGACCCCTTTCTGACAGGAGTCAGCTCCCCTTTTCAGCTACTGTGACAGAATTGAAAATGTGCCCAACAGGAAAGCTAGAGCGGGTTTGGCATTGACTCTGTCTCCCCTTGGCACTCTTGCTAGGGTAAATTTGCAACTGAAATTCCAAATTTGGCAAGAAAAGGAGGAACCATTTTCCTGGCAGCCCTCCACAGGTACTCAGGAGAGTGGATGGGGGGTGGTAGCCACAGAACAGATGGCAGTGTGGGATGGAGGTAGGTAAAGTGGTCAAAGATGTGCAATAAATAGATTTAACAAATATGTTACACCACAACATGTGTGACACATGCATGCAGTTTTCCACGAAGAGTACAATGCCAGGGTGATACCCCACTTACACAAACGACTGGGTAATTGTGCCGTATGGACAAGCACAGCCCTTCTGTCTTCACATTACCATGTTTTTCCTGAGTGATCTTTTAGAGAAAGACAAAGGCAGCAAAATCGATAGCAGTCTTTGAGAAACTGGCACATGAGAAAAGCCTCAGCCATTACAGTCTGAGGTGGGAAAAAGGCTGAAAAGAGACATGATAATCCACAAATATCTACACTTTTCATTATGAGGAATGGATGTTGATATAAAGTGCAATAAACTCAAGACTATGTAAAAAATACATTAAGGGAAATACTCAGGGGAAAAAAAAATCCATTGTGCTAAACACCTTTGCTATTTGTGGCCTACAGATGGCTCTCCCTGTTTTTACTCAGAGATGACATTTTATGTTGTATATCAGACTTCTTTTTTTTCCTGCAGTAAATGTTTCAAGTATGGAAAAATGTGTTCCTGAGGGTATCTGCTAAGGTCCCATCCATGGAGGTTCCAGAGGTGTGCTAGATAAAGCAAACTCTGTGAATATTCAGAAGGGAAAATCCTGCTGATTAAAGGGAGCAGTGCAAGATGAGCTGCCAGGTCTTTTATTATCTATGACTCCAAGACTATTGGTAGTGAAGGGAGTTCTTGCATAAAAGCCTTTACTGGCTTTATTTATGCCAAGGCTGCTTCCAGGAATGGGGAATCCATCATGTCAGAGATGAATGCAAACACAGAGCTTTCTCTCTTGCCCTCTCTCTCCATTTGGACTGTCCTTTCATTTGACATAGAGACTGTGGTGCTCTGTGTATACTCTGCAACCTGATTTGCTTAAGACTCCCCAGAAACAAAGAGGCAGGGAGGGCGGGATCACCTTAACACAGTGACTTGACTGTTTTCTGAGAACTGCTTGCGGGGTCAGAAGAGAAAGTCAGGGAAGGAAGGCCAAGTCCCTCGAGAGTGAGCTCCAGTGATGCCCTGACAGTCAGGCAGGAAGCCAAGGGAAGGATGCTGATCCAGGTCCCTCCACCTGCAGCTAGGCACATCTTTCCTGTGACCCATCAGAGATCTCAAAGCCCTGGCAGATGAGAAGAAAGGTCAGCCCAAAAGCACTGTTAGACTGATGCAGAATTGCCACCATATTCATCAGGTCAATAATACCCCAGGAGAGAATGAGAAAACCCACACTACGAATTTAATGTCCTATTTTCCTAGCACTGCTCTTGACACTGTTTCCCACGTTTTAGAAGTCTGTGGTTTGCTGTGCTGCTTTTCATAAAGCTCTGACAATTGTCTAATTAAAGGATGGCAGAAGGTAGCTAAGCTCTGCCCAGCTCTGGCTGTGAGGGCAGTCTTGCAGAGGGGAAGGCAGAGTGCATCAAAGGAGTTCAGCATCATAGCAGAGTATCTCCATATCCAGAGGCAGGTCATCACAGGAGGACAGGCATTTTGAGTAGGGTACTACCTATCCAAAATGCATGACATGCAGAAGTTCAGTTTAGTCAGGGCTTGCAGGTGGCCCACAGTGGATGATCCACCACACTAAGCACAGAAAGATTTTTTTTTTTCCTATGTGTTGGATGTGGGAGTATATGTACAGGGCTGGCTGAATAAATTGGCAGGACAAACTTTCTTCAGACTGTGGAAAGCTCTAGTTAGCTTGATTTGTGCAGACCATGCACCAAATCTGTCTGTGCCCCAGCACGGAGGATCTAACATGTGGTACCAGGCATCAGCTGAGGGAAGGATTTGAGGCCTTCCCTGCTACTGTCTGTTTAAAAAAATACACAGCAGCACTGAGAGACAAACATAAAGAAAATGTCCCAGAGGTGACAGCACAGCCAAGAAGTCCTGAACACAGTATGCAGGCAAATGCTACAAACTCGGTTTCGCCAAGGTGCTGCCACTGCCTGAGCTCAGGAGGTGCCACTTCAGCTCACAGCCCAAATTGCAGTAAGGAGTTAAGATTCAAAGAGGGGTGAGTCCAAACCATAANTGCAATTTCAGAGCTCAGTAGCCTTGCCCATGGCAGCCCTTTGAGGAAGTGTTTCTTTTAGTGAAGAGACTGATTCTTTAGCCAGCTTTTGTAGGAAAATACTAGTTTGACAATCCCTCCATGAGTTGTACAGACCAGCCTCTCTAAGAGGGGATCAGGGAAAACAAGAGTTAGGGAAAGGCAGCTGAGAACCGCAGATGCTGAAGCAAGGGGATGTGGGGAAGATCCAGGGCAATGGTGGTGTGGTGTGCTGGCAGCATGATGGGCGGAGAAGCACTGATGCTCTGATGAGCAGAGCTGCAGGATGGCTTGAAGGCAAACACACAAAGAAAATAAGCCTGTCAAGCAAGACAAGGGACTGCACATTGCAAGTCTCTGAGTCAGATTCCCAAGATATTAACGATGGACTCAGTGTGCACTGAGCATGGGGTCTAGCTGAGGAAGATAATTTCCCTGGCCTTTACTGGTCCCTTCCTGCAAAACCAGCAAATGTTACACATCCTGCAGAGACAAATGGCACACAGAAAACAGAGATGCTCTGAAGGATGTAAGCCCAGCAGCTCTGAGCTCCCATGCGGGGGGTCACAGGCAGGTCTGGGAAGCAGCACAAACCTCTATCGGGCTCTGGCAGTAACACCTCCTGGCTCTGCAGGCGGGCACAGCCTGACCTTGCTGGTGAGGAGGTCTTGGGTTGCAAACACTGCTCGTCTCTGGGACCTTCAAAACCTGAGAGCCAGAGGTCTTGTCCTGCTGTGAAGCAGCGCACCCAGCTTGCTGATGGGCGGCTTTCTGGCCTCTTGGGGAGGAGCAGAGCCATGCCTCAGGTGTTGGTGCCAGAGGGTGCGGGCTGAGGGTCACCGAGCGGCACGGGCGTCCGCTGCAGCAAACCAGGTGCCTTTTGAGGCCGCTGGCACGGGACAGAGCTCCCGAGCTCGGCGCGCAGCCTTTGTTTTCGGTGTTTGCTGCGACTGGGCACTGTCCATGCGTCTGGGTACGATGAGGTTCCTCGGCAAGGGTTAAGGCCCGCGGGC
>VYXF01009643.1:1194006-1242836 GCA_013397295.1 Polioptila caerulea
GGCCCCGCTGCCCCTCCAGTCCGGGGCCGCACTGCGGGATGGTGCCCGTGTCCCCAGACGCCGCACGGATCCCCAGAGCTCCCCTGCCCTCCGGCGCGCCCCTCCGCGCACCGCCACTGCTCCCGGCCCCCTCCAGCCTCCCCGGGTCTTGGGCTCCGCCGGCAACGGGACGTGGAGAAGCAGCTCTGGCTGCCTCCAGTCACACCACAGCGGCAGGAGGCCCTTCAGAATGTTTCCCTTGCCAAGGAAAATCCTCCACAGTGCTTCCTTTGGCCCCAAATGATCCCCAAAGAGCAAATTACAGAATCCCAGATGCTTTTAGGAGAAGTGATGCGTTGTATAAAGCATAATTTGATTTTCTTTTTTAATCTGGTGTTCCTTAAACGACATAGCATGAGGCTCACATAGAACCAGGGTAAGAACCAGATGCCCACAGTTCTAGGCTGTGAAGCTGTGCAGCCTGCGGGAATAACTTGTGCATGGATGGATATGAGAAATATTGTTGAGGATCCAAAAGGAAACAAGTGCTCCGGAAATCCCAGTCCACACTACTCCACTTCCTAGTCCACCCACAGAAGGTGCTGCTCAGGGCTAGCTGTCACCTACTATTTATGGAAGGATGGCATGGTTTAAGTCCCCAAAGATATGAGAGAGAATCTCAGTTTAGTATGTCTGCTGACAGATAGCAATATCCAAGGAACAATGCCATTGCCCACAAGAGAGCTGTCCTCTGCCAGATTAGATGTTTCAGCATGTCTTCTGGGTACCCAGACAGGAAGGCACTGGTACATCCCTAAATTCTGCCCACTAACATCCACCTTCTGTGTGGGGTGAATCCATAATTTCCTATTGCAAATACAGAGGGCAACTACACTGACACTTGTGGCAGTAGCCATAAATTCACATTAAAAGCCTTCAAGTAATAGCATTGCTGTGTAAAGACAGCCTTTGAAAAGCTTGTTTCCAAAGCTTAGCAGCAGGATTAGGAGGTTGCTGGCTCTTAGCTGAGAGCTTTGCAGATGCTAGGGGCTGGCAAAGCAAAATCTGTATCACATGAAAAAGTTGATCAGGTCTGACTCTCCCCTGCCGTGAGATTACTTTTCTCACTACAAAGCATTTCTCCTCAGCAGTAAGTTCAAAGTACGTGTGGGCATGAAGATAGCGTATTGTTCACCAGCTCACTGTTCTGCTGAGCAGCCTCATTGCTTGTTCCCTGTCTCAGGTTATAAACAGTGCTGAGAAGCTCAAAATTGCTCACAGCTTAAACGACGTAATCATGATAACCTAGCCTATCTTACCCTACTGTGAGCTCTACTTTAATAATCCTGCTTAATCATTAAACCACAATAAAAGCAAGCGAAGGAGTTTAAGGCAAGAGCTGAGCCAAGGTGTATCAGAGCACTGCTCCAAACTTGAACTGAGCAGTCACCTAGAGACAGAGGAAGCCACACAAAGGGATAGCAAAGTTGTTGTGCAAATGGTCAGAAAGATGTAGCAGAAAATTTGTACCCTTTGGGACTTGTGAAGCTGTGAGCTGCTCTTGCTAGTCAAGACTCTGCAGTCGTGCCCTATTTACATCCTTTTCCCAGGAGACCATCTTGTTATCTAGCACACACACTCCACTCAAGTCTTGTTGTTGACGTAGATGCTCTGACTAAACCCTTGTTCCTGTAAATTCCCAAGTATAATGGTTGCTGGTTATTTTACAGAATGCTTTACCTCTCTACTGAAGAATGCAAAGACAGCAAATTCCTTGGACAGACCTATTCCTTGCCCATGATGCTGCATATTGTGTAATGGCAAACTAATTTTTTTTCCAAGACCATTTCATACAGAGGATGAGGTTAGATTTAAAAAAAAAAAATATATGGAAAAGCAGGAAAGGAGAGAAACACTGCTTCTGTCAGTCTGCTGGGGACACTGAGAACAGGGTTAGGCAAGGCCTCCTGCCCATGGATGCATCCAGGGCTTGCTCTGGTTCCAGGAGGATTATTCTTATGTGCATGAGTGCATGACAGAACAGATTTGGTCCTTGTTGCTTTGACTTTTCCAGGATGCTCCATTTATTTGTGCATTTTAGGAAACAGACTGGTACAGTCAGTTGTTCTGTACCTGAGTTCCCCTTCTCCCACCCAGAACAGAAATAATTTTAGGTTAAAAGCATCACCCATGCCAGAAGATGAGAGAGCCAAATCCTTTCGAAGGCAAAGGACTTACCAAAACCACCAGGATTCCACCTGAGTAGGACTAAACAAAGAACTTCACCACTGTCTGTGACAATTTGACTGAAGAGACAATGAGTCAATTTTGTATTTTCAGACCAAAATAATTGTCTGGGTGGGGGAACAGTCTTGCCTCAGCTTCCTTGAAAGTGGGAATGAGAGGATTGGTATTGCTGAGATCATTCCAGAAACTGGGTTACAGTGCAGAAAACTGATTCATGTTCTGCAGTCTGAAATGGGGTATATTTTGTCTTCATTGTCTCACTACCACCTCTTGTAGGATTTGACTGCAGCATGGAAGCATCCTGATATAACTTTACAGTGCATCATGTTGTTGTTACTGTAGTAACTTATTACTAGGAGATCTTGTGTTATCTTTATTGCTGCAGTACCTGGTACAAATGTACCACTGTTTGTCCACACACACTGTTATTACTGCCTTATTCCCCAAACTAATTTACTGCAGCATCCTGTTGAGTCTTATTGCTGCATTATCAAAATGCTACTTTACTGCAGTGGCCTGTGTTACCTTATTGCTACATTTATTCTGGTATTATTGTGTCAGCTTACTGACACTTTTTATGGCTGCCCTGCTACCATTTTATTACAGTACTCTATGGGATCTTAGTGCTGAGTTATACTGAGAGTACATTAATCCATTTGCTTCAGCCTAGCACTGTCTGCACTGGCTCGTTGAACCTTTCCTAGTACTTGTCCTGCTGTTGTTTTGCCACAATAGCCATGAATGCTCTGTATACTCTATTATCCAAATAACAGTGCACAGCCATATTTCACAGCCATAGCCCTATAAGTATGGGAAGTTTTGTAGCTAGCTTGCACAGTTTGGACGTTGTAAAAGCTTTCCAGACTGTCTTTCCTTGAATTGATGCCATTTAGAACAAAAACAGAGGTGGAAAGCTGATTTCCTAACTCATCTTCAGCATGATGAGGTAGTTGGAAGACACTGGACACTTACAAAGCAGCAGATTACTGCTTGCAGTGCTCAATGGGATACCATTGGGTGTACAAAAGTAGCATCACTTGGAATAAACAAGGTCATTAAAAAGCAATAATTCAAGGATGTGGTTCATGGGGAAGCAGTTACATGTTAGGATCACCATATGTGAAGTAAAAGACATGTGAAGAACAGTTAATATATATTCCCAGGAGGAGGCCTTGTCTACTCTCATGTTTGTTTTGGAGAAATTTAGTCAGGAAATGAGGAGCAGAGCTTTCTTCCCTCCAGAGGATATGCAGCTCTGTCCGCTCAGCTAGCCATTGCTGAGCAGATTAGTTTGCACGAGTGTGCATTTAAATGGCAAGCTGTTCAGCATCCAGGCTCCCTGATGCACGCCCATATGCATGCTCTCCATGTCTGTAAGAATTCCCTCCATGTGCTCAACTGCGCAAACACGGAATATTCCCCACAGGCAAAATACAGTGGCAGCCAACATGACCGTCCTGCAGGAATAAAGCTGAAAGACAAAGCAGAGTGCATCACTCACAGGGCAGCAGCACATCCCCAGGTTAAAGTCTGGCATTTCTGCTGGCTGCACAGACCATTACCCAAATTCCACCTGTCCCATCACCCACCAGCATTCTCCAGTCCTGCCCACACGTGCCCCCATGCTGCTCCTCTGTGGAGCTACCCCATCTTTCCCCCAGGAGACGACCTCTCCAGAGTCAGGAACTCACTGCAAAGCAGAGACCCACATGTACCACTTTAGCGTCCCTGCTCCTCACTACACTCCAGTTTCATGATTTATACATACATCCTGCTCAGGAATGCTCTGCAGACCAGTTTGAGGGTTCACAAGCCAGACCTCCCATGGGAAATGCCTTGTGGCTGGGCAGCACTGGCAGTAGAGTAGCCTGGAGTGTGAGCAGCTGTTGGTTTAGAGAGCTCCAGTGATGCATGGCACTGGCGGCTTTGACAGAGATAAAAAACACCATCTACAAGGCTCTGAGAAGAGATGACCTCTGCATTTCCCCAGGAATGACCAAGGGGGAACATATGCACATGCATATATGGACATGTGAACCTATTACACAGAGGCCTGCTATTTCCCAAGCAGACCCTTTGGCTGGGTGGGTAACAGAGGACAAGACAAACGGGTCTTGCAAGGACAGCTAAGTAACAATTTGGAGGGGCCCAAATGTCCTCTTCAGGGGCAAGGGACCACAGGAATGTTGGGGACATTCATGGTGGTTCTGCAGTCCTGGAACTCTCTTGTGTGTCATGTAGGATGAATTTGGTCTGAAGGACTCAGACAGCAGGCTAGTTAGGGTATAGGCATGTGTAAAGAACAAACACCATACTCAGTAGTCTTCTGTACATTCATGCAAGTGTATGGACCTTAGGTATAATTGATATTAGGACTTTTTTGCAGGAAAGAAAAGATATACCATAATGAGAACTGTCATGGGCAAAAAGGAAGGTATTTTTTCTGACAGAAACTATGCTGGCATGTTTTTGTGCATATATAGGCTTTAGATATTAGAATAGTACTTGTCTCAGAAGTGAATGTTGTCGATAGCCAGCTGTCTACTTAGCTAGATGTTTTTGCCTAGATAGGAATGCAGACTTGTAGCCATATAACAGTTTCTACCACCAGTACAAAAAGCCAATTTGCCTTGGCATGAGTGAAGAAGACCAGGAAACGTCTAGTTTCATGTATGCTTCAGATCTGAACTGCTTACAAAATATAGGAGTTTTTCTGGTACTAAGTCAGCTGAGTCTTGAAATTCTTTTCATATTTAGATAATATACTGTATGTGAATGCAGGCCATTTTCCTATCTGCAGCTAGTATAAATGGATTTTATAATAAAGTCACTTCAGTCCTGTCCTCATCCTAACCTCCAACAGCTTGAAACAAGCCACTGGGTCATCTTTTGCTGTTGCATTCATGGGCTGCAGGTCAGATGAGTTTTAGTGGAAGCTCATTTCCTCCAGTGGTACAATTTCACTCTCAGAATGATGCTTCTGAGAAGGGCCAGTTATCTGAGCATGATATCACAGCTGGGTGTGCTGCTGTTTAGGTGGGGTGACCTGGCACCCAGTGCCCTGCACATTCACACCCAGCATCTGCTGGCCCCATCTCCATCAATTCCCTCCTCTCTGTAGGCTGAATTTTGACACCTGCCCACATCAGAGTTGCCTTTCCCTGGACACATATGAGTGAATTTTGGCCCTCTCTAATTGGAGAGCTGGAGTCTGGTTTGGTCTGCTTGGAGAAAAGCTTGAACATCCATAATTGATTAGGTATGCATAATCTTAAATAAATAGAAAATTAAATAAAATATAAACCATCTCACTTTAAAATACTGCATGTGTGTGTGTGTGTGTGCTTGTGTGTGCATTGCACATCTCAGACATGACTTTTTGAGCATCAGGCAGAGTCTGATCACATTTGCACTACGTGCACATGCAGAATGATTCCGCCGACGTCAGAGAATTTGCACTAGGATCAGAGTCTGACTCAGGGGGACAGATCCTCAGGTGATGAAAACCACTCCTGCTCTCCTGACTTCAGCTGAAGATCTGGCCATCATCTCTGGACATGCTACATTGGAAGAACAATGAGTGATGAACTTAAATAGTGCCTTTTTTTTTTTCCTTTGATTGAAAGGAGGAGAAACATGGGAAAGAAAAACAAAGTTAAAGTCAGTGAATCTGTAGGAGAAATGCATTTGGGATTTTGTGAGAAGAAGCAGCAGCTTCCAGCAGATATTTTATTGGATCCAGACGGCCACATGAAAGGGAGTGAGATTGCGGCGCCATCTTATTACAGTCAGGTTTGTGCCAGGGAGAAAAGAGAGGTGGAAAAACACTGATCTCTCTCAGCTCTTCTTTCTCCAAGCTGTGATTGGGTCTGTTTCATTAAATAACAAGACAGCAAGCCCTCGCTTTGTTGACCTCCAGTGTATGGTGAAGTGTGCTCCTCCAAACCTCAGCTGGAAACAAAGTACCTGCAGAGAGCTCAGGGTCCTTAAGGAGCTGTGCAGGCAGGGAAGTGTTGGTGTAAACTGTGAAGAGAGGTGCTCCACTGGCCTGTGGCTCTCTGCTTGCAGTCGCTCAGGCTGTCTCCCCTGCAGGGACCTGCTCTCCCCGAAATGCCCCGTCCCCGGCCGTGGTCCCGGCTGTCTCTCCCGCGGGGCGGTCGGCTGGAGCTGTCAGGAGGACTGCATCAGGCCCGTGAGGCGCTTGCTTGCCAGAGACTTTCCCTGGACGGAGAGACAAACAGACAGAAGAGATCCAGAGGTGTAAGTGATGTTGTGGAATGGTTTCTCTGGGAGTGAGGGGCAGGGGCTTTCCCCACAGAGTAGGTCACAAGGCTCTCCTGATAAGGCAGGTAGGTTGAGCCTGCCTCTAGACTTTCATGTGCCTGCAGTTTTGCCCCAGGAAAGTGGTTTGGCAAGGAGGAGTTGTGCCTAATGGTGTCCAGTAGCTATCACTCGAGGCTGTGCGCTGGGACTCTATCTTGTGAAGGTATTTCCTTTCTCCAGCTTCATGGGAACTGGTAAAAGCAAAGCCCTGTCCTACACTCGCTGCTACTTGTTCTGCCCATTGCTGTCCTGCTGATGCAGAGCTCTGCCCAGCTTGAGAAGGGATGCACAGCCAAGGCTGCTGTGAAAACTGGGATGTTCCTCCCAGAGTCTGAGAATCAGTATCAGCTGCACAGCATCCACCAGGAGCAGGTCTAGGAAGAAAGTAATTTCAGAAACAGTTTAGCCTGTTCCTGCCCTGCTGTCACTCACCTTGGCACACTCCTTGGTCACTTGGCTTCTGGGCTGGTGTCTGTTTACTCCTGCTTGGCCTCCCTGCCTTCCCGGTGCTCCTGTCCAAGCCACCAATGCAAGAGTATGGCTGTGGCAGCCCTGCTCATGCCCTGCTATCATCCACATGAGCTTTTTCACTGACTGGCAGGACCAAGGACTAGGAAGAAGCAAGGCCACATGCACATCTGAACCCTTTCCCTATTTTAGACCATGCAGCACCTGCTTCCAGGAGCAAAGGACCTACAGGACCTATTTCAGGACTTACAGCCAGTGTCCTCCATTTGCAGACAGAGTATATCCACATAGAGAATGGCTTTGCAATTACTGATATAACAGTGAAAAGATATCTCAGGTATTGCACCAGTTGCTGTATTTCTTTGGTGAGCTTTCCTCTTGAAAAACTATGTTTTTCTTAAAGGAAAAAAAAAAGTCTTGCTTGAAATAAACATTAGGGAATACCAGAGAGCTGTAGAATACCTAGCAACTCCTAAACAACGTCCTCTTCATTACTATATTTAGCCAAGATTTCCTTTGCAATAGGAAGTCTTACTGATTGCTGTTTCAAAGAAAGAGCCACAAAAAGAGCAAGAGAAACAAATTATTCAGTGAAAATGAGTAAGTGCAAAATGTAGAAAAATTTGAAATGTAAAAATTAACAGGCTATTTGAAATATTTTAAAACAAGTTAACACTCTAGGAAAAAAGAAACAGTTCCCACCTCCTTTGATTTCTAATCTCTTTCCATGTAGGGCTGTTGCAGGAGCATTTGGCTGTTCCCTACAGAAGTGGCATTTCATTACTGCGATGTGTGACTTTCACCAAATAATTTGTTCAGCTGCATGAGCACACATGGCCTAATCTGCCCATGTTCTGTATAGCAGCAGCTGGCTGAGGGAAACACTGTCATCATGCCGACTGTCCTGCCAGGGAGGAGAGGCCCACAGCCATTGCTCTGTGCCGCACACACAGGGCTCACCATGGGAATGGCCAGCTCCACCCCAGAGCTCTGCAGACACACCGTTCAAGATATGCATGTTTGGTGTGGGGGGGGTTGTTTTCTTGTGGGGTGTTTTGTTGGGTTTTTTTCCTTTGTTTGTTTTGCTTTTTTCATAAATCAATATATATAATCATATATATATATAATAATATATATCAAATATAATAATATCAAATATAATAATATAATCAAATATATATATAATAATATATATAATCCACTATAAATCAATTTTTAAATTATTTTTATTTTTAAATGCACTGTTTTAAAGCTTGGCCCAGCACCACCCCAGGGAGTGGCCAAGTCTTCTGCAGGGCAACATGGCTTGGAGTGCTAAGACCAGGGCTGTCATTTTGCTGCTGTTGAGGAATACCAGAGAGAGAGTGCTAAGGAATTATCAGTCCCTGAATTCTATTTATAAGAAGAAGGTAAAGATATGGATGTTAATTCCTGGAAGAATAACATGGCTGAGTTTAGGGGAGGAAAAAAAAAAATTAGTTTCCACCGATATTTGGGTACTTCCTTAGGAAAAAAATTAACAAATAAGCCTTGGTTTATATAATGCCTATTCAGTCAGACTCTAACTAATCTGCGACAGGCAGCTCCTCTTGTTATCTTCTCACAGGCAGGTGGCTTGGGGCTACGCCAGCTCCCTGCGTCAGGTTCCAGCAGGGCTGAGGAGCAAACACTGTTCCACATCCCGCCCGCATTTCAACATTCCTGCCTTCAAAGCAGGAGGGAGAAACGCAGGTAGTGGGCCAGGCTGAGGAGAGGGGACAGCTGCCCTGGAGAAGGTGGTGGGTTGGAAACGGAGCCAATGGCCGCGGTTTGCGCAGAGCAAAACTTGTCTCATGGGTTTCCCAGTGGAAACTGCTGCTCGTTGCGGGGAAAAGCAGTGGCCTCCATCTGCAGCTCCCCCGTCTCATGGGAAAGGCGTTACCCTGGGAACTGCAGCAAACTTCCCGCCTGCAGGCTGGGACGAGTCCCCAGTGCAAAGCCCGTCTGTCTGGGAGGATAACTATGCCAGGGAATGGCCTCACGCACAGGGACATGCAAACAGATGGGTGAAAGAAGCTCTGTTTTAAGACAGAAGCAGCAATGTTGTCTGCTCTGCTGTTGTGTTCACCTCTGTGCTAGGACAGATGGCAAAAGGATCTCTGAAATTGCATGGAGGGATTAATGCTGTGACATTTTTGACTACAAGCAAAAGTGCTGTAATGTTCAGCCCCCAACTAGAGGCACATTGATACAGGGGATTTTGGTTCAACCCAAAGCAGGGCCAAGTGTCAGCCTCACAGCATGGGCCTGAGCGATACAGATATCTGCAGGCTGGAGTTGGGTGGGATGCAGGTGTTCGGCTTAAGATTCTCTCATCTTAGACAAAATGAAAGAGGATCAGGAAAAAACTGCATTTCATTAGGAAAACTGGTTTCTCTTTCCTATTACTAAAATGATCAAGAAGGGAGTAAAACATTGTATAACAGGTGGAAAAGCTAGATGGG
Organism: Polioptila caerulea; assembly: GCA_013397295.1. Classification (NCBI taxonomy): domain Eukaryota; kingdom Metazoa; phylum Chordata; class Aves; order Passeriformes; family Certhiidae; genus Polioptila; species Polioptila caerulea. Next base: position 1,203,507 of record VYXF01009643.1, read on the forward strand.
ATATGCAATCCACCTGCTGATATAAACCAACATGACTCATTTTCACAGAAGTGCTGCTGATTTACACCAGTTGAGGGGCTGGCCCATGGTATCTCTGTTTCAGGTTTAGCCCTGCAGGGCTTCTAAGGCACAAAGCCTATCAGGAGACACAAAAGGTTTGTATCAGCTGACTGAGAAAAGCCTAAGTGCAGCACACAGATGGCTCCTTTGGAATGGGGCAGCAGCTCACTCCACAGGCAGCCAGCACTCTCCCCAGGACCTCCAGCCAGTCCATCCAAACCTACCTGCCCTTGCCAAGAGGGTGTGCATGGCCAAAGAGTCCAGGATGGTGACAGCATGCTTTAGTATCATTGCTTAGTGTCCTGAAAAGAGGCATGTGGGTAACCAGGGGAGGGTGGCCTGCGTCCACCTTGAGACAGCAGAGGTGAGATGCACCCCTGTACTCTTCGTGATCCCACAACCCTTCCCTGAGGTGGCATGGTGTCAGTGCCTGAGTCAGTCAGGTGGAAGGCTGCTTTGAGAGGCTGGAGGTGGCTGAAATAGTTAATTGGGTACAATGCCAAAAAAGTTCAGGTCCAGGAGGGCATGTTGGGTCTCATGTACCATGTGGAATGGATGGAATTCCCTTGGGCATATATCTAACAGAGGAAGGATATTTCAGATTATGATGTGAAAGTTTGGCACAAACAACACCTAGTTTCTTTAAAAAGGTTCAACCAAAATAAATTATGTTTTCCTTCAATGCATCTTTGTTTAGCATGAAAACAATGGCTGTCTCTACCTCTCCATTTCCCACTGGAAGAAAATGTCAACAACAACTGCTGTATTTCCAGGAGAAATTTCATCTAAGCTAGGCTGGCAGGGGATTTGGAAAGTGTACCATCTCAAGCTCAGCACACTTCAATAAACCTAATTCTGTGCCACATGTATATGCTGAATAACTTAAGGCAAGTTTAGAGTGGATGTAAGGCTAAATTTTTACATGGGGTCTAAAGTCTATAAAGAAATCCCCAGTCCTCCAGTCCCAAAATATTTGTCACTACTAATTAGGGTTACAACAATTAAAAGCCCAGGCTGTTGTTGCTCAAACAGCATAGCACAAGCAGTAGGGCATATGTTGTATGGCCTATGTTGTGTGTCATCTTGGCTGCAGGAAGGCTTCCTTTGCTCTCATGTGCTGCAAGCAATCGAGCTGTTCCACAGCTTACAGGCAAGGATGACATGGAGCCTCACTGCATCTGGTGAAGGTAATGTCCAGTTCTCTCTATGCTGCTGAATGAATCTTCTTTTTCCTTTTTTTGCCCTCGAACATCCTCATGACAGGATTTCTTGAAGGCAGTGTAAAATCTGAATTTGGAGTAAACTAAGATAAAAATCAGGGAATTCTAAATAAACCTAATTAAACTGCCCCCTAGAATATGACTTCCAAGTATGTGGCCATCCTAACTGCTTGGCTACATGTCCAGCAGAGGATTGGACCTCAGCACTTGTGGACCATCAGGGCTCACTGGGGCCCAGTGAAATAAAGATAAACCTGTAGGTCATAGGAGATGGTTAGCATCTTCAGTGGCTGAACCTCTGCTGAGCAGCTACTAATCTAAGGTGTAAAATGCAATCAGCAATTATTTTAATGAAGCAAAATTCAGCAATTTAACATAGAGAAGAAGCCAAGTAAGAAGGAAAAAAGGGTGTCTTGGATTTGATGCAAAAAAGGGACAGCACTCCTTTCAAGCCTCCTGTATGAGCCAGCAGAGTTTCCATCTTGCTCCTTGCTTTTACCTGCCAAAAACAGCACTTTGCACAGCTGGGGGAGAAGCAAAGAGTGGGAACTTCTAAAAATATTTTTAAATGGAAAGTTTAGTTCTGTCCACTACCCATGGCTTCATGCAATGTTGATGTGCTCTGCCCAGCACAGTACAATTCAGCATGCAGACATTCCCCATCCCAGCATGCACAAAGCCAGAGCTCCCATGCATGTGGTCAACAACTTACCTGAACACCCAGGCAGGATTTACCCCATAAGCAGCTTTGTGGCTGCAGCAATGGGAGAGAGGAGCGATGGCAGCACAGGCTCCCATTTGTTGTGTCAATACAGACCAAAGTGCTTTCACGCGGATTCCTCACCTCCACAATTTCCACCCACCAGCCTGGGGCTTTGTTTGCTACAGCTGACCCCATTTCTTGTTTTCTACCCCTCATTTGTGCTCTCCTTTTCCATTTTCCATTTTCCTTTTCTCTCCATTAGGGCTCTCCTTTTCCCAGTCTGCTGTCTAATCTGCTCCAGCCAGAAGCATGACCTTCCTGGAAGAGAAGTCATCTCCTGGGGAGCACTATTGCCCCTTCCCACTTAGCAGGGAACTGGGGCTGCTCTGCATCTCCATTGGAGGTAATTCTCCTTCCATTGGCTTGCATCTGAAGTTTTTCACATCATCACAGACACTGGTCAGTTTTCCTATCTTTTAGCAAACAGACTACAAGAAATTTGGCCATGGGCAGACAATGTCCTGCAACCAGATTTTACTTCTGAAGAAATTGCCATGGCCCTAGCAGTGCCAGCACTGTTTGGTTTTCAATGTTATATTACAATGCAGATCTTGGGGAAGCTTTATTTTTGTGGCATTTAAAAAATATTCTTTTTATTAGATTTTTCATTAAGATATACATTGTCAACGTAAGATAAACATAACATAAATTAATGAAGTTAAATAAGAAACAGAATTAAAAACATAAACAATATTGGAAAATAACTTAGTTCAACACAAAATAAACACAGACACGTAAACTGGGAACATAAGTAACACAAATTAACACACAATACCACCAATTACACACTGACACAAACTGAAAACAGGAGCTGCAAAGTTGCTATAGAGGGTAAGGTGGGGCGGGATGCTCTCATGCTCACCTGTTCTTGCCAGCACAGTCTCATGAGTAACCCTGAAATTCCTGCAGAGTGGGTCCCACTCCTCTTCTAAGGCTTCACTGACAAGTTACCTGAGCTTCTTGCCATTCCTGCCCATTAAAGTGAAGCTTGACCACCGTGGGTTATGTTCACACATTTGATATTGCTTTTTTGTTCTTCTAGCTCATATCTCTTATGGGAACAGTTCAGAGCATCAGTCCAATTAAAGCCAGTATCATCTATTCCCATTTTAAGTTGTGAGGATTTCTTACACTTCCTAAATGTGGCTTGCATTTTGCTTGGAGAAATGCCAGTACCAATACCACTGCATATGGCACAAACCAGGATCTGTGTATTCACCCACTCCTAGCACAGCTTCATAATAGCTGCAGCCCTCCTCTACCATCCCACTAGTACCACAAGTAAGAGCCTCTTCTTTTGTGGTGCAGTCTGGGCTCCTGGTAGCTGAGAGTGAACCAATTTTGGCATTAGTTGAAGCTGTCTGTGGACTGCGAATTCAGGATGTGTTTCACCCTTTGACAAAAACCCAGGAAGACTGAGGAGCAGATGGATCACTGCAGTCAGTACACAATGGTGTAGCAGGCTGTTTTTTCAAGCCATGTCAGAAATGCCCTAACTGAATGTTGCTGGTCTGGCTCTTGGGCAGGGTGTGATTCTGTGCAAAGGACTCAGCTTGTCTGACAGCCTTCAGCACAATTGGGAACCAGATCTGTAAATGTCTTGTACAGAGGAAAATGGATGCACCACTGAAATATCACATCTATCTGGAGTATCAAAATAAACTCGGCTGAAATCACAGCACGGGCTAAGCACACCCTCCCTCCCAAACACCTTGCCATGGTTGGTTTAGTATATGCAGCTTACACCTGTCTGTAGTGAGAAGGTACCAGCTTTTACCTTCCAGGATTTGTGCGCAGCTCAAATAAAATACAGCAAATTATTAGTGGGTGTGTTTGAACTCTGTATAGTGCCTTTCATCCAGAAGGGTCTCCAAGCACTTTCACCAATGGTGTGCACAAAGATCACTCACCCACTCTGCCCTTGCAGGGGCAAAAGGAAGCTGCCATCCTGTGCCAGCAGCACTACACAGCAGGGCTTTTAGGAGGTGAAGGATAAGGCATCGACTAGAAACAATGAATACTTACCCCTTAAAGGAGCCCCTGTACGTAGAGCAGAGCATGCAGCACACGGGTGACACATGCAACTTAGCCCTTACCAAGCTGGGTGAGGTACCATGACGATACCAAGAGCAGATGCGGTGCATTCCCGCCTGCAGCAGCGAGTCAGTGCATGCACCATGCAGGCCATGCATCCAGCCCTCTGCAGCCCCAGCTGTGGACACTGGCTGGCTGTCACCCCAGGGGAACAATCACATGGCAGGCTGCTAACACGGGCTGCGGCCCCTTTGTGCTTTGGGTACGTTCTGATGCTTCCCATCACCTAAGTAAAACAAGTTCCTTTTCTCAGTACAAGCCAGTGTAATGATGGGAGTAGTCAAGTGAGCACATTTTCTTTTAAAGTAAAATACCTTCCAAAGATAAAAATAATCTTTTTCCCAGGTGTCTTTTCTTGATGCCAAATCTAAAAAACTTTGGAATCCATTCCTGTATCCCTTCCCTTCTTGCTGTATGTTCTGATAGCCACTTCACCAGCATCTCAGTGTATTGTCTTTTTATACTTTTTAATACTTTTTCAACCACTATTCTCTACCAATAATGGCTTAAACCTTTGTCATTATTGCAGGTTGTGAATACTTTCCATATCCTTAAATGCTGTGATCTATTTGTGCAAGCTGGTAGAGCTGGGAAAGTGAAAAAGTGGGAAAGGTGGTAAATATATGACAGCTTTATGAGATTATCAAGGAACCAGTTAAAAAGATGACATCAGGCAGCAATTCTTTCTCCAGCCTTACACCTTCTTCACTACTTTCATGGTTACTATTTATAATACATCACAGTGACACAGCTGTGCAAAACATCACACAGTTCACCTGAGAAAGATAAGATTCCATCAACACATTTCACATGCGTGACACCACACTCATGAATTAAGAATAGGACTGAGTTTGACTTGAACTCTGATCCAACAGTACACAAACCAAGAAGACATAAAAAACCAGCATGAGTAGCATTGGCCAAGGGATGAAGCTCAGGGTCAGAAGCTGGAAGACAGCTGACAACACTGAGGAAGGGAGAGCCAGGCAATCAGGGTAGAAACTAAAGCTTTCGTAGCTGTATAATGCAAGAGAGCAGATACATATGGAACTGAAATGAAACATGCAACTGTGGATTTCTCGGGGCACTGAACTGGGATGCATTTACGTCCTGAGACAAGAATTGTTCAATACAAAATTACCAAAAGACACCAGAAAACTAAAGCAAAGGAGATGCTACCGTAATGTCAGTTTGCATCACTGCAAGGAGGAGGAGGAGGAGATTTTAGGCTCCAGACAGAAAGCATCTTGAGCACTGAGCATGATAAATAACATTGAATACAAGATCTCCAATCATTCTTGTTTCTGGAAAAATTATCCTTGCAAGAGAAACCCAGGTGGAGCACTGGCTCCTCAGCCATTAAAGATGTCATGTAGGCCTTTGCCTACCATGCTTCTGGGTGAGAATACAAAGCCACTAGACTGGTGCTGCTAACACAAGGATGAGAGCAGCTCCTGTTTCCCAACTTCTCCTGCTGCCTATAGCACCTCTGCCTCTTATGGTAAATGAAGCTAGGCCAGCCTGTCGATCCAGTTATTCACCTGTGACTGGGAACTAAGAAAATCTTCAGTCTTCATTGACATGCTGTACAAAATGTTCCATCCAAAATGCCCAGGATTCTTAGAAGGGTCATTTGAAAACTTTCATTCTTATATCCTTTATCTGCAGTCTACTTCCCACACAACTTGAACACAGACCATCTCATCCTTCACCTTATTTTCTTTCAACACTGCATTGAATTTACGCAAGAGATTCTTTGCCTTCTTCAGGTAAAGACCTTTTCCAGTCCAGGAATATAATGTGTAACAGCGTCCCACATCTGTCAGTTCACCCAGCATTTGTAAAAATTCTGTCTAAAGAATAGATCACTGCTCTGGTCACTCTCTTGTCCTTTAAAGCACAAAGACTGAGAACTCTTATACTTTCAAAAGTGGTACATGTGGGTGTGCCTTTTGTTCTTGAAGAAATATCAGCTGGGAATAAAATCCAGAGGCTTCAACACTGAATCACCACCTGGATGCTGAGTCAGAAATTTTAACACCTCTTTTCTTCCAGGGAAATTTCCTTCCCTGGAATATAGCCATTTTAGGAAAGTTTGAATTCAAGTTCAGGTCTCATGGCCCAGGCTTATCTAAGTTACCTGCTGAGGCTGGTATCCATAGGTTTAATCCCTGTTATTGCTGAAGTACCCATTGCTGCTTTTAGAGATAATGTTGAAGATGCAACAAATTTCCTCCTATTTCCTCCTTTATTCAATGCAAATGGCTACCAGCACAAGTTAGGCAGAGACTTGGTGGCTTCCTTTGTGAGACGAAAAGCAGCAGTAGTTTCCCTAAATGTACTCATTAAAATATATTTTCCTTCTGCACTTGGCCCTGAAGGATCATCTCGGCTTATGAGAACTAAGCTTCTGTCTATCTGATTATTAAATAATTTCTAAAGCAGACGGGAAACTACAGTGGTTTAAACAGCTAGGCTGAGACTGCAGGGCTAAAAATAGTATAGCAGCCTCCTTTTAATTAGTAAGATGATGAAATATGACAGAAGAGAGAGATGTAGATATATGGATTTGTGTGTATGTGTGTCTTTAAAATTAAGTTATTACCTCAATACTAGATATTATTTATAACATATATGATACATGGTGTCTGAGTTTTATGATGCCATTTATCTTCACTTGGGAGAGAAGACAGGCTAACTCTGCTTTCATAATGTCAATCCTCGTTGTATTCAAAAGGAAAATTGTAATAAGATAAACCTGCCACCATGCACAGTGCCATCCTTTTCAAAATGAGGTGGATTAGTAAGTGCTCCAAAGCAATAGACTGTCAGCTCTGCAACTCTGTGATATCAGCTGTTCCCCAGGGCACCCTGGAGAGCATGGAAGAGCCAACCCAGCTTTTTACCTGGGATTCCAGAGCATGGGAGCCTGGTATAGGGCCAAAGGGGTCAGGTACTGTGATGTTTATCCTACCACTGTGCTGCCTATATATTTTTGAGGACTCTTCAAAACCTGAAGAGAGGAGAAAAGACATCTGCCACCCCTCTGCTCCAGCAGAGCTGGGCAGCATGTGCCCCCAGTGTTCTGCTCCACCATGCAGATGTGGCCCTTTGATGCTCACCAGATGACTGATGACCATGACTGGTCCACAAAGCTGCCATGAAACACATGGACATCACAGCTTCAGACTTCTGTCAGCTGAGTCGAGGAGGCTGAGGGTGCCTGGCCTGTTGGGGGCTGGATCAGACAGATGTTCCCTTGCTCCAAGGGGAAGCCAGACAGGCTCTGCAAGCCATGTCCTTTGGTACAGATGGACCTGACCGCAGTGGGCACAACCCCCTTTTGGCTATTGCACTAAGGTGTCAGCTGATACTTTGTAAGGACCTGGAAGTAAAAGATGAACCATCACCACAGTGAAAATTGCCCTGACAAAGTCTTGCTCTTAGTGTCATCCTTAATGTGGACCAGATAGCACCTGGCTTTCACAAAGATTTGGTGCAAAAACTTGGCTTTCATTAGTCATGAGATACCTTCTGTTGGTGAAAAGTATCAAGCCAAGGAAGATAAGACAGTGGGTCTTAAAGGAGTTGAAGACTGGTATAAAAAATTATTCTTTCTTATTCCCCATTGATCCATTTGAGGGTGGAAAGCCTCTGTTGGCTAACAGAACTTCATGGTGTCTTGCTAAAATATGTCAAATGGTCTGGAGCTAATCCCTGTGTCCTGAGTTATGACTCTGAAATGAGCAGGAGCCCTTTGGGTAAAACGATTTCCACTTGCTGCAAGTCTGTGCTCCCAAAACCAAGTGAACAGCTTTCCACCCAGTGCAGGAGACCAGTTTGGGAGCACTGAAAGATTTTTCAGGGGTGAGGCTTAACCCAAGTAGGAGACAAAAAGCCTGCAATACTCTTTGCAGTTTGTCAAAACAAAGCTTTACTGTTTCTCTTTCTGAAATGTTGCATTTTTCCTGTCTTTCTCAATCAAGTGGTGGTGATACCTAAGCAACCAGAACAGGCAAACTTAGAGAGTCTGATTTTTTTCACTCAGGTGAAGACTCCCTGTCTAAGATGCTGGACATGTCTGGTCTTCTGGCTACAAGTCAGCTTTCTCTGATATGGAAAGCAACATTGTAAGTTGAGTATTTTGAGCAAGGAAGGGATCATGAACCTTTACCTCCATGCTCCTGCTCCATGCCACCTGCAGTGTTCCCCAAAGTTCCCCAGATTTGAGTATAATGATGTAAAGGAAGGGCTGTAGAAGAAAGGGGGTCTAAGAGAGCTGGTCAATATTCAAGCATGATTTCTGCCAAGCTCAAGACCAGCGTTTCGCCAGAAGCAAGAAATCAAGCAAAGGGGGCAGGAGACCCCTTTGGATGAGCAGGGAGCTTCTAGCAAATCTCAAACAGATTCTGGGATGTGGAAAAAGGAACTGGCTGCATGAGAGAACTAAAAGAACGGAGTATGGGAGGATGTGACAAAGAAGGCCAAAGCCCATTTGGAATTGCGTCTGGCAAGGGATGTGAAGGAGAAGAGTTTCTACAAGTATATCAGCAGCAAAGGGAAAATTTGGGAAAATGTGAGACTGCTGCTGCTGAATCAAATACATCTCCTGGTAACAGAAGACACAGAGAAGGCCCAGTTACTGAATGTCTCAGTTTTTAGTGCTGAGGTTGGGAATCCCAGACTTTGGAGGTAAGAGAGGAAGGCTGGAGAAAGGAAGACTCCTTCTTGGACGTAGAGGGCTGGGTTAGAGATTGGCTAGGCAGACTTATGTCCCATAAACTTCTTTACATTGAGGGCAGCAGAGCACTGGAATAGGCCGCCCAAGGAGGCCATGGAGTCTCCCTCTGGAGAGTGTCCAAATCCACCTGGACACATTCCTGTGGAACTTGCTCTGGGTGACCCTGCCTTAGCAGGAGAATTGGATTAGGTGATCTCCAGACATCCCTTCCAACTGTAGCTATTCTGCAATTCTGTGATTTCCCAAGATGCTGGGTCACATGCTATAGCCAAATCTGAAAATTTTCCCAGTGGTCTTCTGGCCCTCCCAGTGCCAGACAGAGAAGCACAGTCTGGAGGTGGCCCAGATCCACAGGCAATTAATAGTTCAGTCAATCTGGGATACTATTTCCCTTCAGTTATGGCTCCTTAAGGCAAATAAACTTTTAGCCCTTACTGGTTTTGAGATTTCTCTTACAGCCATCACTGGAAAGGTGACCTCATATTAATCTGCTTGCAAAATAGGCTCAGTGCTCCTCCCTTGAAGCAAGCCAAAGTGGGAGTCTGTTCCAACTAAACCTTAAGCATACACTTAACTTCATCATGCCTGTGCAGGGCTAGCTTGGATATGTGATCCTGTTATGAGCAATCACTAAAGCACAGTGGAGGTATGGACTGCTGAATTGCTCCACTTGTACACAGTCAGGGAGCTGCACTGCATTTTGGAGAACTAGAGCTTACAGAATTGACTTCATCTTAATTTTGTCCCCTGAGTATGCCATAAGGTTCAAAGTATTACTTTGGTAATACTGTTCTCTAAGAACATTATGACATGTCAACGTAGTGACTGTTTTCTCATCTGATGGCAATGACAAACTGCCATAATGCAAAGTATAAAAAATTCAGACTTTTCCTAGTTCTGGTAACTACCATGCCATCAGAAGATGAGATTTTATATCTGTATTAAGAGAAATTAAAAAAAAAATATTTGCAGCATGCTAGCCAGTAAGACAAAAATGAACTAAAGTGCCGACCAATCTACTACAATTTTCTTTACAGCTACTTACACTCTAATCATAGCATCCAAAACTTAGCTTGTCAAGTTACCCTTCAAATCAAATGCAAGAGAAAAATCCATCCTTGGCTGTGCAACTATAAACCCAGCCAGTCTAGTAAAGTGAGAGTTACTCTTCCATGTACTTGGCAAATCTGGGAGCAGAATTTACCACTCGGTGTAAATATTTCTGCATAGTTTGTTTCAAAATTTTTTTTAAAAAAAATCTTTCCTACTCCTCTCCCTGGCAGGCTCTTAGAAAGTAGTAAATATGCAGATGGGCATAGTGATATATTTTGTATCAACATATTTTAAATGTGTGCATATGCATTAGCTATATAAATACATTCCCCAGGAAGTCTGCCAGTGGATGTACTACAAAGCCTTGGATGTTACATTTGGGTTTGCTTGCACAGTAGCACAGCAATGTCAGGAAGAACTGCTCTCAGCTTATTTGCTCTACAGCAGCCCACACTTACCTGCACAGCTTCCTGTTTCTCTCAGGATGTACAAAGGTGCTATATTTATATACTATGTGTGTGTAGGTAGTGTACATATAAATATACCTATATACACACACATGAAAGAATGTCCTAGACTCAGAGAATGCTTTGGATGGCAACCTTAGAGATCATCTAGTTCCAACCCCCCTGTCATAGGCAGGGACATCTGTTATTGGACCAGGTTGCTCAGAACTCCATGCACCCTGGAACACTTTGAACACCTTCTGGGATGGAGCATCTGCAGGTTCTCTGGGTAGCCAAACAGTAAAGACTTTTTTCCTAACATCCAACCTAAATCCACTCTGTTTTAGCTTGAATTTATTTGCCCTTGTCCTGTCACAATGTGCTCTTGTTAAAAGTCCCTCTTGTCTTTCTTGTAGGCTCCTTTCAACTACTGGATGGCCACAATTAGGTAACCTCAAAACCTTCAGTTTTTCAGACTGAACAAAGCCAATTTTCTCAACCTTTCCTTGTAGAAGAGGTACTTTATTCCTCTAATCAACTTTGTGGTCCTCCTTTGGATTCGGTTGATGTCTTTCCTGTCCTGGAGACTCCAAAGCTGGATGCAACTCTCCAGGTGGGGCAGAATCCCCGTTCACAACCTGTTGGTCATGCTACTTTTGTTGCAGCTCAAAACATAGCCTGTGCTGTCCAGTATCCCTGCTACTCCACTCCACTTGCAGTATCTGCCTCTGGTCCTGCCCCCTCTCCCTGCTTTTCCTGCTCTGTAGAAAAATTGCTGCACAGACAGATCCCTGAACGCAACTGGGGCAAGCAGGTCTTGCCCAAGCTCTGGACAGACCGGCTGGAGGCTGGAGACTGCAGAAGGACAAAGAGGATGGACACCTGCCTGCTGCCATTGAGGTCCTGCTGTCCCCTTGTCTAAAAGGTTTGGCAGTGTCACGTTTCTTGCTGTGACCGTGCTCCTTTTCCGGTATCGGTGTCGTGAACGTGGCAAAGGGGATCGCATATCGCTGTTTACATGAGCACTGACAGATGGGCGCAACGGAGGAAGCGGCTGCAGTGCTGTGGGTGGATGTGGATGTGAGGGAATCGTTATCCATGCACTAGGGAACCGTACGGATACTGCTGCTGCAATGGAGCTATGAGAACCATGCTCTTCTACTTCACTGTGCAAGGAAAAGCCACAACAAATACTGTAGTGGGGATGTAGCAAAAAGGCAACTTTGTGTTTAATTCTAGACAAAAATCAATTTGCTCTTGCAATGATGATAAGCTAGAATGAGCATTGTGCCATTTCTCCCCCCTGCCCCCAGCCCCTTCTTTAGAACTACTATTTAGATGGGCTACGGTATTAAGAGAGAAGCTGCAATGATGCTAGCTGCAAAAATAAAGGATGAAATAAAAAGTCAAGCATCCACATTTCCCCCAGCTGAAAATGAAGTTCTGAGGAAAGGGAGGAGGGAAAAGAAAAGGAACTTACCACGCTGCGAGTGAACTTTTCTAGAGAAGTTCTACGACCTTGCTCATTCTCTGGCTTAACAGGGAACGACGTAGGGAGATAAAAATACAGAAAAAACCCCTTCAGCTTAAATGCAGTCTTTTAAAACAGCAGCAAAATATAAGGAAGCAGCAAGAAGAAAAAGTTTGAAAAAAATATAAAAAGCAGAAATCAATGTTTGCAACAGCAAACATAAGAAATCAAAATGCCTTAAAGAATGAGATACATCACTACTTTTACTCTCAGAAAATGTCACTTTTCCCCTGTGAGTTTTTTGAATGGTTCATGTATGTCTGTGCCTTGCTGTGTCTTACAGCTGTTGCTATTGATTTCTTGTTCACTGAATTTTCCTTCTGTGACTGTTCAAGCTGGGACGTCTGATTCTGGTTAACATCTGCCAAACAGCTATCGGAGGCTCCCATCCACTTGCGTAGAGAGATGAAAAAAAACACAGTAGCTTTCACAATATTAAAAAGCAATGTCTCAGTGAATACAGCACTGGAAGAAAATCACCACTGGACTCACTGCCAGTGAACCTACACTCTTCTATTTGTCCAAAGAGTAGAGGCGTATTTCCAGTAAGTTTGGCTTCATCGAAACACAAGACAGCATATGCATATCTTGCAAGACAACAGAAAGATACAGACCAGTTTGGGGTGCTGGTATTTTTGTACCTGGAGTACAGAAGTCTTCATATGCAAGAAGACATTCAATTGCACTGTCAGAAAACAAGTGTGTGCATCATGGCTTTATTAACATATCCCTGAGAAGGTTGCTCACTGCAGCACTTTGTTCATTTGGCACAAGGGAGATCTAATCGCCACTAACAAGGAAGAACTAAATAATTTATTGGCATGTTTGCTGGAATATCTAAGAGAAAAAAAATTGTTATAGAGAAGAAACTCAGTGTTACAAAAGAAAGCTCTCTGCAGACAGAGAGCTGTGGACACTGCTGATTTCCAGGAGAGAAGCTTATTTTAATGTGGTGAGCCAGCAAAATGGGGGTGGTAAGATGGAAGTAAAACTGCCATGAAGGGAATAAGGAGCTACATGTAAGGGAAAGCCACAGTAACAATGGTGCATCCCAGTGCACTGGAAACAAGCACCACACTGGAGAGGTACCTACATATCATCTGTCACAGATTCAGCTGCAGTAACAACCCCTAGGACAGTGCAAAAATCGGATAGAGAAGACATAAAGAGGACAAAACCATATCAGATAAATTGGATGAAAAGTTGGGTAGTTGAGTCTAGGCAAAGCCTTTTGATTCTTCTGCATGTTTATCTCAGCTTTCACAGCTCTCTGATGTCTACAAGGTTAGTCTTAAGCATCCCATGGAGAGAAGGGACAGATTGTCCCTGCTGCTTAACCAAACACGAGATTGAAACATAAGGCCCTTTTAAGACAAGCAATATTCTTTATCCAGAAGAAAGAAACAAGCAACCTCCACACTTAAAACTATTTGAGCCTCAAACCAAGTACCAAGCAATAAAGCAGCCTTCCTGGCTGGCAGGAAGGCAGTGATGTATCCAGTCCAATGGTCCCCAAAGGAGCATCCACTAATCCAAGGGTTAGTTGCTTCTCCTTGCATGTGAGAGGAAAGGGGAAAGAAACATCAGCCTCACCCTTTGGCTGAGTATTAGAGCCATGCAAGTGCTCAGAGAATCACAGATTCCCTCTCGGAAGTAGCCTCAGTGGTGTCCCTACACCTTGAGGCAGCAGAGGTGACAGAGAGAACTTTAATTCCTGCCACTTTGGCTGGACATATCCCACTGAGCAGGATATGTCCAGCTGGGCACTGGGCCTCTGCGCTGGTCTCCTGCAGGAGTGGCAAGACCCACCAGCAGCCAAGTAAAGACTCAATTTCAGGAGAAGAAATACCTGAACAAAGGACTGAATGTTTGGCAAGGCTCCTTAGGGGAGCAAGGCACTTGAAGTCTGCAGCATGACACTGCTACAGGCTGGAAAATCAGTGTCTGACCCAACCATTTTGAAGTGGAGCTCTGGTGTGCACTGGGGTCAAAGGATAGTGAGCTGCTGTAGAGGCCACATTGTGCACCTGCACTAAACTCCAACATTTAGTATCTCTGGTTCTTCTACCAGCAAGGTGATGCATCTTCCCACCCAGCAGAAAGGGCAAGGTGGTGGTCTTCAAAGACAATGAGCACCTTGTTGAGGTGCTGAGAGCTTGTCTGGCACAGGGAGCCCCACACAAGGCTGTTTGCTGCCTACCACAGCTGAAGACGTGTGGGGAAGCAGCCATGTAGAGCACTGCCAGTGTCTCACAGAAGTGCCTTGCAAAGCACGGGTTGCAGTCACTCTGCACATTTGGCATGGCAGTGGCAGGCTGGGACCAGCTGGATGCGTGGAAAGCTCATCCCCAGAGCATCCAGCTCTGAGTCAAAGCATGACATTTTCTAGTGAAATAAAAAGCAGCTGAGGCAGGCTGGCTGCAGAGTGATGAGCTGGCTTGAGCAGTTTGAATGTCCGTGGGTGTGGGTGCTGGCTGTACAGCTCGCTGGCTCTTCCTGCCTGCTTGCCCATGTGGCTGGCAGCCTGCCGTGCAGGGAACGCCTGCCCACAGCTCTGCAGCGCAGGCTGAGCTGAGCTGGGGAGGCTGCCTTGCACACCAGAGGAAGGAAATTTAAAAATAACAAAGTGAAAAAAAAACCAAAACAGAAAGACCAAATCACACCTATCCCAGTCCTGTGCACAGACCTGGGATGTGGACCCTGGAGCCATTGCCTGCTGCAGCAGCTACAGCAGCCTTTGCACAAACATAGACTGTGTGTGCAAAGGGGCAAAGGCAGACAAACACATGCAGTCCTCTCAGGTGCAAAAAATGCAATCTTTGCCAGTAAATACACCAACAGACTCCACCAGCTAATAGCAAAGGACATATGCATTTGGATAAAATATGAAACAACCATTCCTGATGCAGATGAAAACCTCTCAGCTCAGGGAGACACAGAAAAATAGAGCTCTCCACATAGAAGCCATTCACTAATTACTGACTGGCTTCTCTGAATTTTCCTTGTTTTTCATGATGAATCATTTACCCAGCCGTCCAAACTTTAAGTTCCATTTTGTAGATTCTGCTTGCATGGAAATTAAGTAGAAGAAAACTTAAGAAAAGCAGCTAACACTGACTGTTAAAAGTAACTATGAGAAAATTGCTCAGCATCTTTACAATATTCAAGACAAGTCCTGCCACTGAATCCAACTGGCCATGTGTGCCCTGATGGGACTGAGAAGGGGGCACAATCTGCAATAGGAACCTTCCTGGACAATACAGAGCAGCTGGCACAGGGAGTCTGGTTGAAAGCAATGCTTCAAAAGGTGTGTGCTGGAAGTGGAGCCTGTTCCTCATGGCATGAAGCTCCTAAGTATCCCCTTGCCGACATTTTTTAGCAGGGATCTGAAAAGGAGTAGGGAGATACATAAAGAAACTAATTTCTCAGTTCAGAAATGGAACTTCTGAACACAAGGTCTGCAAAATTCTCTGACTCCCTCCCGCCCTGGATTTATTTTGTTGGCTAGTGAATCCTTTTATTTGGTATGAGACATTGGGGTGTGAAGTGGTGTTTATTTTGAACTTTAACTTGCTGAAAGATAATGTGTTCCAAAGAGAATGGCATCAGATAAAAATAAAGGATAATAATATCCTTGACCCTGGGTTCAGAAAAGGCCAGAAGCAGATCCTGGCCTTCTCAGGTGGTCACATCTACCTGTCCAAAGTGAGAAAGAAAAGGGCATGTACAGTGCTACCAATTGGCCCGAGTATTTTGCATATATTGTGTGTTCGTTTGAATAGAATCACGGTGAATTCACACCTCCCTGAACCAGCTGGAGAGCGAAACAATGCTCTAAACCAAGAAAATACCAACCTGCTCTTCCCTCAGTGCTGCAAGGCTCACTCCCATGGCTTCACAGACTGTCTGCACCATAGCTGTGGCTGCCTTTCCAAGATGCCCCCTGCCTGTGGGCAGGGCCGGATGGCAGGAAGCCGCCCCATGCCAGGCTGACATGAACACCAGCACTGTGACGGTTCAGCTGCTGTTTCAGCTAACACAGAGATGCCAACCAATGTCATTGTTTCACCTTTACAGTGAGCAATGGAAAGTACCTCGAGGTCTTTTCTGTTCCTTTTGCTCCCTTCTCTGCAAAAATAACTACCAGAGCACGTGTCTGGCTGCTTCTTCACCATTAGCAAAAGTTCCTGTGCACTCACATCCTCTTCCATGGTGAACTAACTAATCTACAATGCTCTTTCCCCAGGGAATAAACCCCTGCTCTGCAGCCAAGTCACCCTGCCAAAATGCCTCCTTGCCTTGACTGAGGAGGTTTGTCAGAGCACTTGTCCTGATAGGTGGATCACTGCTGTCCATTTCGGCTGCTGTGGAGGAGGGCTGAGGGCAGAGCAGCAGTGATTACCTGCTGTAAGTACCCTGCAGCAAGGGGCATATCAGCAGAAACAGGAGCAGGTCAGTGCTTGACTCTGTGTAGCACCAGCGGGGCGTGTTGCGTAGATACACAAATAAAACGCAGTGAGTCGCTCGGGGATCTCAGCACATCCAGCCCTTCACTGCCCAGCCAGATGCTTTCAGCAGATTCATGATTTCTACCTGCTGCAGAGGGGTGCTGGGAATGGAGATCCAGAGCTCCAGTTGGGCTGGGCATATGGCCATTCCTCCTGAGGACATGGCTATGCTCTCATCTCTCCTCCAGCCTGGCAGGGAGGAGGCTTTCTTTTCAAGGCAGAAGGCTACACCCAGTTTTTCCCCTCTGCAGCTCACTGCTTCCAATCACACCCTTGCTGGAGGCCAACCTCATATTCCCTGCTGAGCACCATGAATCTGCAGGATTGAGGCCAATAATACTGTGGTTACTTGCAATAATGACGCTGGGAAGAAGGGAGGAAAAAACATCTAAAATGGATTAACAAAGTATGTATATCTGGTCTGTACACAGCCTATGTCTGCTGTCTTGCATCAGTGGTGTGAACAATATGTTCCCCTCATAATTCTGTCATTGTATCTCAATCCCAACCCATAATTTCTTCTCCCTCCTTCCCATTCATTACTGTACTCCCAGAGCAGGGAGGGAAAGCTCCCACATTTGTGGTTATTGTATGGTACGGAAGAAAGTAACTCTCCAAACTTATAGTATTTTACAAATACCAGAAATGTGAAGTATGTTTTGAAACACTAATCAAGCTTTGGCATCTCTCTGCTGATCAGGTCACAATTATTATTGCCCTTTGAAAAAGAGGAGGATATAGGGCAGGCAAGGTTGAACTTCTTTTTCCCCAAGGTTACACAAGAAATTAAGTGGGGTAACCAGAGAAATCATATGGATTTTGTGGTTCCCAGTTCTGTGCTCTAGCCACATAGTATACCTTTCCCTTTCTCCTGCCCTCTCATTTTGCCATAACCCAGTGCTGGAGGGCAAAAGATCCCAAATGACACAAACTTATCCAGAAAACATTCTGAAGCTATAGTTCATTTGCTATATGCTACTCTTTTACCCCATGTCCATCATGCTGTGCTTCTGATAGAAGTTATTTTCACTAATGAAGGTAAGCTATGTCATATCAGCGTGGTATGCTAGCCATGTGAGCATAATGACTTTGGGGAAAGACAGGCCTCAGAGAGATGTACTCATCACAACTTATAGAACTGCAGTGAATTTCTATTCACGTCAGTAAATCCAGGACTTTGTTTGCGGTCTCTAAACCAAATCCTCCATTCATGCAGGCTCTGATATGTCACTGGGTTCTTCTTTTCCTTGTCTTGCTTTCCAGCTATTTAGAGGAATTCTAAAAGGCTGCCTCTCAAAGCTGCACCAAACGTCCTAAAGATAGGACCATGTAGCTCAGTGTAGAGAAATGTCATATTCTTTCTATCATCATCTCTGTACCTACACTGTTTCCAAAACATTCACTTGCCTAACACAACGTAATGTGCTTGCAAAGAGCTTTACAGACTCTGGAGTAACACCAACTCCCCTCCTGCATAATGCAAAGCTGATGAACAGCACATCTGCACAGACCTACTCCTGCCTTTTTTGTGCCTTCATATGTTTACTTGTGCACCCACAGCTCTTTCTAAAAGAAACTTGATTCTTACTTTCACGGCTGCGTTAACATGACACCAAAACCTGCTCCTGCGGCAGTTTGCGGGCTGATGAGGATGTCATGCTGACACATCCAGGGCTTGATCTGACAGCAGACAAGGATTGCAAAAAAACAAACCTTAGGTTTGAATGGGTTTGTCTGGGAGAAGAAAGCTTGCCTGGCTTTCAAGCACATGAACCCTCACGTGTTCAATGGAGACCGGGGGGTAGGGGGGCCATAAGCTGCTGGGGGGTAGGAAGATGGCAGAGGCTTTTGTGGTTTATACCATCAGAAGACACTGCCTCTCACCTTCATTCCCCAGTCTCTGAACTAAGTCAGGTCTAACCCTTCTAAATGTAAGCAGCACTGGTTTATGCTGTCTCAGACCAGACATTTTGAAACAGAAGGCTGACTGCTGCCCTCCATTACCTTTTGCTAATCCACCTGCCAGTAGTCTCAGGCACAGCAGACAGAGGGGCTTGTCTCCTTTTGTCACCATATGCATGCTTTTAGGGCACACAATGACAATCAGGACAAAAATACCACTGGGATTTCATTGTATTGTGCCAATGCAATGTAATTTGGCAGCACACAGAGAATGCAGCAGAAAAACAGCAGGGAAGATGGTGATGGGAAACCACACACTCAGGCTGCAGGAGTCAGGAGTCAGTTTATGTGCAGTCTTGGGAGCCAAATGCAAGTGAGACATACACACGTGTACATGGCGTGCACATGCACAGACACACACATAGAGCTATTGAATTAATCAGGAGTCACAGGAAGCATGTGAGCACAGCCACAAATGCAGAAATCAGTAGCTTATCTCCTAGACCCCTTAGAAAGAGCGGACTCGAGGACAGTTGTAACTCTACATAACCACTTCTTTGCTACCCTGATCTGGAGGCTCCTGACAGAATCATGGTACTGGCAGAACTCATGCAGACACCAAAAAGGCTAACAGCTCAAACTCAGATTTCCTGTGAGATAATGTGGCTGGAATTCTTGATTACTACATGCATTGCAATTATTTCCTGTCTCCGAGGAAAAGGAAGCATCTCTGGGGAGGCAAAAGCAAGGGAAAGGAGTATGAGAATTGCTGCAGGGGGTTCTATAGGTTAGGCATCCAAAGGGAATATCACATGGTGAGACCAGGGAGGTGAAAACCTTAACAGGTGAATTTTGCTCCAGTAATGAACAGATTGATGGGTTCTGCTTCTCATCTCACATATTGTCTTTTCCAAGCAAAAGAGGTAATACAAATTGTATTGCGTGCTCTTAGTTTGGGAGACACTTGTGCAAGACAAACACCTTTCCATACTACTTTTACCTTGGGTCACCATGTTTTCCCCAAAACTCATGCTGAGGCTGTGCACACGGATGCCATGCCCCCAGTGAAGAAGACAAAAGTGCTCATTCCCTTCTTAGAGAGAAAAAAAAAAAAGGAAACAATATTTTCACTTTCACACTAGCAGCAAGCAGCAGGCGAGAATCAAGAGGTGCTAAGAGATGCAAGCATGTCCTTTCCAACAGATACCTTCTTCTTCGCCAGCAGTAAGTCCTGGTAAGCGTTTGAACGCAGAAAGCGTGCGTAGCTGTCACTCTTCATCAGCTTGTAAATGTGCTCCTGTGGGACAGGGGGAGATGAGAGACAGAGAATTGTTATCAAACCTCATTTAGACATCACAGGGACTTAAAACACAGAGAATTGGAAGGAAGAGAGACTGATCAGAGTTCTAATTAAGTCTGCTTTTATTGATTATCCGTGTGGTGGTAGTGTACACAAGGTCCATCCTGGGGCAGGACCCTGCTGTGCCTGGGGCTGCATGAACACAAAACAAAGAGATGGCCCTCACCCCAAAGGCTGGCACAAATTATTCGCTCATCAGGATAATTCTGCAAAGATTGCAACTCTTTGAAGCCCCTAGATTATAAGAAAGTGCCTACTGTGGAAAAAAGAAATAAACACCAGAAATGGTCTCATAGATTAGGTTCTATTTTACCCGTTACAGATACTTGAACAATCACCCAGCACTCCCTTCCTGTTCATGGAGGGGAACTGATACTTGCATACATTTCACCTCCACTTTAGACATGCACTCAAGTAAGCCAACATGTTAATGTCCTGAAAAAGCCTGTATCTGTGGTGACTGTGCAGGGAAGTTACATGGCTAGCTCCAATGTGGATGGCTACATCATATGTATCAAGTTACACTGGATGAGTCTCTATGAGTCTTCTCTTAAGTCAAACTCCCATTACCATTTTGCTCTGAAAGCACTTACTATATGTATCTTCAAATTTACAAAGTGGTGTTTCATTGCAGCTGAGCTTAATACATACTCTTTTCTAATTTCCTTGCTAAGCTTTACTTTCCTGCTGAGAATCCCTTAACACAGCCAGCTTTTCTCCTAGTTATTCCTGGATTTACAAAAGATTTATCCCAAACACCAAGAAAATCAAATCAAAATACTTCAACCAAATAATGACTGAGAACACACTAAAGGAGCTCAAGAGAAAAACAGGCACCTTGGACCTTTCTCTTAGACTTTGCCCAAAGAAGCACTTTTATAGAGTTAATGAGCAGTTTTATCTATAGTGAATTATACAACATGAAATATTCTCTCCTGCCCTAAAGCCATTGTGCTTGAAACTTTAGAAGAACCAAACTAGACAGAAGTCGCATAGCTTATTTCAGCGTGTTAACAAGAATTCCCTTATTGTCACCATCATGGGTAATTAGCAATGACCTGTCTATACACAGAACTGCTTAATTCAGCTTTCTTACACTATTTGGTGTAGCCCTATGAGGGCCACTGGTTTTCCTTCGACACAACATAAATGTACTCTGTGAGCTACATCATGGTGTGGAAAAATTTTTACTGGTTAATTTCCATACTTGCTTTTAATCTTGACAGAACCTCATTTGTGCAGCACTATCTATCCAAAGGACAACACAAGATTTTGCTACAGAATTGTTCATATAAGCTATTAAGCAACTGCCACCCTTTTTGCTTCAGAAAAAAACATAGTAGGGCACAGTTTCATACTTCTTATGTACTGCATTGCCATGAAATTTGACATCCAGCTGTGGAACATTTGGTCTATTTATACAGGATAGCATGAGCCAAGTACACCCTAAGACAAGAAGAGGGAAAATAATGCACATCATGGATGTGATCATCAAAAGGTTTCTATTCTCTCGCGTGAATGAGGATTTTCAGCATCAGTTCTCTCTTAAATACTTCAACTAGCATAAATCAGGACTCCATTGATTAAAACTCAACCACACCTCCACCAGTTGCCTGTACCGCTACCTCTTAAGGTTTCCAAGGAGACTCCACGTCCTCCTAATGAGTTCTTTGTAACTTTCTGGGAAACAAACCCACCTAACTGGTGCTTTTCCAGGACCATGAGGAGACTGATGAGTAAGTGGGCACCTTGTAGCCCATCAACAGCAAAGGGCCTGAGGGGTCTCCAGAGCCTTCATCCTCTTAGTGGTCCTCTTTGCAGGAGCCAGTACATGCAGGGTGCTGGTGGGACAGGTGCTGAGGTGGGCAGGAAGGTGCTGGGGCTGAGGCAACATGATGGGTGACAGGGATATATTATATTTTGCTAGCAGTGATTAATTTTTTTACTGTCTTTGGGCTCCAAACGGTTTCTTTACCAGTTGTCAGGCAACTGGGTCTGGTCTGAATCACAATGATAACATTTTTGGAAAATAGTTTTTACTGCCACACAGAGGCAAAGGAGAACACACAAGGCTGGCCATACAACCCACCTGCATGCCAGCAACAACTATCATTCTTGCTCATGTCAAGACAACTTCATGTATTTGGCCTTAAAACAGTATAAACTCAGTATCTGACGGTCAGAAGGAGAAAAAATTGCTTCAATCCTGAGATGAAATAAACCACAAGCTGCCTTCTTAACTGAAGCTCTTCCCTGAAATAGGACTATTACACAGCCATAGCCCTGTTGCCACTACAGTTAACTAAATGATATTTTCTCTGCTTTTCACATCTTGGAATCACTAAAAAGCAACACTGCTACCTCTCAGCTGTTCACCACAGATATAATCAAACAGGGATAACTATTCCTAGGCTTTGAATGCTAATGAAGAAAGAAGTTTGGGCATAGGAAAAGGAGGGACATGCATAGCTTCAGAAGCAAACTACTTTTTCATTGTCAGAATTCAAAGGGCTTGCTTTCAACAATCTATAGACTGAAGGCATGAACGATACACTAGTAATTTATTTTACAACACTGCATTTCTGAAGCACCTACTGGAAATCTGAGCCAGCTGCTCAGGTCAGCAAAGACTGCCTTCCAATTTGCAACAGTACAGGACAACTTGCATTGCTACAGTGAAAATCCCTACTGAGACTGCACCATGAAGATGTCTGCTATAATTGTGGCTGCAGTGTGCGTCCAGCCCACTTACACACCAAATCTAGCTGCAGGGTGGGAAAAGTCAGTGGCTAGAACATTTGTTTTCATCTGCAGCCTATTCTGTTCTTTGCTACCAAGCTATTTTCTCTTATGCATTCTAGAATCTGCAACTTCCTAGGGAAAACCTACAGCTAGTGTTTGGTAGCTCCTCATTTCATAAATACATTGAACGCTACTGGAACTGATCATATTGTTCTGTGGAAGCCTGAGCAACAGGCAGAGGTGTGGGCTTGGATTTAGCTGGTCTGTGCAACTTGTGCAAATTGTCTTGTCCTTCTCTGTCATGGATTTTTAGCTCACTTTGGATCATTGCAACCCACTCTTCTCTCGCTTCTTATTTTACTGAGCAGCTGGGGTTTTTTCCACTGTTTTATCACATGGTGGAAAGAAGGGACACCCACATTAAAGACTGAAATCTCCCAGTGCAATGCACTTTATAAACATGCACAATTTCCCTGACATTATATGGCAGTGCTGGGAAGAAATTTGAGATTTGCTATCCTTATACTGAGATAATTGTCCATTTTGATAAGTTGTTTATTACAGGGTAATGAGCTCACTACTGCTGATTTCCTAAATAGAAAAAGTAAATGCAATACCTGTGCAATTTTTAACAATGCAGCTGCAGCTCCGGATATTCCAGTCTCTTGCACTGTGAGTAGTCTGTCCAGAATTATCATTGCAACACTTCTTTACAAGTGCCATGGGAAGTTCCTGTGCCCTATCTGCACAAGAGTAGGAGGACCATTTCATCTAGGTGGTGTAGCCTCTCCCAGACATTGCTGTGTACCACTTCCCAAGTATGGCTCAGTCTCACAGCTCCCTGCTCCAGCCCTAAGACAGCAATCCTTTAGGACGTTACATTGCAAACCTAAGGATTTAAAACAATTATCTAACAAAACTGCCCAAGTGATCTATTGAACCATTAAACAAGGTAGATTAAAAGAATGGATAAAAGGCAGGGAAAAAAGTCTTTCAAGATTTGGCCAGCAGTTGACAGGCATCACTTGTCCCACTGGTCTCCCCTGCAGCCTTGCCAGCTCTTTCTGAGCACAGAGTTGCCATCTCAGGCCACTGCAGTGGCTGCTGCAAGTGGAGACACGGGCTGACTTGCTATGTGTGAGGGAGCCCTGGCAAGCTGGCTTTTTGGGCTGACCAGTCACTCAGTCTCTCACATAGCATGCTGCTGATGAGTGGCCGGCTGATACTCCCCTGTGACAATGGATGCACATTGGGAAATGTCAGTCTAACATGGAGAGTGACACAAGAACCTGCTTTTGTAAATGCAGTGGATTTCATCTCCAGGAAGCAAACAAATCCCTTACAAGACTCCTGCAGGCAGAGAGGGTTTGCTATCAAACATCCCCATGACTGCTGTTTCCCAGTTCTTGAACCAAGGCAAGAGGCAATGGGATCTGCTTGCATCTCGTCATGAGAAAAAGGCAGACTCTCCTTTGTGTTTTATGCACCTGAATCACATCTCCTGCATGGTGGGGAAAAATATGCAGTGGTCCTGGGGGCTGTCCAGCTTCACTGATCACACTCTCTGTACCTGATCTTCTGTCATGAGAGCAACACTTCAGACAACATAACCGTTCCACTTGCCACAACCATTATATGATGTAAAGAAGAACCAGCAGTATGTTTAAAAAGGGGAAATGTTGTCCCTTCTAGAAGAAAAGGAAGTAAGATAAATAATTTTAAAAATTCTCTTTTACAATTATGTGAAATCAACAGGAAATCCCATCCCTGACAGCTGACAGCTTAAGTGCAGGGAAATAAACCCTGATAAGGTTCAGCATCACTTGGCTATTTTCCTTCCACAAGCTTTACCTCTGGAAAGAGATGAAGGACAGACTCTGTAAATTATTCCTGACAAGAGGGGAAAGGGGGAGGGAAAAATAAAGTTTGCAATCCAGACGGGAATGTGGGAGGTGGCTGAGATAGCAGAAACCATCTCAAAGCTGCACCTGCTCCAAATCAATGTGCTGCAATGTGATCTCAGGTCTCTCTTCCCCTCGCAGTCAAAGCACAGTGACCCTGAGGAGGGCACGGCTGCCAGATAAGCAGAACCTTGGGAACACTCAAGAAAATGTGGGAAAAAACCTGAATGACAAAAAAAAAGAAGAACATCTGACTTGCACAAGGTACGTGGTAGGTCCCAGGAATTATGTTCTATGATAAGAATGTTTCTTTTGAACAGAAAACCTTGGTTCCTTCCTCTGATTTGTGCATATGAAGCAAAAAGAGAATTACTGGTTAAACATTCATTCCTAATTCCACCAGTATTTTACCCATCTTGATATTTTGCGACAGGCTTGAGATTTTTTTGGAGTTGTGAAGGTTAAGCACAATGTTCTCATGAACTCTGAGCACCAGCTAGGTTCCAGAAAGCCCTTAAATTTGAACTTGCTGATGGAAATTTTTCCCTGTTCGTGCCTAAACACAGCTGCAAACTTTAGATGATGATGGGGAATAAGGAGAAATGGCAAATTCTTTGTTCACTTCAAGTACAGGTTTCCCATTTAGCACATTTTTGGAACAGATCATCTTGACTACCATTACACAGCATGTAGTGAACAACCAAGTGACCAGGCCCAGCCAGCATGGGTATAGGAAAAGCATGTCCTGACTGACCAACCTGATCTCCTTTTATGACCAGGTGACCTGCCTGGTGGATGAGGGAAAGGCTGTGGATTAAGTCTACCTGGACTTCAGCAAAGCCTTCAATACTGTTTCCCATGGCCTTCTCCTGGAGGAACTGGCAGCCTCTGGTTTGGAGAGGTGCACTCTTTGCTGGATCAAAAGTTATCAAAATGGCTGGGCTGAGAGAGTGGTGGTGAATGGAGTTATAACCCAGCAGTCAGACCCCAGGGCTCAGTATTGCGGTCAGCCTTGTTTAACGCCTTTATTGATGATTTGGATGAGGGGATCGAGTGCACCATGAGCCAATTCAAAGATGACACTTAGCTGGGTGGGAGTGTTGATCTGCTGGAGAGCAGGAAGGCTCTGCAGAGGGATCTGGACAGGCTGGATCAATGGGCCAAGGCCAATGGTAAGAGATTTAGGAAGGTCAAGTGCCAGGTCCTCCACTTGAGTCACAACAGCCCCATGCAGTGCTACAGGCTGGGGGATGAGTGACTGGAAAGCTGCCTGGCAGGAAAGGACCTGAAAGAGCTGGTCTAGAGCAGCTGAGCATAAGCCAGCGTGTACTCAGGCAGCCAAGAAGGCCAATGGCATCCTGGCCTGTATCAGGAACAGTGTGGCCAGAAGGACCAGGACAGTGATTGTCCCCTGTACTCAGCACTGGTGAAGCCAGACCTTGAGTCCTGTGTCCAGTTTTGCGCCTGTCACTGCAAGAAAGAAATCGAGGTGCTGGAGGATGTCCAGAGAAGGGCAATGAAAATGGCAATGTGTCTAGAAAGTCACTATGAGGACTTTCCAGGAGTAAGAGGAGCAGCTGGGGGAGCTGGAGTTGTTCAGCCTGGAGAAAAGGAGGCTCAGAGGAGACCTTAACACTCTACAGCTGTCTGAAAGGAGACTCTAGCCAGGTGGGGGTCAGCCCCTTTTCCAAGGCAGTCAGCAACAGGATGGGAAAAAATGGCCTCAAGCTATGCCAGTAGAAGTTCAGATTGGACATCAGGAATAATTTTTTCACTCAAAGGGTGGTTAAGCAATGGAATGGGCTGCCCAGGGGGACAGTGGAGTCACCAGCCCTGGAAGTGTTCAAGAAATGAATGGAGGTGGCACTTAGTGCTGTGATTTAATTGACACAGTGGTGTTTGGTCAAAGGTTATCTTCATGATCTTGGAGGTATTTTGCCCCCTTAATGATTTTATTCCATGATTTTTTGCTCATTTTCATGGGTTTACACTAAGGATAGATAGCTGTTGAGATGCACTTGAACTGGAAGGATCCACTTTGCCTTTCATAAACTGGTCAGAAATCTCCTTGCTGTAGCTATCCCACTAACATCTTCTGGATTGTTTTGGAGCACTCCTTTGCCCTGTCACCAACACCTGGTATTAATTAGTGAGAGCTGATTTGGAGACCCCTTTGTATTGCAAGCATGCAGCTGAACCTCTGGCCAACTGCAAAGGAGATTTTCAGCATGTCAGACAAATCCATTAAAAGAAAAGGCCACAAGCAATGTAAAGCAGTAGATTAAACAACTAAATAAATAACAGCATACTGCAATGAATGCTAATATTTGTGCTACCTGTATGCTTGGCACTGGGGAGGAATTTACTGCAGATTCACACATGGGAGGGTGCTGCCTGAGTGAAGGCCTTGTGGCCTTTGCTGGAAGGACGGGAAGAGATGCCAGCTGAGAACCTGCCTGGAGTTTGTTTTCG
Source organism: Polioptila caerulea (assembly GCA_013397295.1). Taxonomy (NCBI): domain Eukaryota; kingdom Metazoa; phylum Chordata; class Aves; order Passeriformes; family Certhiidae; genus Polioptila; species Polioptila caerulea. Next base: position 1,230,300 of record VYXF01009643.1, read on the forward strand.
GAAGAGCTGTCTCTATAGCACAAAGAGGATGTGGGAAGAAGAAAGCAGACGCTTCTGCAAGCACATGGTGTGTGACTGCTGCACCTTCCAATTAGACTTGGCAGCAGCCTAGTGCCTGTCTGTCGGCACCTCAGCTGTGCACAGACATTTGTGGCAGAGGAGCTGAGGTTAACCCCTGTGCCAGCACACACACATACTGCAGTCAGCAAAACCTGCTATCCATGGGTTGTTAGAGATATGGCCTCTTAACTCTGCTGTATTCTTCCCAGCTCATCCTCAAGAATCCAGTTTGACCAGCAGAACCCCCTACCACACTACCACCAGGATCTCCCAAAAAGCCAGAGAAAGGAAAGGAAACCTATTCCACTTCAGCAGTTACTTGTGCCAAAACTGAATGCAACATTTTTTAGGAACAATTACGATCAACTGCATTCGACCTAAATGATGGTGCTAAAATGCACTTTAGAAAAAGCAGTAAAAATTGCTTTTCAGCTCTGGACGCTGAAGTAGTTGGTAGCAGGCACAGTTGAGATGAGGCAAACAGTGAAGAAGCTGCAGAAGAGACCTTCACATTTGCCCTGATTGAACTTGACGGGAAAACACTAGTGTGGGTCAGAAAGCAGGGAAACACATATGTTTTATTCCAATTCCCTTTAATGTTTCCAAATCCCCTCTAAGAGCACTTCTGGATCTGCTTATTCTGGTCTCTGCAATTAGGATTTCACTCTTCTCAAAAATGCTGTAGTGCCTGTTTGAGCTGCCTGCCTGCATTAACAGGGTGAGCCCCTTCCCGGAGCCTCTCTGGTACCCGGTAGTGCTGCCATCTAGCAGGGCCAGGCGGGACTGGGTGCTCTGGCTGCTGCTGTCCTGGATTTATAGTTGGAAAAGAAATGTTTCAGGTTGCTAAATGGCACATAAGGGTCTTGGCCTAAGAGTGAACAGCTCTGGAAAATCTGAGCAGTATCTTTTTTTGCCACTCTCAAGTATTCAAGGGACACGATAATTTACACCAAGTTTTAGCTGATGCATTTTCTTCACATTCAACCAAGTTGCTTTTACAACTAAGGGAAAAAAAAGATGAATAATTATCCTGTAATATAGACTAACCTCCTTGCTAAACTAAAAAGCTTTTTCTTTTTTTTTTTTTTCCAGCCCACAAATGAAATTACACTGCGCTGAAGGCACAGGAACATAAGAAAGAGCCTTAGCAAGAGGGATAACTGTAAGCAATGAGAGCTCATTTTGAGTAATACACAGAAATCCTTTGTTTAGCCCTGTAGATACATAGTTGGGAACACTATGTAAATCTTTCATGGAAAAGCACATTGATAAAAGTAACACATAAATTTAGCTATGGCTCCTCTGTAAATTGATGAGACAACTGGTTTGCTTCATATCTTCAAACACACATGTGAGGGCAGAGCTGTCGAGGGTCCATGGCAGACACAGTGCAGAGGACTAGAGGCAAAGGGCTGTTGAGTGCTGTGCAGTTAAGGGGTCAGCCTGGTACTGTAGGAGGATTTAGTCCTAAATATAGCAAGGGCTATCCTGGGAGACAAGAGTGGGCTGCTGGGAGTCTAACGCCATATGAGCAGCTTTAGGTTCTGAGAACAATGATCATGGTTAAGAGGCTGATTCTCTCAATATGGGCCAAATCCTGGCTCCTGGCAAGAAGCCCAAGCAAAAAGGTTTTGCCTGGGAGGAGGGGACAACCTTCTGTAGCATTCAGGAGACTGGCATTTCTTTTCCAAACAATACAGTATGTAGGAATCGCAGCAATGAAGGTGAGGTTTTTCCCTCCTGTGCATGCTGTGGTACAGCTACTTAACCTTTTGGACACCTGCAGGCTGTCAGCAGCTTCTTCCTTGTTTTCCCCATGAAAAATCCTGCCAAAAAGTTGAACTGTACCAAGGAGAGGAACATTCAGAACCCCTCACACAGCAGAAGGAAATTCTATTTCGATGGGGCATTCTGTGTTCCATAGGAGATGGTGATAGAGCAGGATACAGCCCTACAGAAACAAGCAGAGCACAGCTTCTGAGTAAAGGTGGCTATGCTGAGATAGGGAACACCAACTCTGTTTGGATGCCTACCTAGAGAACACGTACTGGAGAGATAAACAATTTTCCATGCCTCATCAATATTTTGACTGTAAGATATCTGGTGCTATGTCATCTTAGGCTGCCGTTCAGCGGTTGACCTCAAGATATCAGAGTCCAAATGTATATTGAAATCTTTTAACTGTTTGCCAACAAACCCCATCCTGACAGCCCACAGTCATACCTGCTGTGGGCTGAGCAGAGATATGAAATACATTGCTGATAGATCTTCCCAGGGATTTTTTCTTAAATTTTTCATTCGGAGTGTGAACACTTAAAAAGGTAACAACCCCTTAAAAAAATTAAAGACCACAGTGTTTCTGCAGCGCATGGGTTTAGCAGGAAGAGACCATAACCCCAAAGCCCATGAGAAGTGGACTCCTGGAGTTCTGGCTTCTTGATTAGATGAAAGGATGCACTTGCAAGCATTTTCGCTCCCTATTCAGGAGAAAAGAAATAGTGTCAGCAGCTTCCTGCCCTTCACATGAAGAGGAAATTCTCTTGCTCTGGACCTGACATGCAGTTGTTTCTTGCCTTCAAGAAGCACAGTGAGCACCACTGACACAAGAGTCCTAGAGTCTGAGTGCTGAATTCAATTTTTGAGCAAGCTAGAGACTTTCCCATATAATCCATCTCAAGATATTTTTTGGAGGTAGGAAATGTCTGGCACTGAGGCACTGATAATTCTTATGCATGTAGTTTTAGACAGCTTGGCAGGATCAGCACCCTGAATACAGACAGACTATTGTCCTGTGGGAATATGCTGACTGTTCTTGTTACCCCATTCCTATAATCTTTCATTTGGAGAGATCTGTTGCCTTCTATCACTGTGTCTGCAAGGAGAGAGGTCACTTGTGACTTTTTCCTGGCCTTTTTTCTACTTGTGACAGAAGGACATTAGCTTAGACAGTAGTTAAATCCCTGATGCCTTCAGAGACAGAAAGGGAACAGCAAGACAAAGGCTGGATGGTAGATGTTTTTCATATTTTCATATTGTGTTTTGCTAAACCACAAATTAAAATGGAAGGCAGAAGATAAAAGTTTATGATGTGTGGTGCATATGTACATTTTGAAAAAAAAACTCTCAACAAACCAAAACAGGAAAATAATAACACAAAGTATCTCCTATGTAAACCTCTGCTTCAAGTCTTTTGTTTCCTGCTTTGAACAGCATCAGGCACACAAGCATAAGCCTCCACAATCACTTCCCTATTTTTGTTTCAGACACTTAACTACTCTTCTGGCTGTATTTGTGGGGCTCTTGATTTTAGATTCCATTTGGTTGTAGGTTGTTTTGTGAAATCCACAAGGGCAGGAGCTTGCACTTTTGCTTCTAAGTGTAACAAATACACAACAGTGAGACTGTGTGTTTTCTACAGTCACCATAACCAAAATACAAGGAAGAGAGCCAGAGTGCAATGTAAGGAAGGATTTTTCCTCCAGTCTCACGGAATGAGAGCCAAAGGAAGGGAAGGGAATAAAGGGCAAGTCCTTGTGCAGTCCCTAACCTCCACAGGAAGGTGCTGGCTGTCAAAATCCCCCAGGAGCCCTGGGCACACCATTCATGTGTAAGTATTGATGACATGTAGCAGGGCTTTCAATTCCCCACAGCACAGGCTCAGGGTCTCTGAGCAGCACGGGTTCAGGTGGACTTGATCCTCTCTTAGAGGCAGAGCACCTTGGTCTGCCCCACGTCCCCTTGCTGGCTGCCTGCACTGCTAACCAATCCTTAGTCACTGTCCTTTACACGTGTAACTGGGTAAAGTTACTTTACTGTGTGTAACTGGGGTGACTGGGCAAAACTTCAGGAAAATAGGAATAATGTTTCTCCGAGTTCTTACATGAAAGATGATACAGACACACAATGAATGATTATTTTCACATCTTCCTTCCATGCTGTGATTTTGTTCCAGAACTACAAAAGGAATTCTCTATGTCCACTGAATAGACACCAGGCCTTTCACATCCTGTGCAAGCTTGAAAACACAAAGTTAGGAGAAGTCACCCCTCGTTTTCCCTTCTTGGTAAAAAATAACATTTCATTTCCAAAAGATCCATGCTTAAACTTGGAGTTTGGTTTTGGATTCAACAGGATCCTATCAAGTTCTGTCAGCACCTTGAGCTTCCTGATACAACCAGACTGCAAACTGATGACTGACCACTGATGTATCCTGCAAGGACTTGTATCTCTATCACAGTCCAGAATAACTGTACTACACATGGGGCAGCTGAGAGCATGAACAAATCTCAAGATTAGATTTTAGGAAGAAAGTTTGTGCAATGAGGATAACGAAACCCTGGCCAAGATTGTCCAGAGAGGTGGTGGATGTCCCATCTCTGGAAACATTCAAGGTCAAGTTGAACAGGGCTCTGAGAAACCTGATCTACTTGAAGATGTACCCGGCTCATTTCAGGGGAGCTGGACTAGATGAACTTTGAAGGCGCCTTCTGTCCCAAATTATCCTATGTCTCAAATCTGGGACAGGTACATTTCTGGTTTTAGCTGCCTGGAATTTAGCATTATGGTTTAAATCTGCCCTGGAATTAGCCAAGGATCAGCAAAGAACAGCCAAAATCCCTAACTGAGCCTGGATTAGAACTGAATTTTCCTGAATCATCTTCATAGAAACAACAGCTGGTTAGTTCAGGTAAAGGAATGTTGATCTAAAACTCTATTTTATTTATGAAAGAATAAAAATAAACAAAGAAAACAGGAAAGGAATTCAAAAAACAACTCTGTGGCTTACCTTACTTTGTTACACCAGACTCTGAAGCCTACCAGTAAATGTAGACTACATGGCCCTACAAACATTACTGTGGGGAAACAAAATGCATTCTGGTGATACTAGCTCCCAACATCAAGGGACTGAGGAAGGGATTAAAGATTTTCTGAAGGCAGAAAGACATTCCAGGGGAGGCAGGGAGATGCTTGACAGGGGTAGGGGAAGAATGGTTTAAAAACTGATAATGTGTTGCATAGATAAGCCATAACTGTCACACTCATAGCTCTGTGTTCCCATGTAAAGATGAATTACTTTGGCTGTCAGCAGCTTCATTAGCCAAAAGAGGCCGTTCAGATGGACCCAAACCTATTTACTTTCCAGAGCTGGTGGTGCCTGCTTCATATTGCAGGGCCCCATATTGGTTGTTCAATGATGCTGATAACTCCTGTGGGAGCTTACATCCTGCTAAGTACTTCACTGTTTAATTGAACTGACCTTTACTGATGATGCCCCTTGTACTAAAAGCTGCTTTGCTCCCCAGTGAAAATGGTTTGATAATCATAATATTTTACTCAGAGGACAGTTGTTTAAGAGCAGAAAATAATCAGCTAAATTGGTAGGCTCCCCTCTGGAGGGGCCCAACACTGAAATGACAGAAGGTGCTGTGGACCAAGATAGCTGGCAGAGCTGAGGATGGGGACAGAGCTAGGAGCAGTGCTGGGCTGCTCGAGGACAAAGATAAACTGGACAGCTGGGGAGGAGAGTTCAGGCTGAGCCAGCACAGCACTCTCTGCTCAGAGCTGAGATGTGCTGGCACAGCTTGAGCCGGGCACGGGCTGGACGATGGCATCTACAGGAGCCACAGCAAGAGGGGCAGGTCTATGCAAGCCCAGCAGTGCAGGACTGTGGAGTGCAGCAGCACTGAGGGACACACAGCACAGCAAGTATCTTAAACTGTTTGAGATGGAGAAATGGCAAAACACTTGCTTCTGTGGAACCAGAATCCATCCCAGAGACAGGTCTGTCTGAAATAATAAATGCACATCAAATTCAGGATTAGGAGTGCTTTGAGGACTCAGATTTGGAGCAGAGATTTTCTTAAACAGAAGAACCATAAGCTTTCAGACCATGACTGGCCTGGGGACAAAGAGGTTTGAAGTAAGAGGCATGTTTGCCAAGAGCCCCTTTTCTCCCTGCTTTTATCTAGGCTAGTTGCCTTACCAGATGGTTGAGCAGCATCTGGGAGAGCTCTTTGGGGCTGGGAGCCAAGGCTGTGCAAAGAAGCACATCAACGTAGATTGCTAAGCACCCCATGACAAATGATGCTTTGCTTTCAACTTCCTGTTATAAAGCATTTGCTGGCCTGCATGTGCAATGCTACATCTTGCCCTTCCCAAGAACAGCACTGTGTCCATTACCAGTGCTCTTCATACAGAACTGACATTTTATGGATCTCTCAAGTCATGACTAGAGTGCCACATCACCTTCTCCTATTCTTCCACTACAGAAGTATCAAACTGATTTTCTCAGATCAGTTGACACTTTTCCTTCCTCTTAGTGTCGCAGATCTGCAGGTATTTAAAGAATGTGATGTTGAATAAACTAATTTTTTCTTGTTTTTTACTTACAAGGACATTTCAGTTGTTTTCCTCTTTGTGCTAAAGCTACACAGGACAGGACAACACTCATATTTTCCCCTCCCACAGGGGGTGCTTTGATTAGTTGTAGCTGGTTGAGTCCCTAGGAATGTGGGATGTGTGGGAGCTCGCAGGGACTCCTGGTGCCAGGGTGCTGAGATAAGGCAGCTGCTGCAGATTCATGGACAAGAACCTCTGTGGTGGCAGGGCTGACCTGCGAGGAACACCACAGCAGTACCTGGGAGATTTACAGCACCCTGGGGCGATCTACATTGGTTCCCATGAAGTGGATGTGCAAACAAAAACATCCCTTCTCCAGGATGAGCCAGTAAAAACTCTGCCAGGGCACTACACCCTTCAGCAATGTCCTGTTTCTTCCTGCTTGTGTTAGAACACCTTCTCAGATATCCAGTCAAGCAGTCACGAACAGCTTGCTTGCCCTTTGGAGAGCTACCAGAAGCCCACTGTAAAAGAAGGTAACTGGGTTCACCTTCCACATTGTGCTATCCTCTCTTGGCATAGATTCAATCTCCAAGATAACCATAGCTGACTCTGAAGGTCTACCTTTGCCTCATATTTCTGTGTCCGTGAACCACAACAGATGAACTGAGTATATCTGTCAGTGTAAAAATTCACTGAAATAGAATTGACCCAAGGAGCTAAAATTACGGCCTAACAGCCAGGGCTGCAGCCTAGTTTTACCAACTCCCCTTTGAATGAACATTGTGAACTGATCAGTTCAAGGCTAAATTCTCCATATCTTTTTCTAATTAAATACTCATCATATAAACATTCATCTTATTCTTAGTACTTCTACTTATCAATTTAATCAATTCCCCCATTATTCACCTACCTACTTTAGCCTGCATTTTGCCATCATCATTTTTTTCAGGTGATGCAAGAAGTTCTTTTTCACTACAACTGCCAAGCAAAGAATACATCTTAGCCAGAATGTCTTCACACTCCTGCATTTCTCAGCCTTAAAAAGGGCATTTAAGTTGCCTGATATTCACAGGGGACTGCCTTGAAACTTCGTGTACATTCCTTCTATGCTGGCCCCAAGGAGCAAGATTGCATTCAGGAAAATAGAGTATTTGATGCTGGTTTGAAAAATTCATTGCCTAACCTTGTATAAGTGGTCTACAACATCTCCCTCGAGATGAAAATATTTTGTTAGTGGAGCATTTTGAAGAATTGCCTTTGAATGCCAATTAAAAAAAATCCCAAACCCAAGGAATTCTTTTCATTTGCCGTTGGTTTTACTACATCTTGTGACAAAAATGATCATGAGGAGGATATCTTTTAATTGTGTCCTTAGTAATATTTGTCAAATGAACTCTTCTTCCTTTTTATTTTTTAAAAATTATAAAATAATATTTTCACTTTCCAGAAGGTTATGCAGCTTTACCCTTGCTTGTAGCAGTTTTCCTCAAATTATCTGTTTTCCTCAAGGCATTTTCCAAGTACAGTTTATCTATAAAATTTCCCTGATAAATCTGGAGCCTTAGGAGGGAAGGATTAAGCTCACTCCATTGCCTACTGTCCTATCATTACTCTAAGGTATTGTCTGCTGAACACATTTCTAGCTGTGCTGGAGGGAGCTGCTGCATTTGGGGTTTGGCAGGGGGATATAATTAGCTACAAATAAAGAAAATATAGACAAAGTGTATTAGCCAGGGTTTTGATATGACATTGGCTATTCCATAAATATGCCAGACTTTGGTGACAGGTAGCACAGACAGACAAGCTGAACTGTTTAACACTCTTTCATCTGTGCTTTCTCTGAGACATGGCTCCAGCTTGCAGTGCCTTGCAGACTTGTAGATTTTGGAACATTTGTTCCCAGAGGAGCCTTAGCCTGTTATAACAGATAGATTTAATGAAAATATCATTTACCCAGCTTGAATAGATATCCTCAAAGTCACTTCAAACTCTGCATCTCCTTTTTCTTACAAGTGAGCAGTGACAATGTAATAGTGGAATATCATATTAAAACCGAGAGTTTCATTAGCAGTAGTTCCATAAAATCAAAAACTAACCTGTGCATCTTCATATGTATATCTCCCTGGGTCTTTGACATTTTGGCTTGTTTTCTCATAGCTGTGGGAATCCAGGTTGATAGCACTTTGGGCCCCAGGAGCTAGAAACTCTTGCCAGATTTCTTCCACTCTGGTGGTCACATCCTGTAAAGGTTGTTTCTTGAGATCTTGGACAGCCAACCAAAACCTGTACTAGGCAAAAATTAAAAGGGCAGAAAGGAGAAAAAGGAAGAAATCTAGGTAAGATTTTGTGATTAAGCCTAGGCAGAGTCCTAAAACAGACATAGAACCTAATACTGCTTCTATTAGAATTCACAAAAGACTCTCTACGTAAGCATGCTTTCAAGGGGAAGGGGGGATGTACTTTACACCAACCCTCTATACTTTGGCTAAGATCAGAACACTGACTTTAAGAAGTGATACATTCATATTCAAACTGCCCCTGCAGATTAGGTATGCAAACCTCCAGAGCTATGCAGCTGCAGGAGAGGAGCAGGCTCTGCCTCCCACAGCCCCACGGCAATGTGCTGGTCATTCCCATCTGCAGGATCAGTCATCCACAGGGGATGTAAAATGAAGAACAAACTTAACATTCATATCGCTTCTAGTGTGAAATTGTAGCAATGCCACATAGAGAAATTTTTTTTTTTTTTTACTTGTAAACTGACCAGCATTCAGATGGATGCCATGGGAAAAGATGACTCTTGTCATGTCATACTCCAATTTTACAGGGATATTTTCTTGACTAGGCTATGCTTACAGACTAAAGTAAGTTAATAAACACTGAGAAGATAATCTCTTTGATGACTAAGGACATAATCCATATCTTGATCTGTGAAAACAAAGACCAGAGAATATTTTTGCAAGAGTGGCATGCATATCTTTTGCCTTTTACCCTAGGAAAAAGAAAAGACATTTTGTTGGTGGTGCTAGTTTTGTTTATTGCTGAAAGAGATATGCTCTTTCAGGTGATTAATTCAGAAGATGCATGGTGCCCAGCAGCCTTTTGTTTTGGTCAACTCTATCTTCTGGCATGAAGGTATGCCTGAGGGCTATCTGCCCTGAGTAGCTGGTCCCTGCAACCTGGTTGAGCAAGCACAACAGTGCTCTGCTGGGAGTGCTGAGGGCTACAGGGTAAACAGGTACAGAAGGCACCTTTGTAGTCACCTGCAGTAACCAGCTCCTTCCCACCCCCTGGCAAAGGTGCCCATTGTCCAGGGTGACAAAGAGGGCAGGGTGCACCTTGGCTGTCCCTGAAATGCACTGCTCTAATGCACTCCCTCTGCTGGGCAGACCGTGCAGAGGGGACAGGGATAGTCTGGGTCACTGCTTGCCCAGGGCATCCACAAGAGCTGCACAGCTTGGAAAATCCTGTGTCTCCCTTATAAACCAGTTGAACTTTGAAGTCCTGATTTCTCACCCCAAACGATTCAGTGGTGTCAGTGTGCTGCTGCTAAGGCAAATATTCCTTCGTGGTGGAAGGAGGAAGATAGAGTCTGTCCCAAATAAAAGCCCCGATGGCAGTGAGGGTGGGTGGAGGAGACAGCAGCCTGGTGACTCCTGTGCTATTCTTGACCCTCGCTTCCTAAATGGCTGCAGGCAGTACCTAAACACCCTGGAATCAGTGGTGTTATTGCAAGCAAATGAGGCTGCTACCCCATTTAGCCTGGTATCCTACCTGCAATAGAGGCAAAAAGTCAATTCGGGGAAAAAATGACATCCACACTACATGCAAGGCCAGGCTAAATCCTCCTTGCCTGTCTGCTGCTTCTTTCTGACCATCAGGGAGCCTCATGCCACAGTCCTGACTCACCCAAACCACTTGACAATATTCCTTGATATGGTTTTCCCATTTCCTTGGCAGGCTCAGTAAAACAGGCTGGGTTACGCTCAAACACTACATCAGTACCTGTAGAGTCACATACTTGTGGTTCTAACACAGTGACATTCGATCTTATAAACTGAAATAGAGTATCTGGGGTTGGTGGAGGAGTATGCATGGTTGGTGATTTTCCATCTTTGAGGGTTTAAGTGCACCTGACATCCTGCCTTGTCATTTGAACAGTGACACCCCCACTTATCACATGCATGCAGAAAGTAAAGGGTGGCACTCACAGCACAATAATCTGATGCCATATGTGGCTTCCGTTACTTGAAAATACTTTATCATTCAATTTCAGATGTAATGAGAACATGTGAAAGCAGAAAAGGCATAGGGAGAAAAGATGCTAATCAATCCAGAGTGGCTGGGACACTTCAGACAAACACTTGGCTAGAGAGAACCTTTTCTTCTGGCTTATCTTCTGCCCCTGGAGCCGGGAAGGCAGGCTGGGAAAGCACACTCGTGAGAGAGCTGGGAACACTGTGAAGTGACAGCTTGCCAGAACAGGAGCACCATCCATTTTAATAACCATTTGGCTCAATCTGAAAACCAACCAACCAGACCAACCTGACAGTAACAAGAACAAGCTCTTTTTACTGCAAGCAATTGTGAATTCATGCCCAAGGCTGGATGTCCTCTTCAAGGCAAAGGGGAGTTTTGTCTTGGTAAAAATTTCAAAGCTATTCACTATAGCCAGTGTCTGAAAATCAAGTAACATCAAAGAGGGGCACCCAGCCCCACAGCTTCAACTCTAAGGCAAATTCTCTGCCACAAGGAATCATCCTGAAGCAGGGCTTCCTATGGGATTTTTAGCATTTACAAGAGAGAAGCAGGTATTTCTACTTAGGAAAGGAGCCAGCATACAATGACTGTGCTGGAATTTCTGCTCAATTATAAAGTGCAAATGCATTCCCTGAATCACTCCTGCAATTTCTGAAATGCAAGCCCAGCCCCAAGTTCAGAAGGAGTCAGGTGAAGATCCTGCATTGTCTCCTCTCTTTCTGCAGGAGACAAATGTCCAGTGGACACCTCTTGCACAGGGCAGGGGACAAGGGAGATGTCCTTGTGTGTCCTCTCCACAGGTGCCGTGTAAGCAGAGCAGGACTGGCACAGGGACTGTCTGCACAGAGGGAACAGAAGCATTGATCACAGGTTCTTTGTCCTTTATAAAACAGCATGTAAGGACTGGAGAAGGCTGATAATATGGTGCCCTAAAGTGTTGTCAGTGGCATAAACCATTCCAGCCTCATCCAGCTTGTAATTAAACTGCTGTCACTTGCAGAAGATATCCCACAATGGCATTTATCCTCCACAGCTCCCCTAAGGCACAGAGCTCCTGGACCTCAGCGCATGATCTCTGCCTCCCTGCAGGGCACTGCAGAGGTGCTTGGTCACTGCTGTTCAAAGACGTCCCCCAGTGAAAAGGCTGCTGGGGAAAGACAGGCTCAGTAGCAGGGGAGTGGTTGCTTCTGAGGTACATTGTAAAACAAAAATGAATTTAAAAACCTGATCAGGAGGCAAAATATGGATGACTCCAGAAAGTGAGAAACAACTGTCAATATAAGGGCAGTGTTGTATTCCCCTCTTGGGAGTGGACACAATACCTCTATCTTGACAGTGAATTCATCAAGTGACTATCTGAGGTCAGAATCCAAGCACACTTCTCTCCTTGCCTGAGTAGTTCCATGCCAGTATCCCATGTCCCTCTGGTCTCACATCTCTTGACCATTTACAAATCTTCCATTCACCAAGAAACAACTTTGAACATCTCAGCCAGGAAATGAATAAAAAGAGTAAGTAAAAATCAAAATGCAGTTCAGACAGGGGCAATATTCACATCTTTGTATTGTTTAATGGTCAGATCCTTGGCATGGTGAGCTTGGCACGGCCAAGACCAGCAAAAATCTGTCCTTGGTGAGCAAGCTGGGGGCAGGCAGACGCTGCAAAGCTGCACGCTGGGGCACTGGGGACCTGCCAAGGGGACCGCAGTGCCGGTGGGGATGCGACAAGCATCCCGCAGGGCCCCGGTCACAGCTCCTCCTCCCCTCCCACACGGGGCACGCCGGTGTCCACGGGAAAGTCCCTCCTTCTGCTGCAAGTGCTTTCAGCGCTGTGGGGCCGGAGAGCCCTTTTGTCGCAGCCGCGGGGCAGCGCCCG
>VYXF01009643.1:1243115-1264002 GCA_013397295.1 Polioptila caerulea
TCCGGCACTGCCCCGCACCGGCACTGCCCCGCACTCGGCACTGCCCCGCACTGCCCGGCACTGCCCCGCACCGGCACTGCCCCGCACTCGGCACTGCCCCGCACTGCCCCGGCACTGCCCCGCACCGGCACTGCCCCGCACCGCCCGGCACTGCCCCGCACCGGCACTGCCCCGCACCGCCCCGGCACTGCCCCGCACCGCCCGGCACTGCCCCGCACCCGGCACTGCCCCGGCACCGCCCGGCACTGCCCCGCACAGCGCGGAGCCCTCCGGCGCTGGCACTGCCTCGAAACTGCTCGGGAAACGCTCTTTATTTGGGGAACACGGGGTTTTGGGGCGGCTATGTGTGTTTAGCGCATATACGAGCGCTCCTCACTGCCTGAACTTCCCCTTTCCTCATAAAGACTGGGGAAAAAACAAAGAAACAAACCTGGCAACAAGTTTCAACCATTATGAGTCATGTAGGATATAAACACTTTCTGCAGGTAAAACTCCTTTCTGGCGATCTCTTTGTTCAACATATGCTCACAATCAGTAAGGCCCAGGGCGCCTGCATCCATGCATTGCCAGCTCCACCAATGCATTCCCACAAAGTGTCACTTGTTTCCCACTGAGGTCTATATATAAACAGGTGTGCAGCCTCCTTTCCCTTCGGGTGAAATTCCCGTACCCCATATTCCCACTCTGCTGTTTCTCTTTCCAGCTGATACTCTTTGAAGTTGGGGGAGAAAAAAAATACAATCCACCAGCTAAATGAACATCTCAGCAATCCCGAGATGTCTCAGAAAGTTCCCAGGTCATAAAAAATGTATAACTCTCTGATGCCCTTTCTTTTCTGATCCTTTCTCATTTGTTTTGTTTTAAATTTGGCATTTTGTCTGCTATATTTTGGGTACTTCAAAAATCACCGGAGTCAAAATAAAATGTAGATGAAAGATTACAACAGAGAGGAGAAAGAAAACAGAGCAAGGAAAAGAGTTAAAATAAAACCAGAGAGAAATATACCCAACTGACTGGCTTTCCTGCTCCCACATAAATAATGGACAGCCAGTAAATAAGTAAGTTACAGGGCTCAGCTGAGCCCAGGAGACTGGTGGACATGATCCTGCAAGTTTATTAGAACACAGAAACACACTTGGAAAGTGATCCTGGAGGTCATCGAGTCCAGTCTGCTGCTATCTCTGGCACTGCCTCACCCAAGACCCCCACCGGGACCAATTTTTCTCAGCTAGGAAAAGGTGGAAATACCCCACCACGATCAGCCCTGTGATTTGAGACTCACACCACAAGTGTAAGAGCAGAATTTGGTCCCCTTGCTGTATTACTGAATTACATTAATTTCAAAGCATTCTCAAGCACACACTTCACAAAATCTTTTCTAGTGCTGCCATGAACTCCTAGGTTTTCAAGCAGTCAGTTTCTGAGATCTGCCTTAAATTCAACACAGGGGCCGATAGAGCTCCGGCCAGTGTTACTTCTACGGATACTCCCAGGATCCTACTGATATTCCCAAGAGACAGCACATGCCTGATGCAACAGTTCCAAGATCTCGGGGTAGTTACTGGGAAAAGAGTCCTGTAAAGATTAACTGTGAATGTTAATTTTCTAACAAAGTGCTAAATGCTGTGCTCTCAGAAAGTTTCTTCCACCTTCCCAGGATTTGGGTGGGATGTGTCTCACTTTAGTTGTCTGCCATGCAGACATGTAATTTGAATCTGTCTCTCCAGATTTATGATAACAAGAGATGGGCGCTTTACAGTGTAACTTAGGCGCTTGTAGTTTTGTTTCCACTAAAAGCTGAAAGAAATCCCTCTCAGGCGATTCACTGACTCCTCTTCAGCTTCTCTTCTCCCTCTCAAAAGGGAGACTGGATAAGAAGAAAGCATGCACTTCTGAGCTGTCAGCTTAGGTGAGGCAGATCCCAACTTTCCTATTGAGTGTAACTTCTTAGATTTTACTCACGTGTAACCATCTGCCAATTGCTTTCCTTTATGCTACATACTCCTAGTGAGAATTAAGGAGCTTTGTTCGCCTCACCTGAACCCTTCTTTCTAGCATCACTGCTAACAATCCACTCTGTTCCAGTTTTCATCATTAATATTTCTGCCTTTGCATCCTGTTATTTAAAGCTTTAGGCAGGGTTGCTAATGTATCCAATATGAGGTAATATTACCACATAAGCCAATACCATCGCAATGATACTGTAAGAATGATAGCAAAGTTCCCATACTAAGAATGATGCCAATGTCTTCCACAAAGGATGCAGGATTTAACCTGTCCCTGCCAGCCCACTGCTTCACCACCTCCCTTCACTACAACTCAAAATCAAAGAGAATGTGCATCAGCAGGAGGAGCAGCTCTGACTGACCAAGGAAGGTACAAGTTTGCCTTTCATAATCAAACTTTCTCCATTTATTTGAGTAGGATGAACATGGGGGACAGACACTAGCCATAAAACCTGCTGAATTTCATTAGCACAACCCCAGATTTATTTCAGAACACTAATTTGAAGAATATTTTAATACAGTATATTAATTTTGCACTTCATCACTATAAATTAATTGCAAATGAGTGCCACTGTACACAACTGCTGTAAGCATATGCAAGTTCAGTACCTGTTTAGCAATAAAATTTCAAGCGCATTTATGTAATTAGTAACACTCCCTTGTTTTCTTACAGGTTATCTTTCAGGTTTTTCAAAACTATAAAGTGCATTGAGTTTTTACTGTTTTGCTGCTGGCATGCTTTTTGTACTTCTCCTTCAACAGGGAAATCTGATGAATAGGATGGTAGGTTCCAATGTCATTAAAAATCACTTTCTGGGGAATTCTTCTTTCACAGCTTGCAGGCTAGCAGACTCCACTGCAGTGACAATTGTTCACATCTAATGTGTTTGATTTTCTAAGTGAAAAAGAATGAAAAAAACACAACCTAAAAAGGGCTGTGCTATCAGGTTCTTATCTGGTGTAAAAAGAGAACATCAAGCCTGCTCACCACCAGCAAAGGCCACAGTCATCTAACTAAAGTTACTAACTTGGATGTCTAAGGACTAAAGGATTGACTGTGTGATCACTGACAGCAGATTTCCGCAGCCCAAGAACAGGCACAGCTCTGCCAGTGAACCTGCAAGCTTCTCTGGCCTTCCCTGCA
Organism: Polioptila caerulea; assembly: GCA_013397295.1. Taxonomy (NCBI): domain Eukaryota; kingdom Metazoa; phylum Chordata; class Aves; order Passeriformes; family Certhiidae; genus Polioptila; species Polioptila caerulea. The sequence goes on from VYXF01009643.1 coordinate 1,246,266, forward strand.
AATGCTCACTCAGCCTTCTGGAACATGACTGCCCCCCAAAACCCCCACCAGAACCTGTCCCTTTACCCATCCATGTGCTGAGACACAACCACAGCAGCGCAACAAAGCCTCTGCAGTGTTACTCAGACTGTAAAAAACGTGGGGTTTACTGGCTGTCAGCCTGATGTAGGATCATGTGGGGATCTATAAAATTTTTCATAATGAAAATTTGGACTTCTTCACAACTTGGAAGTCAGGTACTCAGAGTCCCCACACAGAGAGTCCCGTTAAGGTGAGACAAGCTGTTGGATAGTTAGCACATGCCAAAATTAGAAGTAGTTGTTGCAAACCTGACTTGGTGACTGCCTATACTACAACAGTTCTTAGCCACATGATGACCATAATCACACAAGCCACATGTAAATCCTCTATATTGTTAGGGAGGTTCAGGAGCTGTGTTGCTGCATCTCATCACATCATACAAGTCTGCAAGCCCTTGCATGCACAAGATACCTGACAACACTGGCTCTGCTAAACACTGTTTGTGAGATTACTTACATAGGTCTAGTATAGGTGTCTGTAGCAGTGCTATAGGCCAAATCCTGCCATTCTTATCTTTATTCAAATGGGTGTTTTTGGCAGTTCAAGACACACCAAACATTGCATTTCACCTATGCAAGAGAGTAGGATCAGTCCCATTCATTTAGTCAAGTCAGAACGGGTTTCACCTGAGGTTTTCTGAGCTGAATTCTGATTCCAGGAAACGAAGGAACTGGTCTCGTCCTACTGGGTCCTTCAGCACCTCATCCATGGAGAAACCCCATCTTTTCACACGCTGCTGACTAGGTTCCTTGCTGTTTGGAGAGAGAAGGGGAAAAACAGATGGAATGTGCATCTCTGCCTGCTGTCCGAGCAGCTGCTGCTGTTTCTGCTAAGTGAAGGGAGGAAGATTATTAGATGAGATGTTGTTTTTTTCCCAAGACTTTTCAGAAATACAAGTTAGCAAATAACATAAAAAACCTATAAAGACCAGGGTCATCATAAAAGCAACTGGAGGACCCTCAATCGTTACATCATTTGAATCATTAAAGGACACTATTTGGTGCTGCATACATGGTGAAAACAAGAGAGAATGTGGATTATATGATTTTCAGAGCAATTTCTGGTAGGTTTCATTTGAAGAACAAATATACTGTGCCTAAATGATTATTCATTATACACTTCTTGCATATCTCCTCAAAGATACCTTAGGATTTCTTATGCATCAAGGCAGAAATTTCCCAGCAATGTTCCCTGGGTCACTGGTGAGCTCCAGAGCATTTCCTTGTGTCCCACACAGTGCTGCCTGGTCACTTGGAACTGGCTTCAGAATTTCAGATCCACATTTGCATTAGAAAAGCAGTTCCACTAAGAAGTAGTGCAGACAAAGTATCTAAAATGATTACTGGTTTGTGGTCTTGTGTTTTTTAATGCCTCTGATTTTTGCATGCCTAAGTCTCACAAGACTAATAGGCATCTTCCTCCTACTCTCCATGATAATCAGACTTTTATTTTGTCTCAGCTGGGATACTGAGCTGCAGAGGCACCCAAAATCACTAGCAACCTTTCTCCTTAATTATTTCTTAACACAGCCCAACTTACATAAGCTGTTGTTTGAATTGCCAGACATGTTGCAGAGACGCCTATGGGGAGAGGTGGTGCCTGGGAATCGTAACGAGGATCCTATGAGACAGCCTGCATCAGAGCGTAATCTGGGCTCACAAAGTGTTTGAAGGCTTCTGGTGTGATGGCGTCATACTATGAGACAACCATTAAAACACAGCTCAGCTGCTCACATTTGTGACAGCAGAGCCATTGTTAACAGTACATATCTATTAAACTGTGTCTCGTCATGTCCACTGCGATTCCTAATCATGGAGCCTTAGGGGACAGTGGCGATCTGTGCTGAAGACAAATAAGCCAAAGGGGTAAATAAAATGCCTGCTTTCATTTTCTCTTGGTGTAAAGGCTAAGCAAAATTGATAGGCATGTCCTCACTCGAGGAGCAGCCCACTCGGGATGCCTCCTCCTGTGCTCCCTCGGGAGCCAGCAGTGCTGCAAACAAGGGTGCAGAGCCAGCCTACCTGTTAGTGAGCCAGCCTGGACATCGGGACACGAAAGCCATGCCTATGCAGAGCCATGCACAGTCTAAGCTCAGGGAATTTCCTGCTGAATCCAGTGATCTGTGCCTGCTCTTCTTGCAGCTACACAATGTTCTAGCACACACACACAAAAGGCCAAAGTGCTGTCTAAAATGGAATGCTTTCTGTGGCATTTCCTGAGTCCCGATTGCCATGGAGGATGAACTGTAGTGGCACGGAGCAGCCCATACTCAGCAGCCAGCCTTGCCACGAGCAGTGAGAGGCTCTTTGTTTTCCTGTGCAAGGGCTCCGCTCTCCTAACTGAGGAAAAAGCTTTGCAGGCAACACAAGGGGATCTTAGGGATCATTTAATTATTCATGCAAGTTGCAACTAGATGCAGATGCAGTTAGTTTTTTTACAATAGAGAATAAAATGGCAATACAGAGCTGTTTGTTCTTTCATCTCTCCACACTAGAGCGTTCTCTTTTTCATTCACAGGAAAATCACCTTTCTTAACTCTGAAATCATAGCAGAAGCCAAGTATTTATTTTAAATTCCTGTAAGGCTGTGACATCAGATTAATTGTATTCTTCAGGGACACAGACATCTTTTCTGGGATTTGCAGCTACATCGACAGATGCAGAAATAATGGATGCCTGGATTACCTTGTGGGTGAGGGTTTCTGCAGAGCAGTATTTTGCAAGGGCTGTATCTGGTAATAGCTCTACTAGGGAGGATGGAGAAAATTAGAGAAACCAGCTAAAAAAAGAAATAACAAATACTAAAATTATGTGAAGGGGGCAGAGGTTATAAAGATGATGGATTTCTGTGACTACCAGAGAAGCAGGTGAAAACAACTTTCACAACCCAAACTACTTGGTTTTTAAATGGGGCAAAACCTTGTCCTTTTCCTGGAACACTGATTCCCTATGAATCAGTTTTCTTAGGCCAATAGCATCTCTAAATTATTATTCAAGAACACGCAGGATTAGATTTGGCATTCTCTTATCAAGGATTTCCTAAAGTGAACTCCAAGTTCAGATTTGGTGCCAAATGGCTGCAACTAAACACTGGAGAAGCTGAGGAGTCCTTGCAGTTGTTGGCCACAGGATGTGATTAAGTAGTGAAGGTAATATGGGGCATGGGAATTCCATTCAAATTTGCTGTGGGAGCTGCTAGGCATAGTGCAGGCAGGACAATTCTAGCCCCTTTATGAGGATTGTGGATAGCCTGTGAAGGCAAGAGACACAGACACAGGCCAGACTTCCCTTGCACCAGCATCACATGGGCAAAACACAATCTCTGTTGCAGTCTTCTGCTTGTTGTTGTTTTGTTTTTTTTTAAAGAAACTCTCTGAGGTGCAAGATGTTGAATATCCTACAGACACTCTTCCCTCTTTTCTTCTGTTTGACACCACAACACAGACAAGCCAGCTTGTTCACCAACAGTGAGGCCTGAACTCACTATCAACCTATTACAATTCTGACCTGCCAAGTCTCACACATCACACATGAGCTACATTCTTCTGGCTCCTGTGCCAAACTCACTACTTTATAACTCAATATCTTTTGCCAGCAGCGTCTTTCATGGGATTCCATGACAGGAGCAGGGCTGGAGCATTGCAGCTGGGGAAGAGAAGGCTCCCAAGGGTCAAATGAGATGTGCTGGAACAAGTTTGCCTTAGCAGTATCATATCTAGCTCCTAGACCTGAGTCTGTGCATGTGCTCAACAGGTATGAGAACATCCCTTACCTGACTTACAGAGTCCCATACATCAAGCCATATGGAAATGGAAGGGCTGAATACTTCACAGACACCAGTGATAAACTTCAGCTGTGTTCTTGAATCTTGTGGTACAGTTACACAACTTCCTTTCCAAACAGGGCAGTGTGAAGAGCATACAAACAAAATGGCAAGACAATTCTCACATTACTTAAAACTACCAATTATTTTTTACCTCATTTCAATGTCCCACAATGCTGCATCATCACTTATCCAGGGATTGGAAGGCTCAGCAGGAGTTATAAAGGGGTCATATTCCACATATTGCTCTGTGTAGGCTATTAAACTGGCAGAGAAAAAAAAAAAGAGAAAAAAAAGAAGAAAGAAAGGTTTGAATGCTCAGTCACATATCAGAGAGGTACAGCTTTGTTTTTTATCCTGTTGGGGGGGGTGGTGTTGGTTTTTTTGGGTTTTTTTGTGTATGTTTCTTTTTATTTAGAGGGATTAGTCAGTATCTCAGCAACCACAGGAGATCCTTTTCCCAGGGATGATGCATGCAAGGATTTCTTTGCAAACACCCACCAGCTCACTGCAGTATTTCCCTCAAACTTGTCTCTGTTGAGATGCCCCGAAAAAACCTGATGAGGCAACAACTGGATTGCTATGGCAGTACTTCCCCCAGAGAGCCATGGGAAGAATATGAAGTGTGTGTCATCCTGTTCATTTGCTGCATGTTACTATTGCCTCTCATCCTCTACATTTTTGCAAACTTCTGCACCCACATAAATTTATGTACTATGAGAAACTCACCTAAACAGAGTCATGGGCTGCAGCTAAGAATATGCTTAAATCTTTGGCAGATCATAGTCCTGAGCATCAAAGCTTTGCCTATAGATAATTTTTTAGTTATGTTGGTATAGTATTTAGTCTAACAGCACTATTGTAAAATACTTCTAAAGTAATAATTAGCTTAGACTGTAGTAAATTATATGCATGTTGGAAAAACACCTGGCCTTTACACTGGCTTGCTTCATGGTGAGTCAGTTAAGGCATATAGCCTCTAATCCTCACTAGGATGAGATTCAAAGAGCTTTCTGGGAAAAGGACTCTGCCTGCTTGCGTAAATGATTCCGGAATTTCGCTGGGGTTGGGGCTAGGGGTGCATTTTTACAAAAGAAAGACAGCAAATAGGAAATAAATCAGAAGAAATTTCTTCTAGTCTATATTGGAAATACTCTAAGGCACTTATTTTTTTGCCTACACTGGCCAAGTAATTAACTAAGTTAATTAGGTCTCATCATACTGAACAACCAATGTACTTGCACTCTGATTGTCCATGCTAAACTTTACCTCTGGTCCTCCACATCTCAAAAAGGCAGGCGAATGAAAAGACCCTGCGAAACAAAGGGTCATAAAAGGCAGAAAGTTTCCCTGACCTGCTCTATAGTAATTATTTCTTTTTGTTTGTCCTAGCTCTTATCATGAGGCATTAAAATCATACACTTTAGTAACCACAGCAGGTTCCCACTGCCCCTTAGGGCACTCAGGGCTGTCTCATCTCATTTCATTAATTACATTTCATTACTGCTGTGGGTCAAGGGTTGGAGGAGGGAGCAGCGTCCAATTTCACAGAGCAGCAGCAGTCCCTTAGACATCAATGAAAGAGAGAGTTGGTTAAAAAAGAAAAGAAAGCCAAAAAGGATCAATCAGGAGGTATCTGCTGTGAAACCTGAATTGCTCCTAATAAAATAATAAGCAGGCATCAGAGGTGCTAGTAAAAGTACTAGGAAAAAGGAAAGAGGGAAAAAACTACAATGAAACAAGGGGGAATTTCTAGGCACATTTTGCTGATTCAGTATAATGGCAGCAGCAGAATCATTGCCTCATTGTCTAAAGGAGGCTACAGGCAGGGGACTCCTAAGGAAAAGCATTTTTGTTAAAATGCAAACCTGGCCTTTTGGCTGATAAATTGAACACCGGGTAGAAGAGGTGGTGGGAACAGTTGACTGAAGGGTGCAGAGCTTGTCTTTAGAACCCAACTGTCTTGCAATCCTGTCTCTCAAGGGGGCCTGCTGAGCCTTCACAGGAACTTTGATGAGAAGCTGAAAGGATAGCACAGATTTTCATCTAGGGAACTGAAATTGCTTCTGGTAGGAAGATGCTCACTTTTCCCCAGCCATTTTGGTGACGCCATGTCTAAAGAGATTGCACTAACACTGCACAATGCAGTCAGGGAAAGCAATAGGTAGAATATATTGATAGTTTTGCTCAACAGTTCTCAAAGCTCAATGGCTAAAACTGACAGTGTGCAGGTCCCAAGTGAGGAGAAAGGATGTGGAAGAAAGAAAGTTTCCAGGTGTGTGGAGCAACTGAGGGCTGCCTTTTCCCACAACTGGTACAAATCTGCTCCTGGAAGCAGAACAGGGAGGAAGGGGAAGAAAATCTTTTGCAGCAAGCATTTATCTTACAGAAGCTGGAGATATCTTTTGGAGAGCCTTCCTCTTCTGATAGACAAGGGCTCTCCCAAGAATAGTGCAAATTAATGTAAAATAAATACAATTGATCTATTGAAACAATTTTAAAAATTTATTCCTATAACTTGTTTGCCCTAGTGCTTCCTGACTTATTTGCTCCTCGTTACTTCTCTCATCCTCTCCAAAAGTGCCTTTGTGCTATACTGAAAAATTGGCAGGTAGTGCCACTGTCAGGCTCAACTGTCGAAGGGAGTGTGCCAAGAAGTCATCTCCTGTAGCCTGATCTGCCACACTGTCACCTAAACTGTCCCAAGAGCAAGGCCCAGCCTGAAAATCTACTTGATAATAACAGCATCTCCTTACACAGCAAATTTGTTCCTAGTGCTTGTAATCAGTGTTTTAATGGGGCTCTCAAGGCTGCACAGGGTTTTTTTTTCCTGCAATTGTGCAAGTCAGGTCATCCATGTTCATTCCTCCTCACCATTCCCCCCACAGCAAAGCCACTGGACCCATCAGCCCCTCTACTTCCCTCCTACCTGCAATGCTCCACATCCAGGCTGCACTTCCCACTGCTCTCCACACCAAGTCCTGGGACTCTCAAGCAATATGGCCAATATTCAAAGTCATCACATGACCAAACACCTCCTCATGAGATATAAAGATCGCAACCATGATTTTCATTCTTTATGATTAATAATTATTATTTAGAAATATATGGTTCTTTACCCAGAGTGTGTCTGAGCACTGGAACAGCCTCCAGGGAAGCAGTCATGTCACTAATCCTGCCAGAGCTCAAGAAGTGTTTGGTCAATGCTCCCAGGCACATGGTGTGCTTCTTGGGGCTCTCCTGTGCAGGGCCTGGGGTTGGACTTGATGATTTTGTGAGTCCCCTCCAACTCAGCTTATTCTGTGACTCTGTAATTTGACTGATCTCATTGGCTTTTCTCCTGCTTATTATTTTGCACAGGTTTTGATAGCAACATTTTCTTCTCCAACTTGAGAGCAATTAAAAAAGAAAAAAAAAGAAAGCCCTTTCAAAGCAGGAAAATTATTACTGTCTCAGTATATTAAGGTCGTTGTAAATAGATTCAGTACAATGACAATTTTTTGTTAAAGTACAAGTATATGTTCTTAATTAAAAAGATCCAAAAGCCCAAAACATAAATATAAATGCGCTCATTTCAATCATACAATGTATTGCATGCAGGATTTCAGGGAACCTCTGAATATTTTCTCTTTAATTGGACATATTTTCATTTTAATTGCTAAACTTCATGAGCCAATAGGAACTTACATTGGGCCTCTCACAATTTAATTTACCCAATTTAGTGCATGCATGCTAACTACAGGTGCAGGCACTGCAAAGCACATTTCATGGGGTAATCCCATTTTACTTTGCTTAAACAAAAATTCCTCTATTATTTTTCTAGAAGGAACCAGCCCTTATCCTGTCCTGCATGTTCAACACGGTTTTGCTTTAAAAGTGATGTCACTGAAGAGCATGGCTATCCCTGCCTTCATCTCAGTGACTATCCTACAAGTACCTAAGCAAATGAGCTGTCATACTCAATTAAATTTGAGCTTGCTCTTTACCTGTTCATGCTTTTCTATCAAAACGAAATATTCTGCCAGTCAAATTGTGTCTTGATTTGCTTCTTAGAAATCCACTCCTTAAAACAGTGCCTTGAGTAGTCCCGGTACAACTCCTGTACTTTGAGAAGGGTTCCATAAACACATAAGTGGGAGCAGGAACTGGTCCTTCAACCCCAGTGTGAACAGAGACGTGAACACCATGTGCAACAAATGCAAACACAGCTCCTTCCCCAGAGATGAGCACTGAGAGTCCAGCCAAAAAGGGGGAAAAAAGCGTATTTTCAAATTGAGACAGGACTGATTTTTCTAAAAATAAACCCTAGGTAGTGAAGGGGTGGGAAAAAAGTCCCACAAGTTTTTTTTCTTTTGTGAATGCTTTTTTTTTCTTTTACAGTATTACAGGTCCTCATTTTCCACCTATTTTTGCTCAGAGGCAGAAGAGTGAGTACAGAAGTGTCAGCAGCCAGCTGACAGGCAGCATAGTTGGTCAAGGAGGGGAAAGGATTGATGCACAGAAAGGGGGTTAAGCCTTTGCACTTTGCTGCCTGCTCTGTTTTTAGAAATGCCAAACTGGAGATGAGGAAAGAATGGGAAATCATCAAAATGGGAAGACTCACCTTTCTGCTACTTTGGACATCTTTAAACAATGTCTCTCTATCTGCATGTTCAGAAAAGTTATCTGAGGAGAGAGATGACAAGGACATTAACAATCTATGAGTTCTGCAGCATGCATTGACAATATCACAACACACTATTGATTTCTCTTTCCACACAGCTTGAACGTAACTCAGAAAGAAATAGGACCCTTCCCTAGGTATCAGAGGCTTATTAACCGCTTCCAATAGGAGGCTCCATTGCCAAAGGCAAAGCCCTGGGGGAAGCTTCAGAAGACATAATTGAAAGTAGAAATAACACGTATTTGGGGCCAAGGTTCCTAGACTATTCAGGGTACAATATGATCTCCTTTCCACAAACACACTCTGCTCTCCCATTTCTCTTACTGATTAGCATCACAAAACCAGTAACATTTTACAGCACACTTTCATTCTGCTATGAACTAGTTCTTCAGCCTACGACAAAAAAGCTCCAGAAACATAGCATCCAGGTTTAGTTCAGAAGACCATCCAGGTTTAGTTCAGAAGACCATCCAAAAACTGGTTGCCTAAGAAACTTGTTTAAAGCTGCCTTTAGTAAAATGCTGATCTAGTGATTCCTGTTTGTCTTTCAGTGAGGGCTGCTTGTTGCAGCGAAGTAATTTTGAGGGACAGCTCTTCATGCCAGGGCAAGGATTTGTGAGTTGGCTGGTCACTTCTTGGCATGACTGTCCAAATTATTTTTTCCAAGTTTCCTAAAAGCTCTGACAGTACCATCTAACAGTCATGCACTGAATGATGCCTTTCCTCACAACTCGTCCCCAGCCTGTGCCCAGCTACAGGCCTTTGTCACTGCCCACTTTTCAGACTTCCTCAGTAAACTGGAATTACTGTCTTACTGTCTGTGTCTGGTCCACAGAGAGTAACAGTAGATTCAAAGGTCACTGTTACTCATAATACATATCACCGTACCACTGCACTGCTCAGTGAACACTTACTAATACTTTACATGAGGATCAAGAACAAGTACGTGAGGAGCAAGGACAGGCAAAACATACAATTAGTTTTGCTGACATCTCAGTAACTTTCTATGCTTTTTTCCTGGCAGCAGCTCTCAGAAGAGGTGCCATACAGCCACCTACTTACTTGCTTCCGGAAGTCCTCTTTTGTCGTTTTGCGCACGGGCTGGGAGGGCAGGTGTACAGGGCTTTGGGGCTGGGACTCCTCTGTAACCCCATACACTGACTGTGAGGAACCAAGGAACACACAGAAGGGATTACAGCATTTTCCTGTTACACAGTAAGGAACAGTGCAGTTTGCAAAGCAGTAAGGTAACAAGCCAGCCATTTCCTACTGTTTATACCTACACAGGTCAATAATCATTCAGCCCCGAGCAAAATTTACAGATCAGACCGTGCTTGCTGATGCCTGCACTTGGAAGGCCTGTAGGCATGTTATGAGAAGAGTTTGTTTTAAATGTTAAAATGCAGCTGATAATTTAATGAAAATGCAGCTCTGAAGGTTGAGTGCATTAACACTGGCAGGATGAACACTGGGAGCTGTCACTGGGGTGAACCAAGTAGTAAAAGAAAATACCAGAACCCAATTCTATGCTGCTGTCTTTCACTTGATTTAGTTTCTTGATGTAAAACTACATATTGAAGAAAGTGCTTAACGGGGTCAAGTTCACGTGAACTTCTCCAAACAAAACCCTGCAGACTGACTTGTAGCCATTCATTTTCAGGACAGACACCTGCACTGATAGTGGTATCATTTGCAGTTTCATTTAGTGCTTTTGCTTTTCAGTAAAACTTCTAATAGACATGTGAATAGCTCTGCTGCAGTTTAACTACTTGTGGAAATTCAGGAGTCTGGTGTGCCATCCAAAAATGTAACAAATGATGAGACAAGAAACAGCCTGAAGCTGTGCCAAGAGAGGTTTAGGCCGGATATAAGGAAAAATTTCTTCCCTGAAATGGTTATCAAGCACTGGAACAAGACTGCCCAGGGAAGTTGTTGAGTCACCATCCTTGAAATTACTTAAAAGACAGGAACATGGTTTAGTGAAGGACTTGGTTGATTTAAGGTTTTGAGTCACTGATCTCAATGGTTTTTTTCAAGCTAACTGATTCTCTAACTTCATATACATAGAAGAGCTCAAACTTGCTGGAAGTCAAAAACACCCAGCCACTTTTGAAATTATTAAGGCAGGTAAACATCTCATAATTTGTGCACAGATAATTTCTTAGAAAGGGACCTAGGTATTTTTGCCAATTCCTTTCAGTTTTATGGGAGGGCAGAGCCAGACATTTGGGACACAGAGCTCCTTAATGCCCTTCTCAGCTCTACTCATCACCCAGTCAGTACAACTGTGCTAGCAAAATGGAAATAATAAATTCACCAAGGAGAACAAAACAGAACTCGTCCTATCAAAACAGGGTTTTTTTGTTCCTCTTGGGTCTCTTATACAGCAGGTGTCAAGTGTTATTTACATTAAAAGAAAACAAAAACAGTGAACTAAATCAAGTCCAAACAAGCCAAAACCAAATCCAGGAACTCAAACTGACCTTTTTCACTTTTTGTGGGTTTTTCATACGGCGACACTTTCTAATGTCCATTTCTGTGGTGTTCACACAGCCTGGCTGAAGAGAGATGGTAATTTTGTTATTCCTCTGTTAAGAATCTTCATCCTACCTTATCTTTATAAAATATAGGATTAGATCTTGTCCAAAACTCTTTCTTGAGATCTGTGTCCCATAAATTACTCTTGCTAAACAAGAGACTGCATATATCCAAGGATGCCATGTCAGCATTCAATCCACTTACTCCTAACTTTGGCACCAAAGGGAAGAGCTAACAGGGGGAAGCTTTTGCTAGGAAGTGTGAGACAAACTGAGTAAGCTGCTTTTTTTTCATAAGCCCAGTAAATAATTTTCCATAGTTCATATTTTTCACATATTTCCAAATCAGTAGTTCCATAAGTACACAAGCCCAGAATGTCCCAAATAATCTTGTAGACACTTGGTGCATTTTGAAATGAGAGGAAAATCCACATGGTGACTGTAAAGGCAATGCCTTTGTGCATACAACATTCACAGGTAATAAAACTTTTCCTGTCAAAAAACGGAAAGTCTCATCATTCAAAAATAATTTTACCACAGGCCTGTGCACATCCCAGAATGCTCTTTCCTGGCTGTCCAAAATCTTTCTTTCCGTTTTATCCTTTTTCCTGTCGATTCTGAAAACAAAAGCATAAGTGAATATGAGTCAATGTACAAGTCATGCTTCCTTCTTTGATACAGTTCCTGTGACTTTTAACCCCAAGACAAAAAAATTCAGAAATCAACTTTTTTTGTACAGTGTAGTAAAACTTGCACTTTTAAGGGCACATGCCATGAAGAAAATAACACTGAAGTTTACTCCAACATGGGTCAAAAGAGATTTTCCTATTAATGTGGAAAAATTTAACAGTTGTTTTTCATCTGGTGAGGAAGACTTTTCCTGGTACCCTGTTCCCATACTCTGATTTGACAGGCTGGGAAAGTTTGTAGTTTTGTCTGTGTCAGGAGACCCATCAGGACCTGTTTGCTCTGGGTGAGGCTCCTGGCTGGTGCTGAACTGAGGTCCCCATCAGGAGACCCCACATTGCACCCGAATGCCCCAGCAGCATCACTGGCATGAATACATACTGCAAACAAGCATCTGTCCCAGACATTCCCAGCAGCAACAGCATGGGCAGCACTTGTGGCCACTCCTCCTTAGAGCTTTCAACCCAAAGACTGGCTCTGCCTGTGTGTGCCCAAGCTGGCAGAGCAAGGGGTGACAGCACAGGTGACCAAAACTGAGCTTGCTGCATGGCCCCTGCAAACCAGCACCCACCCCTGAGAGACATGCCTGGGCTGGCACAACAGGAACTCAGTAATTCCAGCCCTGATGCAGCCAGTGGACCAACTCACTCAAAGCACACAGCCCAAACGCCACTGGAGGTTGTTCAAAACAATTCCTGGCAACACTGAGCAAGTGACATCTGGCACCTCACCCAGCTTTACACAAGAGCACAAAATCAGCACCAGCTTGCAAGATCTACCTACACAGGGACTGGGGGAGGCACATGGAAGGAGGAACAGCCTCCACACCTCCACTTCCAGGGCAGGACTGAATAAAACTCAGTGTCCCTGTGCTGGGTTCCCACATTGCTGCCACCAGGAAAATCAAAGCAGTGAGGAAAAAACCCCCGCCAGCTGTGATTTCTGACCAACAGTGACCCTTGGCTAAGTCTGTGCTAGAAATGTACCAACAGAATAGGAATCAGAGGACTAAAACAGAAGTTTCTGAACAACCCTACCCAGAAAAAGATCAAATTCTCCACAGTTTGGCATCACTAGCTGATTTCCCCCTTGCAAGGCTGACATGAAAAACAAGCTCTGGCACAAGCTCTGTCCCCATACACTTCCAGAGCAGCTGCTGTACTGCACTGAGGACACCCAGCCCAAAACTACTGTTCTGAGCGAGTCCTTCACACCCAGCCAAAGGGGAAGGTGAAGTCTATTCCAATATTTCACCACACAGCACACACACATTGGAGGGACTCTTTGGAGGCTTCATGAATTCTCTTCCCCGACACTTTGTGCTCAACCCAGATTGTCAGGTCCTATCTCCAAACTTACTGATAAATCAGTATTTCACATTTTAAACTATGAAGACCCAAAGCAGCTAGATGCTCTATGGCTGAAGTTTTTGAAGCAATGTGGGTATAGCAATGTGAATCCTGTGTGCAAACAAAAATGCAGGAAACAAAGCAACACTTGGTAAGCAGAAGGAATGTTTTCAGGTATTTTTTATCTTTTCCCTCCTTTTTCTAGTTAAGTTAAACTTTTAGTTAACTGTGAATTACAACACGAATTCCATCCCTGCCTTTCTGGAAACCTGAAGACTGAATCATCACGTAACTGTGAAACAAGAAGCTCAATCTAGCCAGCAAAAAAAGTTGATAGTGGCCAGTTCATGCTTATGCTTTGAAGAAAACAGAATGGAGAAAAGATGAATAACCAACAATGATCACAATGAGTCTGATATTTACATTTCTTTCTTAGGTGATAATTCTAAGTTTTAGACAGAATGTAGACTTTTGTTTTGACTTACACTTTTTTTTTCATCTTGGCAATAGACTTTAAGTAACTGAAAGTACAATTGCTATCCTAAGTTCTAATTTTCTCTTCCAAAAGGAACATTGCTATTCTGGTTGGAAAAAAATCCCTTAATTATCTTGCAATTTAAAAGATAATTACCATATATTTAAATGGTACATAATTGCAATGTTATTAAGTAAAGAATTCATCAAAATTCCAAAGGGTTAATCAAAGATAGAGACATATACCTCAAGCCACACCTCCAGGAAATTATATTCCTTAACTTTTTAGCATCTAATGTTGAAAGTGCAAATTCCTTCCAGTGGAACCATTTTGATACTGGTGCTCTCACGTGTCATCTTCACCAACCCTTCCCTTTTATCAGTGACAATGACAAGCACAAAATGGACACTCAGAGTTCTATGTATTAGTTTGTAGACCATAGTACACAAACTCTAGACCATATCAATTTACCAGCAGTAGTGAAAACATTCAAAACATTAAGGGGCTTCGTACTGCTTTCACAAGGGAAGATGAGAAGAAATACCTGTTGTAAATACCACTGGTATAATCACATGGAAGTGACACTATTTTTAGACTTAGAAATACTCTGCAAGCATAGAATAACACAGAAAGATGATGAAATTCTGTTCTTTCCATTCATACAAAACAAAAATACTTCACAAATGCAGAAGCACAAGTCCCGTGGCAAATACAAGCTTAGGAGCTCCGGACCAGCGTTTCCACGAACAGATAATTAAAGCCATCTTTCAGTTTCTGGCACAGACTGCCAGAATTGGCCCTCTACAGTTTCTAGTCTGCCAGGGATTAAAATTCACCAACACCTTCTGAGCTTAGTGACAGTAAAGATTTTGACAAAGAAGTTTTATCTGTTCAGAATCCCCTTCTTTTCACAGCTCTAAATACTGGTGCAATTCAGTGCTCCAGGATTACTCACTTCACTTGGGCCTCTGCTTGCATGAAGATGAATTCCCACTTTCTTGCAAATGCTCTCTGAAGTCTTGCTAAGTTTTCCTGTCAAAAGATGAAAATAGTAAGAACAACTAATTTCTGTAATTACAACAATTGCTTGAGAGCACATTTGGCATGGTAGGTATTTATTTTATTCCTTTCTTCTTTTTAAACTGAGAAACTAAAGACATGGAAGTCAGTGTTGGTTTCAGGTGAACTATATTGCAGGCAAAGCAAGGCTGTAACGCATCTTTTTGGGCTGCAACCCAAAGGGCCCTGCCAGGGATAAGTAATGGAGTGTGATGAAGACAGCTTGAGCTCTAGTAAGAAAAAAAATATGGACTTGTTCCCAAAAGATAACACTGAGAAGCTTTGTGAAGCTGATGACTTTCATTTCTGATAGCAGATGGCTGCCAGCTGCACGTTTCTCTCTCATCCTCACTTTCCCTTCTTCTCTGCACTGTTCTCTTGTCTTCAGGCTTTTGTGAAGGTGCAAAGCCTGAGCGTCCCCTGCTTTGCTCACTCCTGGTCACTGCTGGAAGCATTATGCAGCTGCACAGTACTGCAGGCTGGGGACTGCCAGGATGATTCACAAAAGGAAATAGCTTGTTTGTCTGAACAATGAACACAGTTACTGCAAAGAATGGCTCCAGATGCAGTTTTGCTCTACGTGTGGAGTAAGAGCTCTGGTCCAATCCCATTACAGAGGGCGCAGTGATCTGAACATTTGGATGTGGCTTCATCACAGCTCGAGGTTAAACTCAGAATATGGCTGACATTTCAGGCTTAAATGGCACCCTAAAGTTACATATCCATACCCTCCCCAAAAAAGGAGGCCTGTGAGACAATTACCAGGACGTGCTTCCCCATTACAGCTGGTTTAACAGTTTCAAATTTACATTGAAAACAAACAATTCTACTTTTGTTCTCTTTATACTTATCACCTTTATTTCATGAAAGTTTTTGCAGACACATGCATTTCAATGCAAGAAGAAATCTTCCTATTATTTACTTTAAAGTCTTGTATAACACAAGGCATAAAGCTTGGCCCTGTTACCACCAAGTCCATGTAACAGTTTCAGTCTGTACACATGGAGGAAAACAGTTGAACAAATGATTTACAGCTGTGCTGAACCGTGATGATTTCCTTAACTGTGGCTACAAAAAGAACAACTTGTAATTATCTGTAACACAAATTTTTGTGGGCATTTTTTTCATTATTTTTTATTTTGTTTTAAATTATGTTCACATGTGCCCTCTGGAGTAAATACGCTGAAGCCAATGAAAGATCACCAGCTGAAGCTATATTTGAATTGTGCTTATGTTTGACCATTTACAAAAAACCTGAATGCAACTATACAAGCTTAATCATATCATCAAGACCCCTGCTCTAATCAGTATAAATGTGGGCTGGGGGACTGTCTGTAAATGCTGTAAGCAGAACCTAAAAAGGAAATGTCCCCAGAGATGCTTTGTAGAGAGTCTCTCTTGAAGTTCCAGGTCATGGCTGATACCTGTGGAGAAGCACTCTCATGCTGCATCTCCAGAAATGTGAGAAGGGCTGCTTCTCACTCCTGCAAGCCTGTTTCTCTCACTTGTGCTGAGCTTATATTCCTTGCTGGATCTGCTTCAGCTCCCACAATGCTTAGGAAGAGTTGGTTCCATTCTTATCTGAATGTCTCTAATTAAGAGAACAAAGTTTGAATGCAGAAGTAACCTCTAATTGTGCAATTCAATATTCACAAGAAAAATGAGAGACTGCCAAGATCTAATTATTTACCATCACTGGAGCATTGCTACTCTCAGTAGGCAACAATGTGCAGAAGTACTTAGCCATAGCCTCACTGCATGTGTGTGGGAGTACGTGCACTGCTGAACAGCCTTTTGTTGCTTTCTGATAGATCTTTGGAGTACTTACAGTTAATTGGTTGGATGTGAGCAATTTTAATGGTTTTAATAATGAAATCAACAATATGCAGAAGAGAAAACTCAGCAAAAGGACATGTAAGGGCATGCAGGTTGTTGTACTCCTTCCTTTGTGGCTGTTTGAGATTTGAACTCTTGGGAAGTCAGAATGCATTTCCAGGGTGGACTAGATAAGCAATTTTTGCATGCTCTGCTCTGAAAGGACCAAAAGGCATGAACATATCTCTCCATGTGCACAAATGTTCCAAAATGCAGAAGGTAAGGAAGAAGGACAAACTTCAATCTTGGAAAAAAACAAAAAAAAATCCCACTCTAAAATATATGCAAATAACTGCAACATAAATGTTTTCATTGTAACAAACATGACCACAAGAGTCCACTAGAACCAACTTTGTAAATAAACTCTCTAATGAAAAACTCCACATATAAAATTCTGATATTACTCTGTTGAGCAAGTAAACAGAAGAAAGTCAACATGATAGAAAGAAAAGTTTAGCTGCTCAGAGTGCTACACTGCTGCTATTCAAAGAAATACAAAGCCCTGCCCCTCCTGTTCTCATCTACCCACTCCTCTCCACCCTGCAGTCTGACACCAAAGTTTGGGATATTTTTATTGATGGTAACTCCATATCAGAAAATATTCACACTCCAAATAAAGTTCAGTGATGTTTTTCATATGGCATACCAAAAATGTTCCAAGTCTAATATCTGAGAGCTTTTGTAACTAGACATGCCATCAACATTTTAATTGCCCAATGGCACACCTGAAAATCCATCATTTTCCTGTGCTGAAATCTGCTATATAAACCAGGATTTCCTAACTGAAAACAGAACACCAAGCTAAACTTCTGTGTAACGTGCCCCAGTCTTGAAGGGCTCATTATAGAGCAGATGCTTTAATGTGGGACGCTGCAAAGCCAGGGGCATTCATCAATCATGTTCCTGATGTTGTCTTCATACCAACTTTCACACAGTTCGGACAACTAAGGAAAAGACACAGTAAAGGCTGACCCCAAAGCACAAAATGGCAGCATTCAGTTGGCAAGCAAAGCTATTCCTGCACCCCCCAGCTTTAAACTCTAGCAGCAGTGTACCTACGGCTTCATAATCCGCCAGCTCCAGCCTAGCTTTGTTCTGCATGGTCCGTTTGCAAAGGTAGATGGCTGAAGGGAAAAAAAGAATGGGAAACAAATACAGACAGATTATTAGTACTAGATCTCAAAAAAAA
>VYXF01009643.1:1264018-1293521 GCA_013397295.1 Polioptila caerulea
ACAAAAAAAAAAAAAAAAAAAAAAAAAAAAAAAAAAAAAGTAGTCCATAGATGGTTTGTTTTCATCGGAAAGCAACATGAGTCAAGAAATGAGAGGGCTGGACTCCCAGCTGACATTGCTTACGACTAATCTCAGAGGCCCTAAACATCTGGGACAACTCATTTAAAAGTGCTGAGAGCAGATGCCAGGACCTAACAAGATGTCCAAGAAAGGCACAATTGCTTCTTGGTCTGGTAAAAGATACAGCATTAGCAAGCTGTTCTCCTAAGCAGTTTGAGAATATGCATGCCAAAGTGACCATCTCTACATTTCTTTTCTGCTAAGGAAAAAAAAAAGTAAATCAGGATATTGAGGTGAAAACAGAAATATGGGATCTTAAAAGCATGATCTGAGCATTTTTTAATATGCTCCATCCTCTTATTTTTACATATTTGAAATGGTTAAGAGAAGCCTTGTCACATTTCACTAGAGGCAGAGGCTGCTGAAACTGATGTGGTTTGTGATTCTGAGGGTCAAGATGAGCCCAGCACACACCACGAAACCAGTCCCTGGCTGCCTTCTGGGAAAGACCCACCTGGATCTGCTAAGCTCACCCCATTTCCATTAGAGGCTGAAACACAAGGTCCACATCACACTCTGGGTGTACAGAGAGGCCCAGTGCTACTCATGTAATTCAGTTCTACTCTTTTTCTATAATTTTAACATTCATATAATGAGCCAGTATTATGCATTGTAACCAGAGCTGACCAGTTAATTTATATTTACACATCTCAAGGGTGGTTTTCCCTGTAAGGCACTTAGACACCAGATGAAGTCAGAGTCAGTTGTCTCACAGTGTTTTTTCATGCAAGGCAGTGACCTGCCATTAGCAAGTTATTTCCTCTCCTGTAAGTGGACACTATGCAAATAAAAAAAAGTATGAAGTGCTGCTGGGATTTCAGTTTTATTTGGGTCTACTGCTAGTTTGGGATTAATTCCTGGGAAGACTCCATCTGTACAGGCTTCTGATATGCAAAGTCTGATTATAAGCATATGTTAGAGGTTTCTGGGACAGATGATTATCTGTCACTACAGGGCTCAGAGCTAATGCAGTTGAAGCTGGTCCAGTTGTGGGTCAGCTCACAGAGGGCTTTATTTTGGGGTGTACTGCTCCACTCAATACCATTGCAGCACAACAATCTGACTGCCAAAACTAATTATTTATCTGATACTGCAGGAAAAAACAAAACCTCTCTCTTCACATTATTTTTCTAGTATTTACAGAATACATATTAGGCACAGTTCACACAGTAATATAGGGTGACTGTAAAATCTGGAAATTTTTTTTCAAATACAAAACAGCATCGTGTTTTCTCCTCAACCATTCCCTCACTGGGATAAAAAACATAAGTCTAGCTCATCTGCAGATGAGGACTGCAAATGAACTATCACTTGACACACACCATGGCAGGCTGCTTCTTCACCCCAGCAAATGATTTCCAGAATCCATAATGATGAGTAATTATTGCACAGGAAGGAAAAAAAGCCCAAATTGATTATTCAGGGAGGAGTTCTAAACCAATCTTAGGTTATGAGATAAAGGACTTCCAGAAGCTCCCGTTTTATGACTGCACACATGGATACGCTTCCTCTCCCAAAGCCACACCAGGCTGCAACAATTAATTTTGTCATTTAACTGTGAAAGCAGTGCAGTTCTGGAAGAGACAGCAATATTGCATGCAGACAGCTAAAGATAACAACACTGACATATTTTCTTTATGTATTATCCATGTCTGCAGGCACTCACATGCTTAAAACACCATGTTGCACTTTATTAACTCATAAACCATGCTCAGTCTTCACTTTTACTGTATCATCTGGTAATCCTAAAAAAATGGGGAAAAAGGTCTGATGTCATGTATCAGAGAACTTCTAACTATGGGTTGCTGTTAGTTATGGACTGGTTTATTGATCAGTCAGGTAAGTGCCCAGATGAAGTAAATTTTATTGATCCACATAACAGATTCAGCAACAGATCAGAGGATAGTCTCCCACAAAAACAATATTGGTATTATTTAAGATTCCCAAGAATCAGTATTCTGCTTGTCACAAATCCCGCTGAAATGAACAGGGCTATGGGAGAATGAAGGTAATGGATGGCAAAATCCTGGCCCCACTGAGCTCAATGGCTACAGTTCCAGGGGCTTGAGATGCCCCAGGGCTTCAATTTGTGCATTTGAGATGGGCACACATCTGCCTCTGATGCTGTCATCTGACAAGAAACTCTGCACATGAAGGGTATAGATGGGCAACAGTAATTATTTTAGGGACAACTGTTTGCATCACAAACTAACTTTCCACAATAAAACCATCATACTCTCACCGTAATCTGTGTTTTCTGGTTCCCAGCAGTTTGAAGGCCAAAAGTATGGTGCCTAAGAAAGAACATACACATTTTTGTAATTTAAGAGGTGAAAACTGATTCAGATGCAGAAAAACATTACAACTACAAAAAGAAGAATCACAAAATCTACCACACAGATTCTGCCCTCGGGGAAACACTGCTACAGATTTCAGAAAAAGTGAGGATGCTGCAAAAAACCTTTAATATTCCTCACTGCAGGTAAACAGAGATGCTGTAATGCAAGCACCTCTGAGGAGGATGTCCAGTGTCCTGATGAAATTTCAGGCTGTTGCCAGCTCATCTAAATGTGGACCTCTTATCCACTACCCCCAGAACCTCCTCTTTCCCCAGGAATTCACAGGCAACCTGAATATTATTATTTTTTTAAGCGCATGAGAAACCTTGTGGTCTTATCTATATACTACATACCCCTTGCTTTTCTGGAGCAGCTACCAGTGTGGTTGGCAGACTACAAAACAATTTCCTTTTCAGTTGTAACAGATGGCAGAGGTCAAAACTCAGCTGTTTAGAGTCATTCTGAAAGCAGAAGTCCTGCTAAACTTAGTGCTTTTGTTTTCTATCCAGATCTGCATACTGCAGTTGCTACAGCTAATTACAAGCCATAACTATATGTTATATATGTGACTATATGTGACTGTATTTCACTTCTAACATGAAAGAGAAATGACATATGATCACACAAATTACAGAACACTGATGCCTCACTGATTACACATTGCTTTACTGATGCAATGCTACAGATGGGCGCAGGACATTAACACACAGACTATTCCTTCCACCAAAGTACAGTGAGAAAACATGGAGGATCCAAATACAGGGTTCAATGCTCCTCACTGATACGTATCTTATGAATTACAGAAGATAAAAAGCTACTGCTAAAGGAGGGACTGATGTTGGGGTAAAAAGTAGCAAGAAGAGAGCAATGGAAAAGAAGCATGATTCTATCAGGTTATTTTTGCAGAAAACAGCTAAGAAGGTGTGCTGGAAAAAATTAAAACAGGCAAAACTATGCAAAAATTTTAAGAAAAGACAAGGGAAAGAAAAGTCAATTGTTTGTCAGTTTGATGATGTGATTTACATAGGCTTAAAACAATAAAAAGAAATTAAGTTATATTGAAATGAGGCTCCTGAAAACTGCACAGGACAAGTTCATAGAGTGCCATTCTCTTAAAACAGAGAAAAATACAGCTAAATGGGCAATCACTATTCCCCCTACTTCTGTTGTGCCTTGCACAACAGGAGAATCAGGACTTTCAGAAAAGAAAGGGAATTGTAATGAAAAATCTGAGTCTGAATGATGCCTTGCAACCAGAAGGTGGGGTGAGATAAGAGGACATCTGTGATCTCTTTGGCATCTTTTTTCACCATGACATTGGTCACATATGATAATATAACACCACAACAGCAGTGAGCATGAGCAGCTGCAACATCAGATGCAAAAAGCAGAACTGGATTTTCAAATAAAAGCTAAAAAATAGTGAAAAAAATGTAAAGTAGGAACAGGAGGGTGAACAGAAGAGAGGTGACAGGAAAGATAATGGAGCTGGCTGAGAAAAACATAAATTCAGGCAGCAGGATAAGGCAGTAGGACTCCAAGTTTGGACTTACTGCTTCTTCTAGAGTTATACAATTAGTTCAGAAGGAGCTGTTGCAGCACAAGCACTCAATTATCTAGCAAGTCGACAGATTTTGTCCAATTGGCAGATTTTGGACAGGGCATAGCACTCAAGCACAGGGTGCTTTAAAAATTCAGCACATCTGGAGGTACAAGAACAACTGAGGGATAGAGATGACACAGTTTAGGTGATTGCCAAGGTTATACATCTTTTGTAGAAGAGCCAAAGCCTTAAGCTTGCTCTCTCCCACACCAATCTGTAAGCAAGAGATGATAAAAATTTGAATTTTCTGCTGTGCCAAAATTTCAATGTCCAGCTCCTGTTTGCCCTGGTGCATTTTGCACAGAACAATTACTTAATTCTGCATCAGAGCTAGNTATGTCCAGCTCCTGTTGCATTTTGCAATGCTACAATTGCAATGCTCCCTGGTGCATTTTGCGCAGAACAACTACTTAATTCTGCATCAGAGCTAGGACCTTAAAGCCATCTTCTTTTTCCTGGTTTAGTTCAAATCTGAGTAAAACAGCTGTGAATTCAGGTATCAAAATTAGTCATAAGACATAGCCATTCATTTATGTAAAAAACTGTATGTCAGAAGGAGATGAGAGGGATTTGGGATTCTAAAGCAAATTTTTTGGAAGGAATTTCATAATTTCCTAGGGCGTCTATGAAGATAGCCTCAATCCCTGGCTTCATAGACCTAATGGCTGCTCAGGTATAATGAGTGGGTAATTTCAGCAGTATTACTGCAGGGACAGAAGAAGGGGCCACAAGGGAATCAGGATGCTCACCAACCTGAAAACGATAGAACGTCCCATCATCTTTCAGGGTAAGGACATGGTCTGAGATCGGGAAGACATAGCCCTGTGCAGCAATAAGACTTCCCAAGTGTATTGCTTCCCCTGTGAAAGAGAAAAAACAGCAGGGATGTGTCAACAAGACATGCACCAAGCATTTCTCTGCTTTCAATTACAGCCCTGGTGGTGACTTGTGGAATCAGGTGCCCACGTGCCTCTCTGTACCCACACCACATCCCTACTGCTTCCAACCAAACCCTGCAAAGCAGGAGTGTAGAAACCAGCCTAAAAATACAGATGAAGCACTGCCCAAATGGTTAACCCGTTAGTTTTTTGTTTCCAAAACACACACACACGCCAGTTCAGCTCTGGAGTTTGAAATTCATTTCAAAGTACATTATCCACCACAGGTGACAGCTGACAAGAAGCCTGTTTCGTCAGTGAACCTCGCTTCTACCAAATCCAACGAGCACCTGAAACACCCGTTCATTAGCAGGATATTTATTCATAAAGACACATCCTCACACTGTAACATTGTCCTTTGTTAGAGAAAATGTTGCAAGGGGGAGTTACATATCCTAGTGCTGCCCAGGCAATCTTCCCCAATGCAGAGGCACATCTGTGCAGATTTTCAAGCAATGCCCACTGTCATAAGCTGCATCACCTTTCACAGAGCTGAAAAATCATCTGCTCGTGCATGTCCAGAGAGATAATAAAACTGTTGTCTGCAGCTGAAATTCAGATTTGGGACCTGACAGGACTCATGAGAAGGAATGTGTGTACAGGGATGCCCTGCTGGGTGATTCAACACTACCTCTATCTCTGTTTTTACATGATGAGAGTAATGCAGCTTAAAAACTGGTAGATGAGATTCCTGATTTATTCCCTTTCTGGAAAAGGAAAAAAAACTTCTGGACTTCAGATCTTCCCCTTTTATTAAAAGGTCTTCACTTGCCTAAGTGATTTTGGTTTCTCTGAAGTGAAATACTTGGACTGTGCCCATTCACTCATCACTCTTCATGGCTGATTATCCATTTATCTATCTGCTGGTTTATCTATTTGCTCTTTTTGATAAATTAAAAACCATTACCAGATTCTGTGACCCTGGCCAAGAACAGACACTATGTCCTGTCAGCTGTGGCTGCCTTTCTTCACACCATGAAAACCTGACACTGCATTTGCCTGCTTAACCACACACATCCACCAACTTCTTTTAGAAGTCTAGGAACAAACCTAAAATCAATCAGTCTTCTGTAGGTAGCAACACTTTCAAAGACAGGGTAAAATTCCTGCAATGGTATTAGAGAGTGTTGCAGTATAAGGCATTAGACTTAATTAAGTTGTTGACCCTTAACTCTTGTCCCCCTCCTTCCCTCCAATGTTAAAATCAACCATGTGTTTTACTGGCATTTTAGACTGCAGCAATATAGTATTTACAATAGTATTTACTGTCTAATGGCACACACAATACGGATGGAGCACCTATTTCTCCCCAGCTGGGGTCACCTTACCTGCATCCTCAATGCTGAGGTTCTTCATAAGCCACTGCACAATATCAGAACCTTAACAAACAAATGAACAAAAATTTTAAAAAGCGTTAGACATTGAAACCACAGGGTTTGACTACTCTAGAGAGAGATAACATTGAGATAGATGCAACAGAACTGGCATGAACTTTATTCCATTTTGCTTTTTATTTTCACTGAGGTTTCAGAATGTTCTTCCTTCTTGTGCCACACTGCAACTACATGGTTACTTGACAGGTACTGAGTCCCATGGAGCTTTCTGTGCCACAGGAGACTTGATATACCAGAAGTAAAAGTCTAATGGTTCCCTGTAACTGTTCTCTCCCATTTTCATCTCTCTCACCTCAGCATACAGAGTTAAGTTTCTGCACTGGTTAGCAAGGAGATGAAGGAGCATTTACTGGCACCTCACACCTGTAATGTATAGAACTGAAACCTCAGTCAAAAACAGACAGGAAGGCCTTGCTTATCCCAAAGAAATGCAATGTGTTAGAGAAGGAGGTGGCATTCAGAGTGCCTGTAACCACAGTCCCTGTGAGCAGTCACCAGGTGGTGACCACACAAACTGAAGGGGGGCTGGGACAAGTGAACCTTTAAGATCCATCAGGAAGTTCATTAGGTTTTCAGGACCCACCAAGTATCATGAAAGTCGTTGCTATCTTACAAAGAACATCAAATTCTCTAGGATTGATTCTCTGCTGTAAACAACCTCTGTTGCTTGCATGGAGATCACAGAAGTGGAAAACTTGTCACTGTTCAGTAGAAAGGCCTGTTACCAAAACACCTTGTGACAGGGCAGCAAAATTTAGTTAAATCACATACTCAGAAATTTAAAATTAAACATAACGCTCTGTACAAGTCAGCTAACTGGAGTTCTCCAAAGTCAAAGGCAATCAGCAGAGACCCTTGGATCCAATATGGTAAGCCCATACTAAGTTACACCAGCATTCATCACAACCTAACAATGCCATGTCTAGATGCAGACATAACACTCAGCCCTTCTCAAGTTAATTCCTGGAGGAATATTTTCATTCACATGCAGTAGGCTAATAGCCCCAGTAACACTTCATAGAATCATAGACTGGCTTGGGCTGGAAGGCACCTAAATATATCCAGTTCCAACTCTCCTGCCATGGGCAGGGATGACACCCACTAGGCCAGACTGCTCAAAGCTCCGTCCAATCTGGTTCAGGCTTACAAAACAAATCCCAGAGGATCTTATTTGTGTGAAGCACTTCTGAGCTCAGACATGGATGGGAATTCAAGGAGCAGCATAACCATGATGGCTATTCCAGAAGAACATTTTGCTTTCCTCAGGCCCAAAGCATCCCCATGTCCTCAACAAACCTTAAATAATAAAGGCCAGGAGTCACAATGTGCCATGGGGAGAAACAACAGACACTGCTAGTGCCCCAGTTCCCTGCAATTATCTGCAGGTCTGACTCTCACACACAGGTGAAATTCCCATTAGAAACATGAGCTCTACCCCACACAGAAGGGGACAGCAGCTCCCACTCCCCTGACAATGGAGGCTGACCCAGAACACTACAAATAGCACCAGTAAACCCTCTTCAGTCAGGCTTCAGCAGCAGGCAGCAGTATGGACATGCCCTACCTCATCCCCCAGTCAAGGCAGGAGAAACAACAGACCTGTCCCCTGCTGGGGGGATCAGCAGGGTCCCTGAAGATCAGAGAAGCATCTGATTTCACTTAAACACTGGGTGGGCAAACAGATGTGATCAACAAACAGCAGCTGGGCATTGTCTCAACCTGCCTTGAAGGTATCATAAACCAGATACTAAATGACCAATCTCACGATCTTGTACTCTTAGCAGGATGGTCATTCTCCACACCTCTCAACTTCACCTAGGAGCATTTTCAGTTGCCACTATCCTATTTGGAAAGTTATTCCAGAAGTTTTTTTTTTTTTGATAGGTTGAACTCTTCTTGTAACTTCACAACCTAAGTTAGTTAACGTGCAATTTATATGCAATTTATAACTCTATTATCATTGAAGAAAAATAATGATTCTTCTTCCTTGACAGCTTCTCCTGAGTGTTTCTATAGTAGGCTGACACTCCCCACCTCCATCTCATTAAACCAACACAACTCTTCTTATGTCCTCTTAAGGTGGTCTCTCCTTATCCTTTACCATTCAGCAGCTTCTCAAATTTAAATCAACTTCTTTGCACTGAGCTCACCAAAGCTGCAGTTGGTACCTTGCAGAACAGCAAACCAATGCCTCCGGCAGTGGTGCCAGCATTTTCTTTTCTCTACTAAAAATACCTTGCCAGACACATCTTGAAGTCATGCCATTTTTTTGAACAATAAATTTATTCAGAAAAATACATACGTGAGGTGCAAAATTATCTGCTAAATGAGAAGGCATCTAGTGAACATTGTTAGCTGAATAACATATGGGGAATATGTTCAGAGCCATGTTGTTTTGACAAGCTTGTTAATAAAATACTCTATTTTATAAACATGGGTATTCCCTTTTACCTTTTACAAAAAAAAGTATTTTGAAGACAAAGCACAACATTTATGGTTAGAAAGCTAATTCAAGAAGATTCAAACTGCAGTGTTTCTGTATTGTTAGAAACAAAACCTCAGAAAATGCTGTCTTGGTTCAAGTGAAACCAGAATCTTTCTTGGGTTTTCAGTTCATCCCCAAAGAAAAAAAAATCCACTGTTTCTCCTGATTTTGGTCTCTGGTTACAGGCTTGTATTCCCAAATGATGTGAGAGCTGATACCTGACAATCATCTACAGTATTGCATTGCTTTGCTCACAGAAGAGGAAGTGCTTTCTGCATGACCCCTTTCCAGATGGACATTAGCACTTACTTCCTGACTTAAGACTAAGTCCCACTCCATTTTTACATAGGATGGTCATGTCCCTGGCTCTAAGACACTCCTGAGGAACCTATTCAATTTCCATCAAACAACAATGAAAAATCCAAGTAATGCTGAAAGCTGGTACTCCAGTCTTTCTCACCCCTCATAAGAAAGGTTTGAACGGGCAGGAAAGGTTTAAAGGGGTAAGTAAACTGAAGGCACTGACTCAACCAGAACTCCTGTGATCAGCCACTCCAGAGTATAAGCAGCACTTGAGAGGAGGAATTTTAATTTGTCTCTGTTAAAAACATGAAGTCATTCCTGAATGCTGCCAAGAACCTGGAAGATGTTATAGCTGTTCTCCAGTTGTCCTGAGGCAGACAGATTATCTTTCTGCTGAGCTTGCTGAACCATTATTTATCATCTGCCAAGACTGATTACTCACCCTTGGGACAATGACAAGTCTTTTCCTTCCTCTGTTAATTACTGTCATCGTTAATAGCCATGTCACTAATTAATATTCAATCATAATGAAAACTCTTTACTGTCATCTCCCATAACACCTTCAATTTTTAGGGTTACCCTTACACAATGGCTTTGCATTTGCTTGTGACTTCAACCTACTTTTGCCTACCTAGAAATACTACTTATGCCCTTCTTCAAATGAGAAAATTTAGATTTATCCTTTTAAGACACAGTGAAGATTTGAGTGATTGCTTTACAACGCTATCATCTGCCAGACCAAGACACAGACACCTCTATCTGTGAGTTTTCCAGAAAACATCATCTTCACCTCTCCTTTAGATTTAGCCTGGTGGATGGTCCTCTTGTAACTCACCTTCCAAAAAGGTATTTTCCCACATTTCACAGGCTCTTTCAGAGGACGCCCAAGGAAAACCCTTGACTCTGACATGTTTCTGCTGTACACTACAGAGCATTTGAAATCTTCTAAAAACAAATAGTTGGGCATGTTTTCATAACAAGAAGTGTTACTGAATCCAGGTAGAGGAATAGCTTCCAGCTTCTCTGGGCTCCTCTCTAGACATCCACATTTCCTCTGAGTCAGAATGCTCAGTTCAAGAATAGCCAACATCCTCTGAACACCTATTTCCTCCTCATCTATAATGAAACATATCTTTTTGCCTTAGGCTCTTCTTTGAAGCTGAAGTTGCTTAACACGAGCAGAATAGCTGTATTTCTATGTGCAAACACACTCACAATGACCATTTATCCAGCTACGTGTTTAGAGACAGACCAGCAGTTTTGTATTTATTGCTATTTTCTGCATTTTCTCTTTGGCCTCAGTGACCCCGTAATAGTAGCTAGTGTTCTCTGCTGGCCATCGTCTGTCAACATGACAAATGAACAGTAAGACATTGAAAGATAAATTTTAAAAATTCACAAGGTGTGAGGCCATCAGCAAGATGCAGTTGGTGAGGTGAGTCACCATCCCTGTACCTGATACCTTATCTAGTCAACCTGTATTGTTCTACCTCTTCCAGAAAATGTAGAAAGATAGATTTGCCCATCTTTCACATGCTGAAATGATGAAGGCAGACAGGACAATGCATCGTCCTCCAAATATTTCTAAAGATCTGCTGCCTGGAGTGGAGTCTGTACCTCTGGTTCTGAGCAAAGGAGCCAGGACCACTGGGCTCTGCTTGTCACCTAAACATGTCCCTGACAAGGCCTACACCTGTACACACACAAGTAAATGTACACAAATAAAAAATACAGGAGTATTTCAGAAACCTCAGCAAACGTATGCATCGTTATTTCTCTTTTTAGGCCTTGAAAGAAAACTGCTTTTTTGGCTGTGTCCCGAGATTGCAGAGCTGACAAGCACTGACGAGTGGAGCTCTACAGGGATTTGACATGAGACATCTCGTGTGGCCAGGTGTGGCACCAGGGACCAAGGACTAAAGTTTGTCCTTTCTCATGGGACTTGTTAAGCTGAGCCCTGACCACTGGATGCCACCAGCTGATGGGGTAGGATAACCTGGATCTCAGATCATTCACAGCCTCACACTGCACTGACCGTATCACTGAAGCAAGTGAGGTCTTACAAACATTTTAAAATACCACTTGATTATAACATGAGAGAACGTGTTATACACACCTGTTTACAGAAGAAGACAGAAGATTACTTGGTTATTTCCTGTCTTTTTTTTCAGTGCTACCGTAACTCTAACATTCTCTGAACATATTTTAATGATTAAAAAAACATTAAGTAATTTTGCATGGCAGGGGGAGCTTTTTCGGTCTGGTTGGGATATGGTTGTTTTGTTTTGTTGGGTTTTTTACATGAAAATGTGAATTGTTCAGCTCCTTCCTAGACATTATCTACATACTCCTTGGGCAAACAAGCCACATACCTGGCCTCTGATGTCAATCCCCTCCAAACTCATGGTCTAGACAGCCTTTTGCTGAAAGGGTAAAAATATGTCTCCCTTCCTGTCACTTCATTCTTGAAAATAAATGAACCCATTTTAGTACCAAATCTTCCAAACAATTTGCTCCTGAACTCAGAGAAATCTTTAAATATTTCTATAAGAAAAGCGAGAGAAAAAAAAATCACAAGCAGTTGAAATGACATTAAAATACATGCACAGGTGTACGAGCAGACACTCAAGCTGCTTTTTACACTGTCATGACAATCACACTATTAAATGAAAATAATGTCTTGGGTCCTTCCCCAACCAGTTCTGAGTCCTTGGTAAATCTAGGATAAAAAGGTTAATCATGCCCACTTTTAGCACTGGGCTTGCAAAAATAAACAAATTAACATCCCCCATGATAAAGGTCAAAACGATTTCATACAAAATTTCTCAAGGCCTTTAGCACTCTGTGCTACAATTTTTCTTACACAAAGCTCCCCACTGACACCCACAGTGATTTCAGCTAAGTTGGAAGTACAGACTACTGCTCACAGTAGGGATTTAACACAAAGCAACAATTTTTACAGTAGAGGAAAAGAGAAGAGCAACATCTAGGTCTCTCTATAGTATTCTGTTACAAATATTGAGGAAATTCTTTATAAAATTTACCTACAATGAGTACATAAATAAATACGAATGCCAACTAAAAAATATCTCAGCAGTTGACTCAGAAAATGTGGTAATTGCCGCTCCCCTTCATCAGCATGTGGTAATTGCACCACTCAGTGTCAGCAAGGAGCATCATCAAAGCTACAACAGCTTAAGGAGCATCATCAAAGCTACAACAGCTCAGAGCTTCTAGCAATAGCAGTTTTCCTTTATGCTACACTCACTTTAAATCCTGTTTGTGAATTATTAACAACCATTAGCAGCAGGAGCGTTACCCCTTTTTGATCAAAGCGGACAAAGTTTCTAAGGAGTCTTTTTGTTCATTGTAAACTTGAGAGCTTGAATTTACAATTTACTTTTCTTGTAATAAAAAAATTGAAAACATAGTACTCTATGTGAAGTAAGAATGAGGCTTGGTGGGAAGGTGGAATACAAAACTCGAAAGATGGAGACTGAGAATTGCAAAATCCAAATTCCTGTGTACTTTCAACCCTGTTAATACCTCCTTCCTCTGACCTGCTATTCAGAGGGACTTTTGCCTTCTCATTATATTGGTCAGGCTACCAAAGTACACACTCCTTCCACAATGCAGACCTGTAGAGGAAGATTTTCACTAGGCAGGAATCAATAAATGGCATGATGGTGCAGAGCTCTGTAAGGGCTAATTTACCCCTGTGACAAAGATAAATTAGATCTTAAGATCTCAGAGATACCACAGCCAGACTTCCTTCCTTACAAGGCTGCCCATCTAAAAATAGCCCAGGTAGCTTTAGAAGGCATGAAAGAAAGTAGCAGCAGACATGCCCGAAGACATTGCAATATCCTCCCATCACCAGCACCTAGAAGCAGGCAGCCATGCTGGGGCACAGAAGGATGCCACTCACCGAGAGCCCTGGATTTAAAATGATTGCTCTACAGTGGTGTCAGTAAGGCTGAGTTAGCAAACCTCTGTAATGGATGCACAGTTAATCCCAGTGAAAGAGGTCTGCCAGGGCAGCTTAAAGCAGGTCCTCAACTGGAAAAAAAGCAATACCAGCAAAAGGTCTTTTTCCAGTTGACCTGCCCAGCTCATAAAGGGTTTGGTGTTAGCCAGCCTCAGTGCTGTTCTCACTGCACTTGGAGAGAGCTGTGTCATGCCAGCCCAGCCCTCACACCGGACACTCAGCATCTTTGACCCTTGCTGGCCTTTGCTCACACTGAGAGATGCCAAGCTGTGGCCTAAGCACAGGGGCAGCCACACATTTACTTGTCCTAAATGCCCCTCACCTGGCTTGGAACACCTGAGCTGCCATCATGTCTGTGCTACCTGAAGACAGGCCTGGCATAAACAAACACACCAGTAAACCTGAATGCCCACACCCTCGAGAACCCAGGATATGCCATAACCCCAGTGCAATCCCCACTGCTGTTGCTTCACTTGGCTAGAATTTGGCCTAAATTAGAGACACACCGCATGACCTGTGCCCAAATCTTATTCTCTCCTCAAATACAACTCATATCAAATCGCTGTTACTACAAGTATGGGGGGAAATTGCAAAACTAAAAGAATTTGCAGTTCCACACTTTGTGTCATTCAAACCCATACCTCCTATAACACCCACAGAAGATGAGCACATTGCCTCGAGAGCCCTTATAGAGGTGTACAAGAGCCAAGAAAGTGGTGCCTTGCACTCCCAGCCTCCCAGCAGCACTAGTAACAGCACTTTGTAGCAGCATCTGAAATTACCACCTTTTCCAAATCGCTAGGAACTGCAGACGTGTTGAGATGCACCTGTACATATACAATTGATCATAAATTTCCAGCTGCTTTTCAGGGTGCTCTGCCTTTGCATCACTCAGACTACTGAAGTGGCTCATACAGCTTAGCAATTTGGCTCTCTGCCATATAGTAGTGTTTAGGCACTGTTCCTCACATTGTCAAAATGATTTGGCAACAAAACAGCAAAGGAAGCAACTCTGAGCACTGCTGGAATGGAGGCTTTTGAAGATTCCAGTGTCAGATCTTGTTAGGGATGAAACATTTTTACTTCTATTCAATTCATGTGCACAGTCTTTAAATCAAAGGCAATGTTTCTGTCATTTCAATCATATATTAATATTTTTAATAGCTAATTTCCTTCTCCAGGAAACAAGGAAATTGATAAAATGTAGAAGGCGACTGGTGTATTTCAGCATGCAACTATCAGGTCACTTCACACCACGTCCTCATTCACAAACTGAATTTCAAAGGCTGTTACATCAAGGTCCTCCTTTCCCTCAGCAGTGTTACAACAGTTTCCCTGCAAAGGTGTAATGTCACCGAGTGGTGCAAGACAGCAAAGACCTCTGAAAGCTGCAGCATTTTAATGATTTTGGCACAATATTTATTTACTAAGAGACCTGGAATTGTAGTACTCACCTATGCCAGACTTCTATGAATTTCTGCAGTAATTCTCTTTGCTAAAGTCAATGTTTAAATCT
The DNA here is from genome assembly GCA_013397295.1 of Polioptila caerulea. NCBI lineage: Eukaryota > Metazoa > Chordata > Aves > Passeriformes > Certhiidae > Polioptila > Polioptila caerulea. The sequence continues at coordinate 1,278,705 of VYXF01009643.1, forward strand.
CCTACAAAGCCCTGGCCACAACAGATCTCTAGAATGATCACACACTTCTGTGTTAACTGCAGAAACTTGATCATCTGTGGTCTCTATTCCAGAGAAAGGTAGTTACCTTCATCAAATTCTCTAGGAAAGCCACTTCCTACTGACACATTGCTACCTGTTTTGCCCCCTCATGTTCTTCAGGAAAGGTTGAGAACCACACAGAGTGTTTGCAGTGATGCAGTAACATTTGCATTACCTGGAAAATTAAATTACCCAATGCCTGTAACTCTCTTCCCTCCAGGAAGAGAGTTGTTCTTAAAATAAAATAATCAATATTGCACAGCTCTCCCACCCCTTTTCCTGCTAGGTCTTTCAATCACATATAATGCTGGCTGTCCTGGAGTGCAGTCGGCCTCACAGAGCTCTGTACTGGTGCAGCAGTCAACCAGGGACAATTCTCCAGCAGGATTAAGGTAGCACATGTAATTTCTTTTACTCAAGGGTAATGCCAAATGAGTTACAACTCTCTACATATGCTGACAATTTACTCAGTGCCATGCAAAACAAAAAGGCAATATTTGCACTAACACTAGAGGCCGTATTTTAAACAGGGCTCCTTAAGCCATGTGTTAAAGGGACTTCCACTGGCAAGGAGCAGTTGATTTTGCTGGCAACAGCTTGTTCCTGCATTTCAAATTTGGGCAGAGATATGTAACAGTGGGAATTCTAAACATGCAGAAGAATTTAATAACGACACTGAAACAACCAACAAGCAAAAATCTGTTAGCCACAATTAACACGCTCAAAATATGTAAATTATTTGTTCTTTCTTATATTTGACTGATGTGCACCATACAAGCAGTTAACACAACAATCTTCATTTCTTAGATACATATTTTTTAAAAATACATTTCCTGTCTGGTAAACCCTTCAAGTTTATTTTAGCAAATAATCTCTGAAAGTAGGAAGCATTCTGAAAAGCTGAAAGCTACACTGAACTACTACCATTCAGTTTAAATAACTGAATCTAATGTCAAAACACCACGTATCTTATCCGTCTATGAATTTTAGAAAGCATTTTTTTTTCATTCTAAGATAGAGAGACTCTAACAAAATATTTTCCTTCTTTCTTTTTCCCCTCCAAGAATTTGAAGACCAATATTTTATATAACTCCTTTTGATGTAAGTGTGGGTTTGGAGTTGGAAAAGTTGATGGGGTGCTTCAAAGCAGCAATGATTTCTGATAGCAACAGGTTCTGAAGGCGGGATGGGCACAGCTGTGTATTTGGTTGCTACCCAAGTGCCAAGCACAGCCTTCACAAAGCCATTCACTGCATAGTGAGGATCAGCCTCGATCAGAGCAGCAATGTTTGTTTTAGAGAGCTTTGTGGTGCAACACCCGCCAGCAGTGGGGCAAACCTGGCAGTGCTGCAAACCCGGCAGAGCTGCTGCTTTCCTACTGCCACCCAACAGTGCCCCGGTGTGAGACCCAGCAGCTTCACTCACTCCTTTCTGGAATCTTCACGGGTGTCAGGGTAAGTGTTTCACTGCCCCCACAGACTCTGAACAAACCCCGCCTGGTTTGGCTCTCTAGAAATGAATCCCTGGGCACATCAGCCGCTCTCTGCACTCGGAATTCAGCTGTGTCCTGGTGAGTGTGGCAGGAACAACCTCAGACCTTACAGCGTTTCTCAGCAGTTTGTCCAGGCAGATTTCTGTAGAAGTCTTGTAGTGCAGCCAAACACATGCATATTGCTTTTAGTTTCTGAATAGTAAAGCTCGAAATCCTTTCTATGTAAAGCAAAAGCTTTTTCTTAGGCCAGCAATACTGTGTTCTGTAAGGTCTTGGTAAGTATTTTCATTAATCAGAAATTCTGGGAGAGAACTCTTAAAATACTTTCGGAGAGTAGTTTCAAGAATTATTGTAGACACTAGAAAAATGTAAATACTCTAGAAAGAAAAAAAGTCTTCCCGTAAACATGAAAATGAGAAATAAAGTGGAAGCGAAGACCCGTCCCTGGTGTCCCCACGAGGCTCGTGCGCCCGCCCCGCAGTCCCCACGGCCGGCTCAGGTTCGCGCTGCAATGCCGCAGGCCCGCGCCAGGGGGCGCTGCGCGAACGCGGACGGCGCGGGCCGCGCGCCCGAGCCCTGTCGCGACAGCGGGGAGCGCGCGGGGCGGCGACAGGCCCGGCCCGAAGAGCAGCGACGGAGGGGCTCGGCCGGCCTAGAGGAGTGGGCACAGCTGCTGGAAACCTGCTTTCGAAAGTTCCGGGCACCGGACGGCACCACCTGGATGTTATGGCAAATCAACGCTTATTGCGAGGAAAACAAACCTTTCCTGGAATTACAAACATTCTTCCAGTGCTTTCAGATCATTCGCACTTCAGATAACTTTCTCAATTACAAATGCATATGGCTCCTTCCCTCGTTTCACCTTTTGTCCATCCTCCTTCCTCCTTGCCCCACGCCCCCGGTGGCAGGCGGGAGGCAGAGCCCAGCCCGCATCCCTCCCCGGTGGCAACCGCGGGGCTGGGCTGGGCTGGGGCAGGGACCGGCGGGCAGGCGGCCGGGAGGTGTCGGCGCTGCCCAGGGAGGGGGAGGGGTCGGCGCTGCCCAGGGAAGGGGGGGCGGCGCAGGGGCCGGGGCCGCGTGGTCTCCAGCGTCTGCCCCGGGCACAGGTATCTGCTCCCAGCCCAAACCCGCCCGCTGCCGCTCCGCATCGGGAAACCCAGATGGAGCGCGCATCCCTCCTCTAAGTGCCGCTCATTGCGTTCAGATGTGCCGGATTTCGGAGGTAAGGAAAGCAAACAAAGACTCCAGGCGGAAAGGAGCGGGGACTGTCCTGTCCTCTCCGGACCCCGGCAGACACACGGGAGAGAGGAACGCTGTGTCCACTGAAGCCTTTCACAGGAAGAGAAGCGAGAGGAAAAGGTTCCAGGCAGTCAAGACATAGAACTGCAATCAACCGGTAAAATACAACAGGATATATCTCAGAACAGGCATGCAAAGGCAGAGCAGGGGAATGCCTTGTTTATCCTCTGCTTATTTTTCACTTTCACCACAGGACCACTTGCTCAGGAGGGACACATTCAGATGTTCGATGTCCCCTTTTTCCTCAACAAGTCATCAGCATCTTGCATCAAGTCCCCGAGGCAGATGACAACAAAGCCGACACAGCACTCGGATCACTGTACCACTGGCCTGGGAGAGCTGCCAAGCGACAGTCGGCTGTCCCAGCACAGCCAGCTCACTGGCCTGCTCCCAGAATCAAGTCAGGTACACATGGAAATATCTGCAGGACAGAGTAGGAATGCTGAGCGCTTTACTGCGCTATAGACCTTGTCTTTTATAAACTTATTCACTTACGTTGCACTGGGGAGGCAAAGGCAAAGCCTGGACACAAAAAGAAAACTCATACGGCTGAACATCTGTAACCTGAACTTCTTTGGTTCTCCCAGAGGAAAATAAAACATCTAGAACAGGTTAACACCCCAAAAAGGGTTAAAGCTATGACCTTATGAATTAAACTGAATCAAGAGAGGGGAAATGTAAGCAGCAAGAGGCACTGAATGTATTGAGGAACAAAAGTTGTGAAGAAAAAAAAATTTGGAAGTATTACATCAAATTTGTCTTCAAAGCAATACAATAGAAAAAGTAAAGAAAGTCATATCTGAAAGAGATCATGTTAAACTGAGGGGGGAAGAATCATCAAGAAGTCACTTCTGTCTAACAAAATATTTTGTCACATAGAAGCAGGCACTAGAAGTTAGATTAAAAAATACAGGAATCCATGGCTTTGTCTCAGTACCATAAATTTACCAAGTCTGAAACCCAGAGTTATGCTGGAAAAGAACTTTCTTCTTCCTCTGCACAGTAGTGTGTGTAGAGTAACTCTGACCACACCTCATATTCCTTGGTTAAAAATTGCCAAGTTTCTTCAGACAGTTGCAATCATGCTGCCCCACCAGGCCTGGCTGTGCCTTCTCCTCCCCTTGGTGTATCTAGAATTTTGGGTACTGGACCAAGTGCACTGCTAATGGCACTGTCACAACTCTGATGAAGCCAGTTGAAAGTGTGTCAGGTCACTTTTTACAACCATGGTATCTCACAAGCTCAGCAGATTCTGTCCAACAGTGATTTATTCTGAAATAAACTTCTCAGCCTGTTCACACTCCATTAGCTTGTGCTGCATGTATAGAGGCAAGTTACAAGGGAGAAAGAGTGGAAGTCAGTGGAGAAAATATACAAGAAGCAAGAGGGCAAGCCTGGAAAAAACAGGCCCAAGGAATAAGAAAAGATATTGAAAACAATGACAGGTATGCAAAAATAAATTGCACTTCCAAAACCTAAATGGTCAAATGCTAATCTAAGATGTGTGAACATGCTTTCTGTAATACATATACTTGAATGTGAAACATAAAATGATGGAAAGTTCTTCTCTGCTACTGGATGTACCTGCATTTCATCAGGGATATCCAAACTTCCATTCTGGTACATTTCTCTATAACCTGGGAAAGACCACATAAAATGTTCCTGAAGAACAGGAACATAAATGTCCTGAAGGACAAATACATGGCTGAAGAAAGTGTAATGTCTTGCAGGAGAGCTGTGAAGATTAATTAATTGATGCTTACTTAACACTGTGAAAACAAAAAAAGCCCTGCAACTTGATAGTGTTGAACATTATTATCAATTCATGCCAATAAAGTCCCCCCAGCCCTACTCTTCTGTGCAGAATCTCTGCTCTGTAAAGGCTCATTTCTGATTTTACTTTCACAGATTGAAACCTGTCAGCGCCGTGCAAATTTTGCTAACACTATTCTCAGAGCAAACTACAGTAGGTCCCAAGACAGGTAACTCAGAATATTATTTCCAGATTGAGAGAACAAATTGAAAGAGCAGTATTTGCATTCTGTTGCCAGCTTACTCACAGACTGTCTTGTGCAAATATGATCAGACTACAAGGTCATGCAAATTTAAACCAAGGACTCAATCCAGTAACAGCTTCCCTTCATGGCTCTGACCACACTTGCTGCAAAACCCAAGCAAAGGCTGCCAGAATATGGCTAAACCAACAATTTACTGCCAGCAGCTGGTCTGGTAAGGGAAGAGGTTAAAGCAAGAGATGATATTTGCTTCCTAAAGTCATGATGGGGGTCTTCTCTGCATTTAAATTTGAAAACACATAGAGAGTCGTGTGACAGGTGTGGAGATGACAGCCTCAATATAAAGTGCAGTACAGCACAACAAATCATTGACCTGCTTCTTAGAGAAACTTCTCTCATGCCAATGACTTCTCCTTCAGCACACCCTCCCAGTAGCCAACATTATAAGATACAATCAACATCTCCAGCTTTCCCTCAATGTCACTACAAATAAGTGAACTTCCTTCAATTTACACTTATAAAAGCCCAGAATGGTCTGGGCAAACTGTGTTTCTGTCAGAGATGCTTTTGGTATTGTGACTTCAACTCTCCTTAGTTTCAGACCTAGATCTTGAAAATACCTGTCTTGTGAGTCCAAGTCCAGAGTCTATTCTTGTGAGGCTTCACTGAGGCTATCAGTTCACAGTAAAACCCAAGCACTTTTTGCACATGGATTGGATTGGCATGGCAAGGATTTGGCAGCAGGAGGGTGACATATGTGGCTGCTGTGAGAAGCTGCTGGAAGTTTCCCCTGTGCCCGATGGAGCCAGTGCCTGCTGGCTCCAAGATGGGTCTGCCATGGTTGGCCAAGGAAGCGGAAGTGCCTTTGGGATAAGGTTATTAAGAGATTTGGGGTTATTTCTCATTATCCTACTCTGACTTGATTGGTAATAAATTCAGTTAATTTCCCCAAGCTGAGTCTGTTTTGCCCATGACAGTAACTGGTGAGTGATCTCTCCCGATCCTGATCTTGACCTGTGAGACTTTTGTTGTATTTTCTCTCCCCTGTCCAGCTAAGGAGGAGGAACAATGGTGCATTGGTGGACTCCTGGTGTCTAGCCAGGGTCAGCCTTCTACAATACATCATAGAAACCTTCAGAAAGATTCAAAAAAAGGCCAACAAACTTCTAGCTCTGGCTAGTAACTGTGCTTTTTATGGGTAGACCATGAACAGATCTAAAGAACACAATTTAAGATACTTATTTCAACATGGTTAAACTGTTCTCCTGCTCTTCCTGCAGCCCATGGGAAACAGAATTCTGGCCTCCAACTGAGACAAGAAACCAAGGGGTGGTTTAACCTGGAGAAAAGGAGGCCCAGGGGTGATCTTACCCCTCCCTTCAATTACCTGAAAGGAGGTTGTAGCAAGGTGGAGGTTGGCCTCTTCTCTTATGTAACAAGTGATGAAGCGAGAAGATTGGATGTTAGGAAAAATTTCTTCACTGACAAGATTATCAAGCATTGGGACAGGCAGCCCAGGGAAGTGGTTGAGTTTCCATCTCTGGGGGTATTTAAAAGACATGTGGATGGAATACTCATAGACATGGTTTAATGGAGGACTTGGCACTGTTAGAATAATTATTGGATTCAATAGTCTTAAAGGGCTTTTACAACCTAAAAAATTCTATGATTCTATAAGGGAGAACAGATTTTTCCATCATTTGAAATGAAAACACAAAATGGAAAGGATGTGTTTATTTTACTACCACTTCAGATTAAATGTGTAAAGAAACTGATTCAGAACATGCAATCAAGTCCTGGAAGCAGAGCAGAAGAGCATACAGAAGGTTTACCATGGGAAACAACAAGAAGAAAAATTTTCAAGCATTTGCAGATGGTCAAGAACTACACAGTTGTTGGCAATGCCCATCTGAAGCACTATGGGCAGGGATGGCCAATTAGCACCTTCTGTGCCGTGTGGCACACAAGTGATTCAAGTGGGGCTCCCACCCACAGGAGTCCCCTGTACAGGAGTTTTTAGATCACCTGAATCTCTGGCTGCAGGACAAAGGGTGTCTGCACTCCCAGACTGCCACGTGGGCCAGCAATCCAGCATGGGGAAGTGGGTACCACAGGAGGCACCTCTAGCTGCTGATCACTTTTTCAACTCTTTCACTTCTGAGGCTGTTAATACAGGGCCAGGAAGTTGGTGCCTTTGGCATGACCCTGCCTACCCTCTCCGTCGCACCAGGGCTGGCCCAGCAAATGTCACCACACCAAGCTGTCATGGCTGGGCAACAGCACCTTGGTTAAGCTCTGGTATCAGGGAAGAATATAACTCCTTCCAAATACAGAGCAGTTTGACCACTAGCAAGTCCCTCCCTGTGCAGACTGAGAGCTCCACACAAACCCACAACAGCCCTTGCCAAAGCACATGCCAACGAAAACAGCCACATGTTGATGGGGCTTGATTGCTTTCTCAGTATTAATGGAAGAGAAGTTGATCTGTAGAAAAAAAATAATAGGGGCTTTTATCCTTTTAGCAGGATGTGTAATCAGTGGCTATCAGGAATGGAGATAAGTACATCTCCAGCTAGCTTAGATTCAACTGGTTTTTTTTCCTCCACTAAGATCTCTTCAATTTTATCATCTGGTTATTAAATGCACATTTTTGTCTTAAACCTATTTTCAAGCAATTATATGTTTATGCTGGTGTAGAATGCTCCCTTTTATGAAACTAAATTGTTGGGTATTCATGTGCTATTCTAAAGTAGTAATTCTGAAAGTAAAGCAAATGCACTTCCTTGCTTGTTTCTTGTTTTCTTCTCTCTAGTTGTTTGCATCCCTTTGCCTCCCTGAATACACAGATATGGACATTCCCCTCAGATTAAAACTGGGCCATGGCAGGCTAATAGCCATTTGTATTTTCCAGAATTACCCTGGACAGATTTGTTACATCTCTTGACTACAAAGGACATCAACCCCAGACAAACGACCAGCACAACAAAAAGTTGTCCTACAGACAACCTTTCTAATTTTTTTAAAAATATACTGGACACAAGTTTCAGGAATTACTTGAGAGCCTTTTGTTCCATTTTCAAAACTGAAAAGCCCTCAGGAACGTACATCTAACCAGCTTTCAACAAGATGTATTGGCATAATGTTAGAGCCATTTTTTAATGCCAGGCTTATTTCAAGGGCACTTCAAATGTTTCACCTAGCCACACAGATATTGGAGGAGCCTGAGCTTGGTTTCAAGCACTCATGTCTTTCTTGAGCTGGCACATAGACCCAGAATAAATTCTATAATTAATCAGATTGTTACTTTTTGCTCCTTACAATTCAGCAGTTAGAACATTGTAAAACAATTTAAGATTTCTAGGAAAACCCGGACACATTTTTTTCCTTTAGTTATACTTTTAGATATAAAATTACACATTAAAAAAAACCCAAAAACCTCATCCACAATGTGGGAACATTTTAGTTCATACACAGTAAAATAAAGAGTTATATAATTCACATCAGTCTTCCAGTACTGCAGAAATTTCTTTTAAAATGACCAATGATACATATCAAAACTATCCCTTAAGGGTAAGTGGGTAATTTCTTTCATGAAAGAACTCAGTAATGCAACATTAAAGGGACAAAACATTCTGCAGGGTACATATTTGATTAATTGTAAACCACACATTTGGTGGACTTTTTATTTTTTGTACATTCCAGCTATATCTAAAAATACAAAATCTAAAAAAAAACCCCAAAAAACCAAAAGCCCAACAAAACAAGTTTTGTATCGAAATGCCACCATTCATCATGATGCTAAACAAGCATAAAAGGCTAAAGCCACCGTGTGACTTAAACACCTTTCAGAGATAAGAAAACAGGAGTGATGTCAAGTGGCAAACAAGGGTAGTAACAGGTTGAGCACGTTCAGGTGGAATGTGATGGGCTAAGGAAGGCTGACTAATTTCCTTGAACTGCAGAGACAGTAAGGGTGAGATGTCCTGGGTGCTGAAGGCAATCAGTGCAGGATCCTTCTGCACAGAGCAGTTGTTTCTCCATAGCACTAGCACTACAAAAGCATATTCTCAGCCAGTCTCTTCAGCTAACTGGAATGGCTACTTGACTGGAATATGACAGAATACTTCATTTCAAAGGGATCTACAATGTAAATCCAGTCCAACTCTTCATCTGTATTAGTCAGGAAAGGAGTGAAGAACTGCCTTACACATCCGCATGTTAACCTGAAAATTTTTCCAGTCAAACACCAAAATCCACATCTATGACAGTGAACCTTTGTGTCTGTCACACTAAAGCTAAAAAGTACATTATGTGCACATTTGCAAGATTGTATGTATGTCAATGTAAAACGCTGAAAATATTTAATCATATTCCAAACTACTTCATAAAAGGCTTTTTTTCTTTACTGTGAGGTAAAACCATTTGTTCCACATATCTGATAAATGAAAACACAATCAAATCAGTGCAGAATGGCAAAACATCTGACTATGACCCCCATCATGTGCCTCTCAGTCCAGACAGCTGGAGACTGAGAAACATGCCTCCACAATATAGCTAAATATTGCCTTTTTTCTAATATAATACCCTAGATATCCACTACAGGATCCATGTCCAGAGGGTGGCTGGTGGCCTTTGGTTTGACACAAAGTGGGCATTCTTACTGCACCCCTTAGAGCCTGCCTTTTGCAGTTCCCATCTGCCAACTTGCTCCATGTTAGCCAAGAGTGTCACTTCAGAGACATCTTCAGTACACTCACATCTCAGTAGGTGAGACTGGTCCCTTCAGCAGCTGCAGGGTATGAGGAAAAAAAGGCAGAAGCAGGAGAAAAGGGACACACCTGAAAATGACATGCCCTGTCTTCTGTCCCTCCCAGCACCTACAGGGAGCTTGCAAAGATACTGCCTTTGCCACAAGGGCTCCAAGTGCAGCTTCATGTATAGATACCCCCTGTAGCCTGGCTTCACTAGAAGCTACCCTTTCAGAAAACTTGTATTCCAATACCAGCAGGGATTTTGCAGCGTCTTGCTCACAACTGCTCTGTAGAAACCCACTTCAGAACACAACACTTGCAGCAAATTCCCTAAATGGATACAGTGCGACCCCTCTGGATGCCAAAGGCCCTTCATCAAGTTCTCACTCAAAACATGGTATTGCACAGTCTCTTCACTACTACAGCCCTACCTGACACCTCTGACTTTTTACAGAGAATAGTATGCATATTATCCCATGCCCCTAAAACATACCATGAAATGACCATTTTAATCACTAAAAGCTTAACGTGCAAAGTTCAAGAATAAAAAAAGGGATAAGTTTATGTAACAAAACAAAATGCAGATGATATTCATATTACTGTTCAGGTCTTTATAGGTTTTCATTAGGACAGTGGAATGCCACTGTACTTCTCCAGAAACAAAGTTTGCTATGCAACAGGACAAGACAGGATGAACTGCGAGTCACACGGGCAGGAACAGGCTCACAGTCTCTGATCAGGTACTGCCAAGTGACACAGCTGAAGAGCAGATGCTACCTTCCTTTAATTTAGCAAAGCCAGCAAGGTGTCTCCATGGACCCATGCAGACATGACACAAAGCATCTGTGGGTTTGACCTCTCACTGTGGCAGCATATTAATCCACCTCTCGGAGTACCATCTGCAAAGGACACTCTCTTGTTCTGCAGGGCAAACCTACAGGTCCTCATAAACAATCACTGTTACCCAAAAATGAAAATATGCAATTGCAGATGACCATCACAATCAAGGTGTGACAGCTTTTCAACCTCTCCTCACACAGCCCCTGAGCTCCCAGTCCTGTGTGCTGTCTTGCCACACATTAGAGCATGTTGGCTTTAATCCCTGAGAAAAGTGGACTATTTTCATAGAATCCCAGAATGGCTTGGGTTGGGACCTTAAAAATCATCTAGTTCCAACTCCCCTACATAGGCAGGGATACCTGTCACCAGACCAGGTTGCTCAGAGCCTCATCCAGCCTATCCTTGAACACCTCCAGGGATGGGGCATCCACAGCTTCTCTGGGAAAACTGTTCCAGTGCCTCATCACCCCCACAGTAAAGAATGTTTTTCCTAATATCTAATCTAAACCTACTCTGTTTTAGTTTGAGCCATTCTGTCTTGCCCTAACACAATATTAGTCCCTCTCTGTCCTTCTTGTAGGCTCCTCTCAGAGGTGGGTTTGAAGAAACCACAGTGGGTGAGGCCAATGGTGGAAGGAACCACATACATGCAAAAAGAACAAACAGGAACTAAAGGGGGAATTAGGAGGAGGAGCATCAGGATTTCTTAATTTTAAAAGAGAATTATTTTAAAAAATGGGATAGTAAGGCACCTAATGCAATATGCAGATGTAATTCTCAAATAAACTGTCCCTGAAATGGGCATTGCCTTTTCTATGAACAGAATAGCCCAGGAATCCCAGGAAAGAGGAATGAGTGTTGAGAAAAATCAGACATCTTTTTTAAAAACTTTCATTCAACAGCAGGGGCCCTAATGGGATGAACCCTGCTTAAACAACAGTAGAGCCAGAATGACGGATCTCCAGCATGTCACTGCACAGCAAAGATATTTCCTGGTCTGGTACTCTGCATCCCAGCATGACTTTTCCAGCGCTCTCACAATCTGCACCTAAAGTGCTGTGACTAGTTTAGCTCACATGTGATCCCTATTTCAGAAAATGCTTTATAGCCTGAGACTATTTGAGGAAAATTAATGCAACTCATCCCTGAATCTGTCCAGAGTGGTAACAAATCCTTTGGCCACTGAAGAGAAGTAATGAAAAGGAATTTAATCTTGACATTTCTGGATTGACAGGCAAGGCCTAGAGGACTCAGTGGAACAGAGGACAGCTGTTTCCAGAGCAGCACCTAAACTGGCAAAGTCTAGACATTATGAATGAGAGCTCAGCAGAGCTAAAGAAGCTTGTCACAGCAGAGATGGGAATCCAAATTTTAATGATTCAATTAAGGAATGCCAAGGCTGGTGTAAAACACTGAGCTATTTCTACCTCTGTTTCCCTATGACTGGCCTCACACTGCCGTGGGTGTCATTACATAAGATACACAATCCTTTAGTGGAAAGTGGAATTATTTAAGGAAAACAGCTGGCAAATTTAGAGCTAAGTAGGAGCACAGAAACGTCAATGCTGAACCAAGAGCATGTCAAACGTGACCCAGATACCTAATTAGAAGTTATGCTCAAATCTAACCTGCACAGGGCTCCAGAAGCAGGCTGACTACAGCAGAGAGGCTGCAAGAGGTACTCTCTTGATCTTTATATTGCTGAGCTCATTAGATACTGTCCTGATCTCTCCCTCAACTTTAATGTCCCAACCCTTACAAATTTGCTGGGAATGGGGAAGGTAGAGCAGTATTACAGAATAATGGTGCTGAGAGCCTCAGAAAGGCATCAAGGCTGCCAGAGGGCTTCCCCCAGCACAGAGAGGTGGGAGCTCAAGGCTTCACGTCTATTCCCAGCCAACCTGCTTTGAGCCAGCACCCAGCCATGGGGATTGCTGAGCTCTGAGGGGGATTGCTGAGCTCTGAGGGGGATTGCTGAGCTCTGAGGGGGATGCTCTCCCTCTGTGGTGCTGGCTACAGTAACACTTCTCCTCAGGCACCTCAGCCTCATGGGCTGAGCAGGGAGCAAAGGAGCAGGAAGTCATTGACAGAGATGGTGCCGAGCCATGCTAGCATTCTATGGCAATACCCCACAGCTGGCACAGAGAGATCCAAAAGATTCCCAAAATACCTGGGTGATAATTTCATGATAAAAGTACTAAGGGTGCCTGATAGGAAAGATACCTTCCTTGATCTGTTGCTTGTCAACAGCAATAATTTCCTTTTATAACAAAGTAACCCAGCTAGTTGATCAAAGGAAGCCAGTTGATGTAATTTTATTAATTTTGGTAAAGCTTTTGATGCAGTCCCTCCCAGCGTCCTTCTGGATAAAATGTCCATTGTCGCTGTGGGTCACTTGCAAGGACACACACGACNTTTATTAGTTTTAGTAAAGCTTTTGATGCAGTCCCTCCCAGCGTCCTTCTGGATAAAATGTCCATTGTGGCTGTGGGTCACTCGTAAGGACACACACGACACATTCTCGAGAGAAGGCTGAAAAGCTTTATTAATTATCTGACTCTATATTCTATAGTATTTCCACATGGACTAGGGATTGGAGGAGCAGCTGGCTACCTCTCCCATCCCACTGGTCAAGGCAATTGTCCATCAGTTGCTTTTCCACTCTCAAGAGAAGGAATTTCTCGCAACCTTGTCTTAACATAAATAAGCTTCTAATAATAGCATCTCCACATGGGAATCGGACTAGAAGCTACGAAAACATTGAGTTAGAAAGTACATTAGAAAACCTGAAAGAATTAGAGCAACGGTCCATCACACAGCTGGACAAACACATCAAGTGATGGGTGAGCACCTGGCTCATGGGCCGGTAGCAAAGAGTGGTAGTGAATGGGGTGACATCAGACTGGTGACTAGAGAGGTTCCCCAGGACTTCATTTTAGGGCCAATTCTTGTCAACATCTTCAAAAACGACTTGGATGCAGGACTCAATGGCATACTGAGTAAGTTTGCTGATGCTACTAAACTGGGAGGAGTGGCTGACTCCCTTGAAGACAGAGAGGTCCTGTAGAGAGACCAGGACAAATCACAGGGCTGGGCAATCACCAAATGCATGAAGTTTTAACAAAGTGCTGGATTCTGCATCCAGGATGGGGCAACTGGATGTACAGACAGGCTGGAGCATCAAAGACCTAATGCTCTTTGGAGCTCTAAAATCAACTCTTCCTACTCAAAAAACCAAACAAACACAAAACCAAATTATAATGCACTGCCCATGTAGTAATGATGTAATCGATGAACATGAGACGCTACTGTCCAAAATTAAAAATCATATTTTAAAAGAATTAGTCTTCAGATTATGGGGGTTTTTTGCTTGACAAAAGAAATAAGCTTTGATGAACATGCCACTGTCCAATTCATTAGCTTCAGTAATAATAGCCTTGTGATCAAAATTTTATCAGAATATAGTAATTTTTATTTTCTATGGTGACTACTGCTTCCTTAGAAAGCGCACCTGTCACTGTCTCTCTCGTAGGAGAAAAAACATAGACAGCATTCAACAAAAGACTGGACATTTGGCAAATCTCTTTTGTTAAAAAATGTGTTTTTCCATCAGTATAACCTATTCAGGAAATAGAAACAAAAATTACTGAATAGTTAGGGGAAAAGTAAAATATCATGAAAGGAAAACTCATCAGAAATTATTTGCCCAGTAATTTTGACAACCATTTTGGCATCAGCCAGCAAACAATTGAGTTCCCAAAAACAAAACAAAATTAGAACAAAAAACAAAACAAACAAAACCCCAAGAGAGAGAATCCTATCCATTGTAAAATAGGTCCAAAATAACAGAATTTCTATGCAATACCACACAACACCCTACAATAATTGCATATAAAACCTTCCACTGCTAGAAACAGGAGTTACTGTTCTCATCAGTCTATGCTATTTTTTTGCCTATGAGTATACTTGGCAGATTACATTAACCAACTTCTCAAAGTTTCCTGTCAGTTTTATTATTCATTCCTTGGTAAGAGTTACCAAACCTGGCCATATTGTGGAGGTGTCTACATGGAGAAAATTCTTACAGTGCAAGTGACCTTGCAATGGAGCTGAATACTTTTCTCTTCTGGAGAAGCACCTGGCCACCAAACAGGAATTAGCTGAACGAAGACCTAATTGCTTAGTTTTATTGCTCTGCAGGACCAAAATATAATTTTCTTCTCTGCGTGTGGTAGTGAATCATACATCAAAAATATCCAAGCTCATCAGTTCACACCATACTCAAAACAAATCCATGGGAAGCCAGCATGCAGTTTTGAGAGATTTATCCACACAGCAAAAAAAAAAAAAAAAAAAAAAA
>VYXF01009643.1:1293550-1395302 GCA_013397295.1 Polioptila caerulea
AAAAAAAGCCAAAGAAAACATGCAAATGTATATATTTATAGCAATGGATATGCATGGAAAGCCTGAAAGCTTTTTGTTATCCTCTTTACCTTTTCTTATAGAAGGTTCTAAATCCAAATCTGTGGCGCTTTCAGGTGCAAATACATAAGAGACCAAAGAGCTGAGCACTTGTGCTGGAACAGGCAGAACAAAACAAGGTATTCATCGACCATTCAGGGTATTCACACGCACCAGGCCCTACAGTTGGTCCAATGCAGAACTATGCCAACCCCCTTCACCTACAGCCTCTTGGGGAGATGTATTCTCACTGCCCAGCACAGCTTCCAGCAGCAGTGATTTCTGGCTATTTACAGTCATAAAAATAAACTGGTGGTCTGCGTAATTCTTTGTACTATTTAAAGTAAAAAGCAAAGCCAATCCCTCTTTTTCATCTCACCCCCAAGAGTTACATTAATAGTAACTTCAATGTTGTAACTGAGATATAGCAAACATACAACACTCACCTATCAAACCTAACATATAAACATTATTTATGAGCCTGGATTTACAATTATTGAAGCTAACTTTCACATTTCTTTAAAACAGCACACTGATTAAAGTCAGGAAATTTAAATCTGAGAAGAAACTCAGGTGTTTTTTGCAAAATAAACTTTAATTAGAATGGAAGTTAGAATCTGCCCAATAAATAATACCCTAAAAATTATGTTGACTTAAAAAGCCAAAGAAGGCTAGATAACAATGAAGAGAATCTATGCATGGAATAAAGAGGCAAATGTATTCACCCAATAATATACTGAGTTGGTTATTTTTCTAATGGTTGGAATGGCATTGAATTAAAGCAACAGATTCAAAGTAATGACTGTCAATCTACACTCAAAAAATTGTGCCTTCACATTGCTATTGATTATCATTGTGCTTTTATATATTGTTGCTTTTGCACCACCTCAAAGTCAAACTGGCTTGTGGAAGGATCAGATCCCCACATGCTCCTCAGGGGGATGTGGCTTCGCAGGCACAGTAGGAGCAAAGCTGTTGTGCTGTGAATCTGATGCTTTGCAGCCCACAGGAATGCTGGAGGAAGGGCAGAAACAAAGCAAGAGGTGTGAAAAAAACAAAACTGTCTTGGTAGATCCTCCACACAACTCCCAGGTTGCTACGAAGTGAAGACAGGAGAGGTGAAGTATTGCAGCTTGAGTGCAGTCTGCTCAACACTCCCATCCAAAAACCAAAGCCACACAGTTCTTATAATTAATCTCTGCTCTTTTGCTGTGTCATTCAGATCTGGAAACAACCTTCCGTAATAAAGCTGTGCTTTTGAAGATGAGATGAATGCAGAAAAGCATTAATCATTCATCCTTATGTATTTCTACAGGCATTGAAATATTGTTGACTTTTCTTTTTAATGCTTTATTCATTAGCCACAATATTCCATCAGCTAAATGCTGTGTTTCAGAATAAAACTGAAGTCAGCAACAAGACCTTCCTTAATATCCTTTTTTTTTTTTTTTTACTGTAGCTGAATTATCAATTAATCTAAACACTGGAATTCAACAGGTAATTTGTCATGCAATCTGTCTCTATTCCAGCTTTTAGTCTCAACTGAAAGACTGAAAAAGCCTAAAAGCAAATTTTGGTAGGGAAAAAACACTAAGCAACTTTTAATAGGTCTGCTTTGTTCCAGGCTCATAGCTCTCATTTGTTGCTTTCCAGTCCAGCAATTCTTATAATCATGTTTGTCAGTAAGGAAAATTGTAATTTTGTGTTCTAATTTCTGCCCACGTGGCTGGAAAGTTGTCTTGGGTTTACTTTCCCATCTGACATCATCTCTGATGCCCAGAAAAAGCAGACAAGTCACTGCAGAAAGATAAAGCTGGGACATTTGGTGATTCGGGTGATTTTTCATTGTACTTTCCTTGGCCACAGGAATATCCATGCAGCATAATTATTTAAGTTTCTGATTTATCATAGGTTCACTTGACAGATGCAGAAGTTCAAATACAGCAAGGACAAGCAGGACCAACCAGGAAGGACCTTCACAATTCTAATGTAAGGAAGCTAAACTTCTCATAATATTCTGGGCTTTAGCAGTTAAGAAACCTTTTTATTGACTGAAATAATACTAAAGCCTCAGGATGGGTTTTTTAAGTGTTTCAGCGACCTAAGCCAAATTGTAATGCACCCCCTGTTGTGATGTGCATTTCCTCCAGTATTTTTCATCTCAGGGATGATACTTTCAAGTGTTGTCATATGAAAGAACATAGTTATGAAGATTGTCCAATTTTGGTACTTTTAAGTGATTGTTAATTTTATTTAATCATCTAGGATTTATCCCATAGTGCACGCACACATTTTTATGGGATATGTAAGCTTCACGTGATATACAAGCATGCTTTTTTGGAGATAAGCAGTCCTGAAGAGGATGGAGAATTGTAAGTGACACACATGGAAGTAGCATCAACAGGCAGCTATGAAAACTGTTATGAATAAAAACCCCAGAATTTCCTTATGTTAATGTTATCTGTTTTAAGGGTAAAAGTTAAAGTTCACAGTTTCTGTAATGTGTTGTATTATGTTATCCAAAAAGCTGTAAAACCCCCTGTTGCATCCCTGGTTTATCTGTCCTGTTCTGTAATCCCTGTTTGCCCCTTCATTTCACCGGGTAAAAGCTGCTACTGCCCTTTCGGACCAGAAACAAAAGGCCGACCCGGAGCAAAGCGGAGCCGGGCCGGGCGGGGAGGGCGGCGACGAGAAAGACAATGGCGAGGAGAGGTAATGGGACAGAATATGCAAATTACCACCGAAAAGCCTCAATTTAAAAGAAAATACCCCTAAAACAACGAGCCGGAGCCAAAATCTGCAAAACCAACCGCAGGACTGTGCCGGGGAAAGGCAGAGCTGTCTCTCCATGTAACTTTTGAATTCACCCTGACCAGAGTAGACCTGGAAAGCCGTGACACCCCTAGACTTTGGGCCAATTCAGCGTCTTCCTGAGTACTCTCGTGAGGATGGAAGTCCCGGCTTTGCCTGAGGGCAAAGCTGCCTGCACTCCTCCTCCTCTGTGCCGTCCGAAGGGAGCAGTGGCCCCTCGAGCCCCCACCCCAGAGCTGATTTCTTAATAAAGGCTATAAAAAGGAGCCTGGGCTCCTGGCCCTGATTGTTTATTTCAAAAATCATCCTTCCTCTGCAAGCCCAGAGCAGGCGTCAAGTCACACATACCTCAATATCTGGGCTGAGGTTATGCCACACTGCACAGAAGGACCACGGCTATGGAAGGAGCAGGACACGGAATGCACGGCGTGCACTCCCCCTGAGCTGGGAGGGCACAATGCAGACCCAGCACTGGTGAGGCCAGCGGGCAGCAGCACGATGCGAACCGAACTGCAGCCTGGCTGCGGCAGAGGGCACTCGTACACAAACACCTGCAGTCCTCACTCTCCACAGCGCTGACAAATGCACCAACCTGTCCTGGGTTATTTCCAGCACGCAACATTTACCGCTCTCAGGCTTCTTCTTAACAAAACTTGCACACTGTTTACATGTTTTTAGGGGGACCCATGTGCAGATGCACAGAGAAATATACTGAATAGCCACTGTTAAAAATGTTAATTCCGACTGCTTTCTCTTATTTCTTTGACGACCACATCCTGTTTGATTAATCTGCTATCCCCCTTGTCCTCTGAAATCAAATCCTTTAAGCTTTTGCTTCACAAGGCGTTGCTTTGCATCTTTACAACAGGCACAAAATTACTACACTTCAGGGAGCTGATTTTTATCTTCTCCTCCCTCATCCTTCTCACCATTTGAAAGGTAGGAAGCTGGATGCAGTTTAGGAGAAAAAGGGAGGGAGGAGGGAGCTGAGGATGAAGACAGCATAAGAGTTCGATTCCTTAACTGGGTTAATTTGTCTCCTGGCATTCAAGTAGAGAGCTTAAGAGAAAGCTACAGGAAAAAAAAATTGCAAGACATGCACTACTCATGTAATTGCTGACATGTCTAATGCTGTGTGATTCACGGCAGCTTTGAAATATTAGACTTCTTATTGAGGGATGGAGGGATTACATTTCCACTGGGTGCAATTTGAAGAGATGCATAAAAGAAGGAAATCCAAGATGTTATGAAGAAGCCCAGTCTTGACTTGAGTTAGTTTAAATAAAACTTGCTCAGAACAATTGATTTTTTTTATGAGAAATAAATGGATTTTTATGCCCAACCAGTATTTGGCAAGCCAGTTTCCACCAAGTAAATGCTAAACTGTTGAATTTACTGTGCTGCGTCTGTTCTTTAGAAATGTGGAAAACCATCAAAAAATTATACATATAAATGTATGTCAATTTTAACCCATGAGCAGGTCCTTTACACCCTTCACTAATCTGTAAACACCCAGTATTCATTTAGATATTGATTTAAATTTTTTTTTGTTTGTCTGTAAGCAGCTTTTGGTTTGCTTGTTTTAACTAAATAGACTAATTCATACTTAGCAGAAGATCAAACTTGGTTTAGATTTGTGACTATCTACATCTATTAACTGCCTGAAACAGAGTCAGTACCATGTTTCGAGTGTCCTATTTTTCAAAACAGAACTACAGAGGAAAGACAAAATATCTAGAGCAAAACTACCCAAATGCTGAGCAAATCGGTATCAGACTCAGTCCTGCAGTGAAAGCCTTGTGTTAAGGCGATGCAAGCAGCTGGACAGACAGCCTGGGGAAGCCAAATCTATCAGTAGTCAGCTCATGGAGGCTTTGGTCCCAATGACAGTAGTTTCTGTAAGGCACCAAGGCAAGTTCTACCCCTGAAAAGAAGCATTAAGAAAGCAAACCCTCTGGCCAAGCACTCAGCCTTGCATCCTGCTCTCTGGGCCCTGCTAGGTGATGGGTGCTGGCTCTTGCCACCATTGTGAGTCCTGGGCCCGCTCCCCATGCCACAACAATCTTTTTTTGTACAGTTGACCTGAACAGGGGCCTTTCAAACTCTGGACACGAGGAACTTATTTCTCCCTTTGGCCAGTGGCTGCTGTATCTGGATGAGAGGTGTGCTTGAGCTCTTCTGAAGGGAAAAGGCAACAAACACCCTCAGACCGGCCCCAAGGGAGCTAATTTCTCAATGGGTGTACAAAGCCCTCCAGCAGAACTTGTAGAACTACAGCATCAGGGAACATTTTCAATAATAAAGTCTCTCTTTCATAACACTGGGATTTCCATATTCCAGCCAAATGCATTTTCTTTGAATAAGTGACATTCTGATGTGTTCTGGGACAACTCCATGGGCACTTGCCAAGACACATGCTGGCTTCTTCAGACAGAAACACACAGCAGTTTAAACTTGGTTTAGCTTATGAGTCTCAAGTAGCGACAGGCCATCTGGCATATTTCAGTGAAACTGGCACTTTCTGCTGAGAGAGGTCCAGGGCTTATATAAGACAGAAATGGCAGGACAGGAGTGGAATGCAGTCAGGGCTGTGTGCACTAAGCTCGCATGGCAGCACTCAATCCATGCCAGTACAGCCAGGATGTAACTCATAGATCCACCCTCAGCCACGGAGGCAGCGCTGGCAGCAGAGCAGGAAGGCAAGTGAGTGCTGGGGTGAGGGTCAGGAGCAGTGCAGGAGCAAGGAGCCAGCCATGGGACTGCTGCTGGGAGGAGGAGGTACCATTCAAAATGGAGCTGTGGGGACAGCCACGCTTGAAGTCCGGGGGTATGGATCAGAATGCAGCTGTATGGAAACCTCTTGGGAGGAGGGCAGACTAGTGCATAGATTTTAGACTGCATGTCTCCCTTGGATTACGGTAGCAAAGATGCTGATATACAGTATCAGACAGTAGGCAAAACAGGAGAATCTGCAGTGAGGTTGGGAATGTGGGGCAAACTGGGAAGCGTGAAGGAGGCTTTTTGTACTGGAAAGCTCTGCTGTTGCAGCAATGACTTCTTTCTGACTTGTTTTGGCAATGTTGTATAAGACCAAGTCTGAACCAGTGGGAGAAAAAAAGGTATGTGTGTTTGGTCCGCCTACCAAAAATGAGGTTAGTTTTAAGTGCAATTATATGAAAATTAAAAAGAATATGAGAAAGTCAGTTTTGTTGCTGGTTAGTATAATGAGATGTTCCTACAAGAATCTGATGACTGGCAAACTAGAATTAACAATTCATCTACAGAAAGAAAAGCTTTACTGAGAAAATTTTTTCTCACCAGAAGAGAAACATGCAACTCCATTTATTGCAGCAGCTGCCATTACGTGCGTTGGCTGACAACCCATTCTGGGCACAGATCACAGCACCACTCAGAATCTGCCCTCAGGCATTCTTTTCCGTATTCCATACTCTAAACTGAACATTGGACAATGTCTGACACATGCACACAGGTGCCACACAGACTGGTCCCACCCTACTTTCATTCTCTAAGGCTCGCCTGTAGAAGTGAAGACCTAACCAAGGAGATAATGGTGTGATATGCCTTCCTTTGACTGACCTACTTCGAGCCAAAAGACTGGGAAGGGGATACACAAATCTACTTCCAGAGCAGATTGAAATGTGTCCTTGGCACAGCATTCACACACACACTCATCATACAGTCAAAAAAAGCTTTTTCATCGTTTTCCTCAGATTTCTGTTGTCAAGAGAGTACCATTATTGATAACTCCCTGAGGCTCTTCTCCTTGTGTTACCCAATACCTCATTCACACCTAAGGCATCAGGACAGATGAAAGCAAAACACAGACGAGCAGTTCTTTCCCTGGTATTCAAACTTCAAATCAAACACCCACTTCACTGTACTATAAACAGAGCTGCCTGTTTGGAGCACCAAGGCACTCCTGTAATATTTCTTTTCCTTTCAGATTTTATATTTCTCCTGTGAGAAGCAATTACAATAGAAGTGTCAAGCAAAAATAAATCCCTGTTAATCACAGTCACTGTGAACCTGCCAAGTAAATCACATCTCAGCGTTGCTGTTCCATTTTTCAGGTAGAAATAAAAAGTGTGTGAGAATGCCGTGGTCTAGAATTGAGCTCTTCCCAAGAGGAGGTAAAAAGTTTTTGAAAATACAAGTTCTTCACCTGTGTTCATGACATTGGGTGGAATTAGATGAGCACTAAAACTGAGTATCCATGGACTGTAAGAGTAATTCAGGTTGGAAGGATTCTCTGGAGGTTGTCTAGGCTAACCTTCACACAAAGCAAGGCCAAGTGCCCAGTTAGGTCAGACTGCTCAGTTCAGCTGGGCCCAGGGGTTTCTGAACAGCTGTAAACCACTGGTTCCACAGCTCCTCCAGGACACTGGGCTCATGCTCACCTGCTCTGACCATAAATAACTTTCTTACTATATGTAAATCTAGATGGGATTTCTTTCCCTGCAACTTGTGTAGATTGTCTTGGGTACTTTCAACATGCACTCCTCAGAAAGGATCTGACTCTGTCTTTGTAGCCTCTCATTCCCTTCAGCTTTTCCTTCCCCAGACTGAACAAACCCAGTGTCCTCAGCTTCCATTCAATTGTAGGTGCTCCTGCCTCTTTACCTCTCACAATCAACCACTGATAATATACATACATTTCTTTTGCTTTTGGTCTGCAAATAGGCAGGTCTATGCATCTGAAAGGAAATACAACAAATTGATAAAACTTTGGGCTCTCCACTGGGCTGTAATTCTCCCATACTTTTCAAACTCAGAGGCTTCATGAACTGTTCATGCATCACAAGGGAGCTGCCTTCAAATCACCTGAAGGAAATGGTATGGGCTTGTTCCCCTCAAAATATGAGAATTTATATGGGCTTTGGAGAGAGGTTTTGTTCTTATTTTATCGTCATCTTTTCACAATTCCCTGTGTTGTGAAAAGCAGCCATGTCAAAACGATGCAATTTCAGCTGCTGTTCCAAAACTGAGTGCAAGGGAACAGTTTCCATCATCCCAGAGAGCTGCTAACCATGGTTTTAAAATGCTATGAGGTCTCCAGTTTCCTTTTGAGTAACATGTGGTGGCTTTGTGACTAGATTGATTACCTTTCTAATGAATTTCAACCAGAATATCAGAAACATCTTTTAGCTGAGTGGATCTTATGACATCCAGTTGTGTATTGCAGACTTTAGCTTATGGAATGAGTTTTCAGGAGCACTACTATCAAGTCAGTGAAAACAGGTACCAGAAACACAAGTACAAATTTTCCATACAATTTACATCATCCTGGATAAATTAATCATCTATCAATGGCAGAGGTCTTCATTGCATTGGAAGATACTCTGTCTGGAAACACATGGAGGAATGGTTTTGTACCCTGACTGCATCATTCATACTTTTGTGCACAGAGCTTTAACAAAGCAGCATACATGCACAAAAAGTATTTCACATTCCTCTACCTGTGATCCAAGTCCAGTAAGAGTATTTGGGTATGAGCAAGAAAACAACTTCAGCTTTCTTTCCTGACCTGTCTTACCTAATATTGTCCTATCCCTGTCATAGGGAATTACTCTGACTGGTCACATTCTGATAGCCACAAAAACTACATAACATTTTTTAATAACTCAACAAGAAATATAAATGCTTGTTTACTAAAACAGAACTAAGAAATTTTTGTTCAATACTTCGGTCTGTAACAGAACAACATAAAGAAAAATTAAGCAGAGGGGGTCATTTTTTCCTTACATCCCATCTTTTTTGTGGCTTTAGCATGTTTGTTTAGAGCCAGCAAGTACCAGCTCACCGCCAACTGCGGTTCTTACCGGTGACCACGCTGGGGATTTTGGACAGAAAGCTCTTGACAGTGCGGATGGGAACTCCACCTGTTTTGTCATCCTGCATTCGCGTAACGATGTCTTCAATCTGTCAAAGGAAAGGAAAGACTTTGTGGTTTATGCAAAATGGTCACTTTAACACTTATATACCGTGAGTGCTTTGGAGCCCTGCTGGTAGAATGGGTTTCAAACATACCATGTGTATTACTGCACAAACACAGAGGCAGACATACTGCCACCTGCCCAAATTTAAACCCTGAGATTAGAAACCATGAGACAACATAGACTAGCTTTGAAGACAGTGGCTGGATACTGACAATCCAACTGCAACTGTGTTTTTTTTTGCTGAGCAGGGTTGATAGAAACGTGGTGTTTGCTCCACAGATGAACTGGATTGCACTTCAACCAGTTTAAGGAGGCTCACATCCAGTCCACTTTCCTCTCTGCTCTCACATTCATTTGAATCCTCAATACTGTACTCTTGGGGGAGCTTTCATTTTCCAAAGAGTCCCAGACAGTCACCAACCTCCTACGGCCTGAGAAGAGTCTAAGATGGAACAGCTGCAGGAGGACTTCCCCTGCCTTGTTTTGTTGGCTAGAATGCTACATGTCCCACAGTCAGCACACAAAGTAAATAACCCAAAATAAAAGGATTTTAGAGGAAAACTCATTGGACTTTCAAAGCCAAGCTACCTTTTAGTTCACAGGCACACACATAATCTATCACATACAGAAAGATACACGATCATCTTCAAAAGCCATGGCAATCAGAGGATCCAATTACTGAGGAAAAGAGCCTAATCCTCCTCCTTACTCTGAAATGGGAAGGGATTTTTGTTCCTTTTAAGGCTACTTGCCGTGCATTTACTGGAAGGCAGCACTAGGGAGAACAAAAAGCTGAACATAAGCACAGCGCAGAAATTCAGTATCTCCAAAAACTCTCTTCAAGTTAATAAGGTCTCAGAAGCCCAACAAAAATAAACCCAAAGTTGTTATCTTTGTTAGCTCAAGCAGTCAACAGCACAGCCCCATCCACTGCTGTTGACAGGGGGCCAAGGGCAGCCAGACAGGGAGCACAGCCCTGATTTTACTTAAAGATTTCCTCCCCAAAGACGCTACAAGACAGAACTGCAGCAGAGAGGTTACATGATGGGAGCATGGCCCCTCTCTCTCCTAAAGGCAGCCTAAGAGCTCAACATGCTCTCTTCATCTCTTCATTTACATACGCAAGTGAGTTTTTTTTCACAGATTTAACACCTACATTTCAAAACAAGTTTGATTTCAAGTCTTCCCGAGGTGGTAAGACAATCTCCCTGCCAACTGCAGGCACTGAATTTGATTGCTGTGTTTTTAACCTCAGGTTACCACTTAACTGAACTGTTCACACCTTGTTTATATATTACTTTTAATTTAACACATCCTGAACAAATTCTCAGTGGCAATGAAATCACAAAGATGAAAATATCCTGACATTTTCAATATATTACATGAGCTTTGGGTACTTGGACTGTTAATTTGTGATAGAATAACAATACTTTCCCCACAAATGAATCACTATGAAAATTAATACCAGTTTTCCCTTTTGCCAGTGCCTTATGCAAAGTTGTTTGCTGATCAAAGCATTGGGCTTTTTTCCAGTCTGAGGATATCAGGAGAAGTAACTGCTCATCTCTGATACCTGGAAAGGTAACTGCTCTGCTAAAGTGTGGACAAAAAGCATTTCATTTTGTTGAGAGGAGCCTGACAGCATCACTTGTTATTAACCCAGACCTACAAGGCTACAGCACTCCAAGATCAGACCTATGGGGTGACAGGGCAGCTCAGTCACCTGCAAAGCATGGACCAAGAGTCGCAAAATCTCAGAATGGGTCAGGCCAAAAGGGACCACAGTGGGTCATCTGGTCCAACCTCCCTGCTCAAGCAGGGTCATCCTAGAGCACATGGCACAGGCTGGCATCCAGGGTATTGAATATCTCCAGTGGGGGAGACTCCACAACCTCTCTGGGCAATCTGTTCCAGTGCATGGTCACCAGCACAGTAAAAATGCTTCTCCTCATATTCAGGTGGAACTTCCTGTGCAGCAGTTTCTGCCTATTGCCTCTTATCCTATTGCTTGGCACCACTTAAAAGAGTCTGACTCCATTCTGAGTCTTAGACTTTATCCAAGAAGGTCAGTCAGACTTAGAACTGTTTCCCCAAGACAATGAAAAACCCTCTATGTTACCAACTATTTATGTGCCTTCATCTCTATGTACTTGTGGCTGATATTAGTGAAAGATTTTTCCATGCATATTAGGAGGAAACAACTCTGAAATGTGCTATGAGTACCCCATGTCTCCAGGAACACTTCAGGGCTTCAAGAATGATAAGAATAACATTTGGTAAAACTGTTGTTTTCTCTTTTTCTATTTGAATTAAAAGTTCAGAATGAAAAATGAGCTAAAATAATTACTTCAATGCAGGAAAACAAAGTTTTTACTCTTTTGCTCGCTGTAAGCTAAAGGAACACAGGCATGATTTATGTCATTAACAGTACAATAAAAGTTCAATTTCAAGCAAAATAAAACTTTAATTATCTTAAAAGAAAGATATATTGTTTTTACTGAAACAATTCTGCGTTTCAATCAATCAAGCAGGCACTGGTGTTTCAAATGGGGCCATTAATTTCAGTTTCAGTTAAAATTACAAATACCTACTTCATTTTTAAATTAAAAAAAAAACCCCAAAGCTACCCTAGAGATAACTCCTTTGCAAAAGGCTCCTTCTTACTTGTGTCTTCTAGCTTGACTACACTACTGGCACTTACTGCTTTCCTTATTTCAAATTGTTGGATGTTTCTTTTCTCTTCCCCCTTCTACTCACATGCCACACCTCTGTTCTCTCCCATCCTCTCATCTGATCCAGACACGAACACACATGTCATCTCCCCACAGCAAGCCCAGAATTTTCAGTCTGCTGCCCAGGAGCCCACAGGATTAGGAGCCCCTGGTTGTACATGCTCTTTTCATTCCCAACATGCTTTTCTTGTGCTCTCCAGCAAATTTCTGCCCTGCTCAAAGAAGACGGTGTGGCATACTCAAAGAAACATGGGATGATAATTTTATCCTTTCTTAAAGTTATAATCAAGTTTTAATTAAAATATTAAAAACCTGTATCTAGCAATGTTTCCAGGTTTTGTTCAGTTCACTACAAAGAGAAGATCTGTCCCTTTACACCAGCCTTTGTTTTACACTCACCCAGTGCTTACAGATATTACCACCCTGGATCCAAATCCCTGCTGAGCTATGGAAATATTTCACAAAATAAGTGCTACAGTGACAAAGCAGAAAAAAGTGATCATTAGAGCTTCAAGCATGGAGAAAAGCAAAGAGGGAACATGAAGTATGAAGGTCACTTTCATCAAAGCTTTTAATCTTAACTTTTAAGACAGTTACCTAGACACTCGAGTGCTAATGACTCTCCCTTCAGCTTCTGCATGTCATTAAATATCCCTTAGGCTTCCCTCTCTGCAGACGAGGAATGAGAGTCCTTGGACAGCTCATTTCATCAGGCTAGGAGGCAGGAAAAAGTGCAACAAAGCATTCCTCATTTGTGTCTCCTAAATGAGCAAGCTTCGGTGAACTAACTTCTGCCCAACAAAAGTCATGGTAAGGATGAGCAATGCTTTTTGGTTTTTTTCCTATGATGGAGGTCACTGCTATTTCAGTCTAGTCTGATTTTCTAAAGGGAACACTTATTCTTCCCTCTAAGTGGATTCTGGTATCCCCATAAGAAAGCCAGAGGAATTCATGTACCTGCTGTCACTGTTAGCTACATATTGTAATATATACCTAACAAACTAGATCTGCTTTTCCTCCTGACTGGTTGCTGACAAGTCTACTCCCTAAGTTTATTCAGAATGTTTTTATTCCTCCTTATCCCACTCTCAATGCATTGAAAAGGGCTTCTAGCTTCAGGAATACATTAGTGGAGACAAACTACTGTAGGTAGTTTATGAGAGGTTACCAGCATATTCTGCTACACAGAATATGTAGCATATATTTCTAGTATTCATTAGACCTTCTTTTCCACTATCAGCACTTTTGTTGGCCTAAGGAGGCTGAAGGTACAAAGTAGAAATCCTTGAAGTCTGTCAGAGCCAAGATATCTCTGGAAGATGAGAAGTCTGTCACTGGAAGATGAGAAGTCCTGTTTCTGAGGCAGGACAGAACAAAAGTTGACATTTGTTGATACATTAGAATAACTAAGTCATAATACAACAACAAATGTAACAACCATAGCCTGGCAACTTCGGGTCAGGGTCACCCAACATCCCATTACCATTATAAGAGGGAAAACAACTCTCAACTTTGCAGTAGCTTTTCTTTCTCCCAGCACCAAGGTAAAGCAGGCAGCTCTTCTGCTGCAAGTTAGCACACACAGCCTTGCTGAGCACTGGTCAAGGTTGGCCTTGAAGGTGACACGCTGAGGGAAGGGCAAGTTACACACGGAGAAGAAAGCTACCAGTTCCCACCTCCCACAGCCCCACACCCAGACACCACCAGCAGCTAATGGGAACTCCCTGGCTCAACATAGTCAGTTGTGGCTGAGTGACATATAATGATGTCTCATGGTCCCATTTTGCCATTTTATTTTGTGAGTTAATGAGGAAAACAGTGCCCTTTTCATATTTTAGCATCTGAGTTAGATGTACATATTCCCTTGGACTCTGCAGGAAAGCTCCTGCTGCCTATTTCTGAAAATTTCAGCATGTACCAAGTGCCTGTCTGATTATTCACAGCATCTACCCTTCCCTTGGGGCCTCCTGTCACCAGCTAACCTGTGGCTAGAGAGTCTCCAAGCATCACTCATCAGTGCCAACATTAAATGTATAGAGTTAGAGAAAGCCCTGTGCAGTTACAAAGATCCTCTCTGACCTGGCCAGTGACAGCACTCCTGTATATTGGGGGAACTGGATGGTACACAGAGCAAAGGGTCAGCCTGCTATTAGCTGGCATGATGGCAATAATTATGAGCACATTTGATCTTTCCACTGTAATACAAGTTTAAAAGAGTCTGTTTCTCACAGCACCAACTCTTACTCCCGTGCCTCTGACACCATCAGTGTGCCTGTGCATTCTGTACCTGCTGACTCCTGCCACACAGCCCACGCAATGCACAGACAAGGAAAGTTAATTTGACAAGATGCCTGAAGCCAACTTGCTTCACTGGTCCAGACAATTTCACTCTGCTCAAAAAACACGAAGAAAAAGCTGAAAAATAAGGTCTATATAGCTCTTTTTGGCACCCTCAAGAGAAAAAGAACAACCTTGCCTATGAGATGACGCTAGAAAGCGGCAGAGCAGCACTGCTGGAGATTTGTGGTGTGGCCTTCAGCATCATCTGCTTCTGTCCAAGTCACCTCTCCTGTGTAACAGAGATAATACTGAACTATACACGGGTGCTGAGACTTCATTCGAAGATGTCCAAGGACTTGGGATCTGCTTCGGATAGCAGATGCCACACAACTACGAAAGATACGCTCCCCACCTCTGACAACTTTACACAGTCTCAGGAAAACCAAATGGCAGCAGAGCATGGATCTGTCAGCTGGCAGGGCTGTCTGGTTGCTGCCCACCTGACCAACATCCAGTGACAGCTGAAGTCAGGCCACTGGTGAAACTTGTGCTCTTCCCGATGGAGTTCTCTCTGCTTCTTTTTAAATTTCAGAGCTTATTTCAGATAAAGGCAGAGTATATACCACATACCTCCCTTAATTTTGAGTGTTTCAGGGAGTGTTAAGTGTGATCTTCAGATGTTTATTGGGATGGTGAAACAGAGCTAATAATGTCACCTTGAAACTGGTAACGTGCTTTAGCATTTATATCTCTACCGTGAATAGGAGGGCACCAATGAAGGACAAGCACCAAGGCATTTGTCATGATTAATTGTAGGCTGTTGCTAATCCAGCTAGAGCTTCACAAAAGAGAGCATCTACTCACAAGCCATCACATGGAGGCACAGGTTTCACCATATCAATTGGATTATACAAAACAACCCCTAGGGAAAAACTGTGACACCTACTCAGCTGCTGAGGTGCAACACCAGAGTCTGGAAAGCACCAGGCAGCAGTTTTTTGATCAGATCGTGCCTCCCCTAACACAGCCTAGAGTGTCAGCTCTGCACAGCACCCCCAGCCCAGGCCTGGGCTGTGTTACAAGAAAATGTAGTCACAGAAAATGAGAGCTGGAGCTATTCCCCCCTCAGGCACTATATGCACAGTTGGAAAACAAGGTTTAATATTCAGCAGAAAAACAAAGCATAGCAAATTAATTCAGCAAACAGAGATTCTCCAAATGAGCTGAACTAATGCAATTTCTCCCTCCCCAAAAATCAAGCTTTTTAGCCCATCAGTGTCAACAGTGAGAAGCAAAAGACATCAATGTGTCAGTGTCATGCAAACTCAATTTTTTATTAAAAACATTTTGACAGACAACTCCCAATGAGCTCAATTTCTACATGAGCTATAATTGCTTAAAAGAGGAAGCTATTTTGGCATGTTAGAAAGCTCTGTAAAAATAAAAAGTAAACTCTTGCTTATTGATTGTGCTGCTGTAATTACAATGGGACTCTCTTCCACTATGTATCATAACAGTGTTGTCTTGTGAACAGTGCTGCATTTTTCCCCCATGCTTTCTAAATTTATGGCAAAGACGCCACATACATGCACATAATCGGCTTGAGAGATCTTACACCATTGAAAGAGCAACTGCTCTAATTAGAAACCTTCTCAGGCTAGCTCCAAAATAGACCAAATATTTACTTTGTTTCATAAGCAGAAGTGTTAAGCTTTTTAAAATAGTAGGAAAGTATCGTAAATATCCAATGAAAAGACAATATGAATTTTAAATAAAACCCCAGTAGAAACCAAGTGGCCACAGAATTGTGGCAGAGGTGTTAAGAAAGTCACACTTTTTAAAAAGAAATACCACCTCTGCAGTATATACTGAATAGATGTGGCTTTTGTTTAACTTATGAACTATGCAAATCTATGCACAGAAAAACACATAAATGTAAAGATTATTTCAGCCAGAAAGCCTGTAGGATGGAATGATCTACACACTGTTTCCCGGTGTGTGATCTGAATTGAAGGAATCACCATTTTGCGGGGAAAATGGAAGCAATTGGTCCCTGTCTCCATTTAACAGCACTGCTAAGGGAAGGCACTGGTGCTGGCACCATGTGGGCTGTTTGTATCTGCCAGTTGTGACAGAATGGAACCTCCCAGACCACTTTTCACAGGTCACCAGTCACCTAGTACTAACTGCATCTGACCCTGCCATCCTCAGCAAGATTTGAATGGGTAATCCTGAAGTGCTCTTCAATGACTATCTGCAGAAAGAAGACTAAATCAAAACAAAGCAGCAGCATGGGTTGAAATATGAAGAAGTAAAGTTACAACAAGAAGTCTAGAGCTGCACTTGTGGTAATATAGACACCATAGTCCCCATATACAAATAACAAGAGGTGTTTGGGGGAGCACAGGAGGAGATGCTTTCCTTTGATGTGGTTTACTGAAGTCACTGACAGCAGGGACTGACAGCATCCTGCTGCCTTGCTCCAGCCAGGGTCCGACGCACAAGCTGCCATGGAAACAGCAGAGATTTTCTCTTCCATTGCATCACTGCACTGAATGCAAAACCATGCAGGTCTCCAGATTGCTCATAAGGTGACGAATGAGGAGTGGAGCAGATGTGCTACCACAGCCCTCATGGGGACTACTGCAGCAGGGCTGGACGCTGCACTTGACCTGGCAGAGCCCCTCACACACGGACACATTCCGGTCCCTTGTCCATCCCACCACAGGCCCAGTAACCGAACCAAAGGAATGCTCAGAAGCGAATCTGTGTCTCTGCTGCCATCCAAACTAACCCTGCACAAACCACTTGAATCAACAAATTCCAGAAGTAAGTTTAGTTTCAACAGCTTTGATTTTGCCAGGTCTTCTTTTGGGGGTTAGCTCCCACACCTTGAATTTCCCTTTCAGTTCTGGCCATCGATTAATCATTCTCATGCAGGACAAAACTACGTTGAAACTTGTGGGTTTTTTATTTAAAAAAAAAAAAAAAGAGAGAAATCTTCTGAAATCATAAATCTTCCAACAACATTGGGTTGAGTCTCCAATTTGTAACATTATTCAAGGATAGTTATTCAAGCCAGTTTAGAAGCAGCATATAAGAATCTTAGTATTACACTGCGGTCTGTGCCTGACCTGGCATGAGAAAACAGCCCCTCTTTCCCCATGTGATGCTGAACCAAAGATTTATAAATGCAGTCCTTGAAGAGGAAGCTCACTTTCATCTGGAGCATGAAATATAATGCACTTCCAGACAGAAAAATGCCAGACAATGGTGGGTTACCAATCTATTACCACACAGGAACTTGCAGCCCCTTAAATCTTGATAAAGTGAAGAGCTAGTTAGGACTGTCACTTCAAACCATATCCACAACCCCAAATGAACTCACATTCACACTTTCCAAAGCTGGGAATTGGACAATATTCTCAAGGCCCATCTCGGGAGCTGGAATCACAGAACTGCCCACCTCCCACCCCGACTGCTTCAATGCAAAGCAGGGGAGGAAAGGACTATCCAGCCACCTCTTCCCAGCACCACTGGCATGTGACAGTGAGCCTTTCAATGCAACAGGGTGGAAAAGGCCATGCCTGGGTCTGGGAAAAATTCATTTAAACAATGCTGAGCAGAGGTAAAAAGACAAGTCATTCCTCATGAGTGTTTTCCCCCTTTGCTACAAAATGCAACAACTACTAACTGCTCTGAAGCGTTAAATTAGATATATTATTTATTGAAATTAAATACAGATGCATAAATATTAAGCAGATAACAACTTGGGATGCAGTTGGTGGATGCTCAATCAGGGTTTTGGCATTGCTACTGCTATCTTTAAATATCTAAATAATGATGAGGATTGTATCGCCTCACTCAGGGAAAACTGTGTTGTTCCCTGGGTCTCACTTTTTAAAAGCAAAGTAGATTTTCTACCCCACTAACAAATCTTTAGCAGGGGGCAAACTCTGCTGTTGAAGGGGGGAAAAAAAATCATCTCTGCATTCCTGACCTTATTCTGCATACAGGGGAAGAAAACAAAAAACCCAGGCCAATTTAAAGTGATTATTTTCTGCTTAAAACGGTAAAGTCTGAATTTGTACTTTGATTTAGACCCCACAGCTGAGGGAAGATTTGTGTCCATATCCTTGTGAAAGGGCAGAAAGGTATTTGTAGTGAAAAGGAAGACATATGAGTCGTAACACAAGACTTTTACACTGTGGACTTCTTGATTCTATCTGAGCTTCATCAAACCACTACCAACTGCAAGGAAAATAAGATGAAACTAAGTAGGACAAACTTGAGAATATTATTATTTAATAAGAAATGCAGTGCACTAACATTTTCTATTCTTTTTGCAAAGTTTCATAAGGATGTTCCTAACATCTCCCACAGTAGTGAAGATACTTGAAGCCATGCAGGAAACAGCTCATAAGTTATCTCCAGCATGAGACACAGAATGTGGGGTTTGTTCCCTGCAGGGAAGCTGTAGCACTGGCACCAAATCTCCACCATTACCTTTCCTAACGAATTGATGAGGGAAACTATCCAGTATATTTCTTCTTTTTATTTTGACGGGCTTCTGTGGCTTAGCTAAAATAAATTATGCAGTTTATACTTGCTGACAAAACCAAATGCTTTTCTTCAAAACAGCAACAACGTGGGTCTTCAGGAATGCTTTTTCTACCTTTTTTTAAGCATTCCTCTGTGTATGTAATACTGTGACACATAATACAGTGTGACAGGTCATTTCATGCATCATTTAATTCTTTGCACTGCAAAGTGCCCTACCACAATAAAGATAAGCTACATCACTCTTGTCCCCAAATGCTGTTGAAGATGCAAAGCAGAGAAGCTCATAAATTATAGGAAAGACAAGAAATCCTACTCTTTAACATCAAAAAGTTGTATTTGGTTTCTCTTGCTCTCCTTGTGATGATGTCATCTTGCAATTTCTAATATTATTTTTACACATAAAAAGAATGTTTTAAAAAACTTAGGAAAAAAAGGCAAAGACAGAAAAACCCACCAAAGTTTCCATTCAGGATGAAAAGATATCACTACAAAAGAAAATGTAATTTTTTTTTTAAATTTCAGAACAGAGGGTAAGTAGAGGCTTTGAGAAGATACGTCAGAGAGCAAAAGAATGCAGATTTAATTATTTTTGATACCTCTAAACCCATGTATTTTCTTCACATTGCTTTTAAATACCTTAAAAAAAAAAAAAAAAAAAAGATTGGTTTATGACCACAAATACATACAAGATTACCAGTCTTGGAAACACCTTGGTTTAGCCTACAAAGAGACAATGCTGGAATTTAGCACTGTGAGGCTTTCTGTGCTAACTCTGGGAAGGAGTTCCAGACAAAAAGCAGTCTCACTGCTGTCCACCCACACCACGGCTAAATATTCTGCAAAGGATGGATGCAGTTTTCTGAGCGAGGTGATAACATTGGGGCAGTTAGCAATTATTGAAGAAACGTTTTTCAAGTACTCTACTTCACTCTCTGATGTGTTAGTGAGCAGTACTAAAATCAAAAATATTAGACAAAATTTAAAATCTGAGCATTAATCAAAACAGATTGGATATTGTCTGACAAAGGTTATCTTCATTTGGCAATTCATTTATTCAAATATGCTAAATTATGCTGATAGGGAAGTTTGCATAATATAGGAATCAGAGAGGTTCTTTAGGTGAGCCACTCGAGTACTTGGATCCTTGACTTTGACAGCAGCTTTTGCTAGAATGAAAAACCCAAACCTCACAGATTGCCCACCAGAATGCATGCATTAAAAATGCACATGATTCTCATAACATGATTGTCAGTACAGGACTTGCTCACATTTTCATGCACTGAAACTACCATTTATTATGCCAAGATTTACTGGGGCTTTCCCTTTGGCAGAAAACATGTTGCAAATCAAACAGTAGTTATGAGTTCTGCCACGACTCAATTACAGTCCTCACCATGGATTAAGTTATTTACTTCAGCACCAATTTTATGATTTATTCAGTGGTTCCATTGCTGTTAGCACTGAACTTTTTAGTAATGATATTGCTAAAGACAAAAAAAAAAAAAACCTTAGAAAAAGAGTAATTTTCCTTCTTCATATAAAAAGAGACATAAATTCTACCTCTCCACTCCTAAAGTTTTCCTTCCAAATTCCTGCTAATAATAAATCAAAGAGCACATTGCAGTAAACATGTGGCAGTTAATAAAAATGATGCCACATCAGCTTTGTTTTCAAATCTCAACCTCAAACTGCTGCCTGATTCAACTCTGGCATTTAATGCAGCTAATGCACAAATAGGGCTCTGCTGTTTTAACCCCCTATTTTGCAATATTTGTTGAAAATTTTCCAGACGGAATCATAGGTGTTCCAGCTCTGCAGAACCCTCATGAACTTCTCTTGAGCAGAAATGGCTAAAAATGAATCCTGCCAGAGACACAGTTTTTAAGGATTATCTCTTGACACCTAACCAGTATTTTTCCTAATTCAAGGGGAGGATGGGGAAGAGCTACCTGTGGACTGGAAGTCAGAAACTCTACAAAGAAAGGTAGTGCTTACTTTTGGTGCTTTATGATACGATCTCCTCTCCAGGGGACCGTGTAAGAGACAACTGAAGACACAGCTCACAACACAGAATAACCCAGCAAGAACACAAGGCACTCTCGCCTGCATCTCCTGCCAGCAGACAACACAAAAGGCCAACTCTGGCCCTGTAATGCCAACTTGCTGTTTTATTCACTGAGAAAGGACAGGACAGAATAAAAAGAGCAGACACTGCATCCTTTGGCTACAGCTTGGTGGCTGTTCCAACATGTGAACACGTCAAATGAGGGAGAGCGAGCTGCCTCCAGAATAAGAAACAGCTACTCTTACCCTTTTTTATATCACTGCCATAGGATATCTGTGTCTACACACGGGTGAATTTTCTTCCTTTCAAATGCAGAAAGCATTCCCTCCAAAACATAGATAGTAAATAATCCTCTTGCATGACACACGTAATTTTTTCTCATGGATTTTGTGTTCATTTTCCCTCCACGGTGTGGAGGGAAAACATCTAGCACAGGTAATAACACCATAAACACACTAAATTTTATTAAGCAGGAACAAACAATTCTACAAAATGGTTTTGACTTCAACTCTACCTTACTTTCCCAACCAATGGCTTCTGTACTAGTATACTTTTCCTGTAGAGTATTGTTTGATTAAAGAAAAAAATGTTAAACCCCTATACATCTCAGCTGTACAAGAGTGGTTAGCCAGAATATCTTTTTCACTACATTTTTAATATTAATGTTTGATGCAAAAAAATTGAATTGGTAAATACATAACTATGTTACAAGAGTTGATTTTTTTAAGTTGTATAACGGCAGTTGAGAGACAGACTTGGTACTTGGCTGTAGTTCATATGGATTTAATTACTGAAACAGA
This sequence comes from Polioptila caerulea, assembly GCA_013397295.1. Classification (NCBI taxonomy): domain Eukaryota; kingdom Metazoa; phylum Chordata; class Aves; order Passeriformes; family Certhiidae; genus Polioptila; species Polioptila caerulea. The sequence continues at coordinate 1,314,816 of VYXF01009643.1, forward strand.
GTAACATACTAAGAACAACACATAAATAACATGAGTTTTAAGCACCTAGAATTATAATATAAATCACAGATCACATTAAAATAATTTACCTTCCTCATTCCATGATGGAATGAAAGTAATTTTACACACAGATTGGAAATACATTTAATGGTTTTCTAAATAACCTGGGATCATTGTTTTAGGATGCTTAAATTGTTTTCCCATTCCAGCTTTTATAAAAAACACTTAGAGTTCTCAGAAATACGACTTGGTCTTTTAGATACAAAGGAGTTACAGGTTAACATGCCTGACTTGTACCCCTCTGCTGGTAAATCTCATTAGTGCCAAGTTTGACACTAGTGTTTAATGGTGACTCATTACCAAAAGAGTAAAAGGGATTTTCACTTTGCTATAAAATCATCTTCCTACCAGTTAAGGTACTGAAATGTTGATTTATTCATTACTGAGGCAGATTCAAAGTCTCCCTATTCTACAATTTCCTTTTTCTAAAGTATTATCTCCTAAGTTTTTTCTCTGCTCAACTACAAAGCATTAAAAGTAGCTCTGAAATGGAATTAAAAGATACCAAGCATGCTTTCTGGCATCTGGTGTTTCAGTGTACCAACTTTTTGTAGCAATATATTTTATTATTTTGTAGCAATATATTGAGCTATAGCTCAATCAAAAAAAGAACAGAAACAAAAGTAAGATAATGATTCTTGTTACTAAGAACAAACTTCGCACAAAGAAATTTATTTAGAACTTCATTGTCTCATTAATAATAATATATTTTTAACCATAAATTCCACCCTAAACTAAAACTATGTAGTTCTGCAGTAGTGAGTTGGGTTTCTGTAACTTTCTTTTTCCAATTCACATAGCAAGAAAAAAAAAAAAACAAAACAACAACAAAAGGATTCAAGAAACCTACTCCAGAGTAATTTTTCTTTATGTTCCTCCCTCCTCAGCAACCTGTCGTACCCCTTATCCATCCTGGCCAAAAAATCCATCCAGCTGCCAGATTCCGCTGCTAAGCCTCCACTACCTCCCTCCTTCATTTGTGCAGTNCTCACATAGCAAGAAAAAAAAAACCAAAACAACAAAAAAAGGATCCAAGAAACCTACTCCAGAGTAATTTTTCTTTATGTTCCTCCCTCCTCAGCAACCTTATCCATCCTGGCTTGATGTTCCATCCAGCTGCCAGATTCTGCCGCTAAGCCTCCACTACCTCCCTCCTTCATTTGTGCAGTTGTCCAAGGGGGACATGCAGCTCTCAAGGGCTTTGATGTGTCTGCATTGAAATATGGTGCCACATTTCACTCACATTCATTTTTCCACATGTGAAAAGTAGATAAGCAGCTCAGAACCCTTCCATCTGGAACCTTTCCTGGGGAAGGAGAGGAGCACAGTAACCATGAGCCCTTTCAAACTGAAAGCCAAATGTGGTAGCTCACTCACATCAGTGCTGCAGTGGACAACTGCTCCCTCCCGGACTGCAGCTCTGAGGTGGAAGATGGAGCTGTGACAGGAAATGGTCGGTGGAGAAAACACTCCTGCAGCACCAAAGGTGCAGCCTCTCCAACATCAGTCACAGGAAAAGAGAGACTTGGGCTGTCTGTGTCCAACATCAGGCAGCAGAAAAAAACATGGCTGGGCTCTGAACCCAGTGCTGTTGAACACTCTTACTGGATTTGTGAAGCTTATGATTCTATTAGTCTTTGCCTATTAGCAGAAGAGGTTGACACAAATAAATAAGCAAAAACTTTTTTTTAGTGTCTGTCCCGTTAATTAGCTGAACACCATAAATAGATGCTTCCCATTTAAACATCTTGTTTATTGCCTTCTGAGGGACTTTCTTCTTAACCTGCTAACAGAGAGCAGATAAAGATGTTTAAGCTACAACCTAGCTTTGATGAACATTTTTCATTTTGACCAGCTCCTCAAGACAAAACGTTTTTATATTTTTCAGGTAGATGGAGTGATGAGCTTTTCAGTAAGCTTCAGTAACTCCTCAGAGCAATTCAGTTACTCTCCTCTCTTGCCACTTGCTTTCTACAAACCGAGCAGTTTCTTGCTCTGACATGATGTCACTTTTTTGTTAAGATGCAAAGACCAAATGTGAATCCTTCTATTAATACGCAAACCCTGCAATTTACAAAAAGCCAAAGAACACTCATTGGAAGTAAAATGCTTCTCTAAGGACAGATGCACATAATTCTCACCTGTGTGAGCATGCTTGGCTACTGGGAAATATATGCATGTATGCACACATATACTGCAAAAAAAATCAAACTTCAAATATGAGCAAGCATGAGTCAACTGAAATTTCTTCATTCCACCACAGTTGAATGCTGGGTCAATTCATATTTTCACAACAAAAACTAAACGCAAAGGGTATACCGTGAACTCTCCACAATTTTTAATACAGAGCAGTCCTTTAGAAGTAATGTTTTATGTTCTAGGTAAATGGGACTAACTAAGAAAGTAAAGAAATCCTCTGAAATAAGTAGTGTTGACAGATTTTTTCATTACTCTCCCATAAGTCAAAGTGAGTGAGCAGGATCAGGTGCATAATGCTAACAAGTTCATTTAAAAAAACCAAATAAAAGCAACACTAGTGAAAAATTAACAGGAATTAGATACTTATCCTCCATCTAAAATGTGTCACAACACTAGCTGTCTGAAGCACAAGGACAGGAAACACAAGACTGCATAAATCTGTTATGTAACCAGGGTGTTGGGGCAACAGAATCCTTATACCTGGAGTCAGCTCAGCAAGCTATAGTTCTGTGTTTCTCACCCACCAGTAAGACATTCATAAGAAAATTAGTCATGGCTGAATAACTGGATAAAGAAGTTTAAAAAAAAGATTCTCTGCAAGCCCTCTTCAGTTTTGTACCAATATCAAGTGGCCTCTATTAGTGCTCGGAAGTATGCATGAAAAGAAACAAGACCCGACAGCCCGGAGATCAGCAGCCCCGGCTCCACGCTGGCCTCTGCACCTGCTTCAGCTCAGCAGTGCACAAGAGCTCTGCGGGAGCAGGGCGGGAGAGGAGGGTGGAAGGCCATCAATAATTCATGGCTGAACAGCCAGACGGAAGGCAAAGGGACTGCACACTGCATGGTGACTTCAAAGCTGGCGCTCTTCAGAGTGTTCAAGGCTGCTAATGTGAGCATGGCCAGCAGGTATTTACTGGTGTCTTCCAGCACATAAATGAGCCGCTGGAAGGGGCTTACTCTAGACTGTGTCCCAGACCTGAGCAGCTCTCCAAATGCTTGCTGAGATGAGCCGGTCTCTACCAGAAATTCAACACCAATTTGCCTCCTTTCACATTCAGGAATAAAGTTCAAAATCAGAGACATCTGAATGCTTTCTCACATTTAATACTGTTATCAGAATTAGGCTTCTGATATACAGGCTACTGAAGGGTTTTCAGGTCGGGCAATTAATGGTGCAAAATAGACAAAAAACAAAACAATCATAGATGTTTATTCTCTGCTCATAGACATTATTCAGACAAAAGATTAGCCACCAACTTCCATGTATCATTTGTCTAGTCACTTCTGTTGCGATCCTGAATCCAGAGAGTCAGTAACAGCCTTTTCAATGTAATATCAACTCCAATATGCCTGGATGCAAAGATTTGTGTCATTCAATCACTACTACATTGTCAGCCTCTGAATTTCAGGTCATCCTGAGGGTTTAATGCTCATCTTCCTGGTATTAGCTGTTTCCCATCTTGTTTATATTTCTGTCCTTCCCACTACCCTGTTACTAGCAACATGTGACTGTCACAAGCATTTTGCCTTTGCTTTCCAGATGTAGTAAGAGAGGAATTTGGATTCTCTTACTTCAGAACATGCAGCTCCTCTTTACTGATTCCCTGGACCTCAGAGGGGGTTACTTCCCACTTCACTGCATCTTTATCCCCAAGTACCTCAGTCTCCTCATCTCCTTTGTCATCCTGCTCCCCACCCGTTCCTCTGAAAGTACAAGAACTTGTCACTCTCTAGTCCCAAATTTGGAGAGCTCTCTGGGCAGTACCAAACATACTCAGGAGGAACAGTCAACACACAAACAAAAGAGACCTTATGCACAACTCAGATATACGGGAATAGCTCCTGCTAAAACTTGCAGCCAGCTTGGAGATGCAACCTGAGAGCAGCTGTGTTTCTATAACTCACCAGACTATCTAACATGCCTTTCCTCTCTCAGCAGTCTACAGTGCACTCAGCTTAAGACGAGCACCAGTTACTGGGATGCCTCCATCCCAGTTCAGGGCTATTTGTTCTTGCCTCTGCTTCAGAGCTTGCTGCCAAGGCTCCAACACAACTGGTTGTGAATTAGGACACAGGAAAAGCTCTACTTGGTTGTAGGGCACAGAGTTGGAAGACAACTGCTTATAAACGTCTGGGGTGCAGGGGAGGGCAAATTCTTAAACAGAAAAACAAACGGCCCAGAGCTCATTATTTAAAATGCAGTTTGAATAATGCATTTTATCTGCTGAGAAACTCAAAGGAAGCTTTCCCTCAACTTCAGACAACAGCAAAAGTTACATTGTTTTCAATATGACCAATACATGTTTCATACCTTAATCACAAATGAAAAAGGAACTATCACCTTGATAGGTAAGTGCCACTGGGTACCTCCAAGTTAATGTTGGCTTATCATTAAGGGAACCATACTAGAGGCTTCAAACACTGCAGGAATCCATATTTGCAGTTCCACCCAATATCTGCTGAAATGCCCATTCACACAGCACAAACACAGGTATGCACTCCACATTCACCCTCACTTCTCACACCACCTTTTCATGCGGCAGATTTAAGAAAAAATGAATTTGTGACATCCCCAACAGTTCCTCCCTGTTATTAGAAATTAAACTGCTTGGTTATCATATGGTATCTTTCAGTGGTTCTAATTCTGAGAGTCTCCATGTTCATGGGAGTTTCAATAAGCATTGGGCCATGAAGTTTTCTCCATAAAATACCATATTTTAATTTGTTATTTCTTTATTATTAAAAAACTCTTCTTGATGATAACAATCTCAGGTTTTCCATATATTTTTACATTGACAGCTCCAAGTATTTTCTGATCATTTTGGTTGATAAGTTTGCATTTCATTCATGTTTATGAGCATTTCCATGAAAGCGTAATAACTCATACCACTGAAGTTGTGTGCAGTTTGTTCACTTCTCACAGTTCTGTTCCTACATATCTCAGTCTCAGCTATACAGAAAATTTCAGGTCACTTCTGCACCAAGTTATTGAGAAAATACTGACAAATTATTGAGTATATATTTACAGTATGCTGAGTATTACCTTGCTGAACAGAACAGTTAAAGGATCTGTGATGAGCAGGAGGCAGGAATACATTCATGCCAAACCACTGAACTAGACTGCTTGCCACTGCCAACAGCTATGCTTTGGTTGAAGAAAGTCTTTGAGCAACAACAATTGCTACATGCTCTGCACAAGGAAGTACAGAAATGAAGTATCCACAAGCAGTATTACTCTGAATTGCTGTTGGATTTTTCTGGTCTACAGCCTTCCTCAGATCTCTTGTTTTATTTAAAACTAATGATGTTCCAGCCATTCAGAAATGTTACGTGTAACCTGGTGCATTTGCTTCATCTGAATGATGCTAAAGGCAACTTCTGGCATGCCCCAGTTGCTGAGCTCAAAACCATTTTTTTAGTGATGTATGTGTGAACAGGGACTTGCTGCTATATAGCTCTGTCCTAAATGGAAATATCAAAAAAGCCTGTCTTTTTAGATTGAGACCTCTGGGAAATGAAAACTAAACTAGCATAAAATAGCCTTCTCTCCCTTTCTTTGAGGTGAGACACCTGGTCAGTGGCTGCAGATACTGGCAGAGGTGAGCAGTGGGATGCAGGAAGAGACCTTGCATCACAAATTTGGGACAATATATTTCAAAGCCTGCACTTGGCCTCCAATACTTGTATTCCTATCCTTGTTGCTGTTGCTTAATCTGTTGATTCTTTATCAGAATTTCCTCCTGTGGAAAGCAAAATGAGAAATCTCTCTCTTTCCTGCCATTTATTTAACCAATCAGCCTCAGCAGCTGAGGTCAAGTGGAGATAGAGCCTCTGCAAGCTCCCCTCCCTGGTCTGCTTTGCCCTCCACAGCTGGTCAAATGGGGCTGTGCAAGCAGCAGCTGGACTTGAGATGCTGTCTCTTAAAGCATGCTGTTGAGGGATCAACCCTATGCTCCATTTTCTTGTACTGTCTCGGGTCAATCTGGCCTTTTAAACCGGTAGCAGCCCTTCTATAAGTTTTTATTTTTCTCAGTAAGGATCTCAAGGAGTTGTAGAACACGTGAATTGGATGTTTTTCTCTTTTAAAACAGAAATTTAGGAAAAGTATGTTCTGTCTTTTCAGCTTTATCTCTCTGCACAATTTTTAAAATAACTTGTGACTGTGCATGTTAGAGGAGGCTGTTTCTTACAAACTTTTAGTGCCTATGTAACACTAAATCACATTTATGAATTAGGTCTTATCATCACTAAGGTATAAGCAAGCTATAAAAATAACACCAACTGCTATTTCTATTAGCTCTGGGTGTCCAAAACTTAGTCAGGGACATTTCTAATTGCAACTGATACAAGCCTTTGGTTTTTGCTCAAATTAACTGAATGAGCAGTCAGCATAAAACTGTATTTTAGAAGAGACAAGTTGCCTTACAAACCTATTCCTTACCTGGCTGGCAATAGTTCAGTGACCAGCTGGGTGAGGAGTTGGAGAAAACCAAACCCCAAGAAGATGGAGAGCCTCCCTGACTCAGACATAGGCCAGGGAATTAAACCTGGTGTTTGCTTCAAGTCACATACAGCAATCAGAGATGAAGAGGAGAATTACTTACTCATCTTCTCCTCTGTTTTAAAGATGCTTCCCCAACACAATTAAAATTGAATGCCTAAATATCACTCAAACACTCATCACTCAAAGCTGGAGCAAGCTCTGAGCTTTCACCATCCCTGCTCCTTCCTTGCTTCAGCCAGCCTCAGGGAGTGGGACAGGCCACCACCATTCCATCAGCTCCCCAAGACAGGTGGCTTTCTGCCAGTGAGTTATTTCCAGCCTCTTAAAAAGAAAAGCACTCGTTCCTGAATAAGGACAAGGTGGACCCCAGTTCTTGCCACAGTCAAACTGTGGGGATGGGCTGTGCTTCCTCAGTGCTGTTTGAACCTGCTGCATGTATGAATGCCGATGAATGAAGTCTGACCCACCCATCCATGTGGGACAGCTAATGGGAATAGATGCAGCTTCCTGCACAGACAAGGCACATAAAATGACTCTTGCACAGCCGAGCTAAGTATCTTTAATTAGCAACACACCTCCATTACAGGCTTTAAAAGGAAAATTCAATTTGCACCTAATTTGAAAGCTTTTTACAATCTTTAATTAGTAGCAACTATCTCAGCTAATAAAACTAAATACCTTCTGCACATGCTGTTACCTAAGAGGGCATGAGGAGCAGCTGCTCAGGCAATCAGCCTTTCACAAGAGCACTCTGGAGCTAGCAACAGTGAGGAAACCTGGAGCTCTCCAAGGACCCATGCTACCAGTGCAGCAGCTTCTTGCAGGGTGCCTGGCCCAGCCCTCTGTGCAGCTCTGCTCCCCAGATCACTCTGCTCTCCACAGCTCCTTTGACAGGCTCTTCCCAGAAGCAAAGAAATGTCATTTATCTTACAAGGAATGTCCCAGCTCAAAGAGGCAGGTTGCCCTAGCCATAGCTCTGTGTGGCCAAGGAAAAGCTGTTCCATTGCCTTGCCCTGTATCCATCCCACCATGCTGAGCAGCTGCTCACTTTCCAAGCTCGTGATCTTCTCTGAGCAGAGGAACATTTGCAGACAGTGTGGAATTGCTGCAGCAGTTTAGGATATCAGTACCCTCAGCTGTGTGTATGATGGGATTTGCAAATTCCCCTCAGAAAAGTCTGCAGAAGCAGATCAGACTGTAGATTGTATTCTTATGTCTTAGAGCAAACACCACTTCAGAATAGCTTTAATCTACTATGCTGGGCTCTGAGGAGCTGCAGCTAAGGCTGAGACTACAAACTCTTTCCAGTCTCTTGTGCAGAGGGTAACACACAGAGTAATAAGTAACACACCTGAAGCCACTCTTGCAAGGTTCCCTTCAAACTCAGGCCACGGCAAGGTGAGGGTGTGAGACGTGCAGTGGACACTTGCAGACAGCACTTTTGTTTGTTCATCCTCTGCTTCTCCTCTAGATCTGACCTCTAGCACTGCAGTGGTGTTTTAGAGAAGGATAACACTTCACCAGCTAAACCCCCTACCTCTCCTCTTGTCCAGCAGGGAACCACCTGCAATCAGAGTGTGGCAGGGGTGGCTGTCAGCATTCCTCTTGTTGTGCAGGTGACTCTGGAAACCCCAGCCTCTCAGCAGCGGGTCATGGTAGTCAGGTAACTTTGGTCCCCAAGTGGCACAACCCCCAAATTTAGTAACTTGAAAGCCTCAGAAGGCTAGGTAGGTTGAAGCAGAGCAAGTGTGTCTGCACTGTGGGACCCTTCACTTATCTTCTCCCTCAGGAGAAAACCTACCAGCTGAGAGCAGACTCTCAAAAAACCCAAAATATACCACATCTCTAGGAGCTTCTTGTATCACACAGAGAGCACATCTCTTCTGCACAGTGATTGGAAAAAAAACAAATGCCTCGCTGTTCTCAGTGTCCCTTTAGAACCTCCAGCCGCCTGAACTTTGAGCTGCACAACTTCAGCAATTTTCCCAAGTTTTTAATTGAGCAATATGTTCAGTTCATAAAAAAAAAAAGCCTGCATTAGCAAAAATCAAGTATTTGCCTTGGAACTCCCATTTCAGAGGATTACTCATTTTCTTTAGCTGTGCATTTTGTGGGGAATGCATGAACTGCCTTTGGCAAAGATCTGGCTGCAGAGTCTATGACAGTGTTCTGAGAAGCGACTTCTTATCTGATTACAGCAAGACTGCTGGTCACATCTCTTCCCTGCCAGCTCAGATGATGGAAAAAGTGCTGTATTTTGTTCTGTATTTTGTTTTTGTTGTTATTTTCATTGTCACTACTCCATACCTGTCAGCTTCTTCTCACTCTAAACAGTTTAGGGTTTTGGTTTTTTTACTTTAAGTGTTCATTTTAACACTGAGAGCAAAGGAAGTATATACATATGCAGTGTATTATCCTGACCACTTGTTTTATTCAACACCTAGATAACAGGCACTTCCTCATTCAAAGCAGCATCTGAAAATTGCATGCTTATTTTAAAAGATACTTCAGACTATTGAAGAGAGAGGTTGCTATCAAACTCTGGTCCATTTAACAATAGCATATATTTTAACTACTTAAAAACATAATGGAAAACTGTAAAGAAATACCTTTGAAAATCTATACACATTTGCATGAAAGTACAGACAATTTAACAAGCACTCAACCTCTTGTAGCCACATTGACCTAAGAAAGCATATTTTCTGAATATATTACTACTGGCAATATTCAGTACACCAGAGCAAAGCAAATCAAATCAAAATCAAGTTCTTGTTCTCTGCTAGAATTTTACCCACAGTCTCTCAACAAAACCTGGAAAGCCTAAAGCCAAACCATGCTTCCTTTTACCATGCAGGTGAAAGCCAGCTGGTTCTACCAGGGTTTCTTCTGCCCTTCAGTTACAAGAACTGAACCATGCACACGTACATAACAGTGATTTCTCAAGGTCTCAGAGAACAAAACAAAAATCACACCAAATTTACTCATTGTTCAGCATCACTTTCTCCCTCCTTGGCACTGTTTTGATCACTGACCATTGATCACTGTAAATGATGATTACCCTTCTCCATTTTCTGTGCTACAGTCACCAATCATAAATAATAGAACAAATGCGTGAACACACAGTTTAAGTAGGGCTACCCGGCTTCATTTTGTTATCAGCATAAATCCCAGCATTGCATTTTTCCTGGAGACCTCCTACCCCAAAAGCAGTGCCCTGTCATTCGTGATTAAAATTTTGTTATGACTATAAGAAATAAGGGTACTTATTTAAGCTAATTTAGGCTAATAAAACCCTTTTCCTCGCCACATTAATCTACATTGTGTCCTCTGCCAGAGTACTGGAAACTTAAACATCAGCAGTGGTTTAAGAGCAGCAATAAGCTGTGCTGCAGATCAGATCCAAGTTATGTTGGCAGATCAGTTTGGAAGCCTGGGCTGGAATAAAAATGTGGCACAAGGAAGGCACACTGCCAGAGCTGTGTACATGTAAGCATGTTTACATCCCTGTTAATGGCCAGGATGGGGAGGGGGGCCAAGGCTGAAATTACACAGGAAATTTATAAAACTCAGGATTAAGATGTATTGCCAGGGCTATGAAGGAAACTTTGCACATGGGCTGCCTACACTGTATCTGACTTGGGGCTCTCAGTCACATTTCCATGATAACATCAAATGCAACTTCCATGGAACAGTATCTGTGTCACTGGGCTTATTCAAACAGTGTAAGCAACCCTCTCCTCTCCAAGTCATTCACAAGCACTGCAGCATTTGCAAAAACTTCAGTTTTAGATGCTTCAGGAGGCATCAGAAAGGTATCAGGATATACAGTATTATCATCCTTTAACTGCTGCACCTAAACAAAAATAAACTATGGGGGGAAGTGCAGGCAAAAGTGCAGCAGAGGCCCAAGCTGTTCTGCACAGCATGCTCCCCCCTGATTCTATATTATTCTCCAAGATCACTTACAGACCTTTTCTACTGATATGGAAAATTCACATTTATTAATGAGCCCCAAACACACATCAGCAGTAAACAGAATAAAAGATCTCACCAGGAAGTAACCAAATGAAAAGAGTATGGTGAGAGAGAGGCAGGCACTGGCAAAGAAGGTAAAGGCTGCCCTGGGATCCCACCACCCCATGGCTTCAGGCCAGGCTGCAGAAAGCCTGGGAACAAAGGTGAGAGGCCAGGCTCTCCACAAGGTCAAGGTCAGTAGGTGCTGGAGATGTGGTGTGGGCCCAGATACTAAAGCATCAGTCCAGAAAAACACCCAGACACATTAACACAGCAGCTGAGACTGCCTTTGTTCCCACATGTTGCATGGAAGGCGAGCTGCCTGTAAATGCACAGCACTTAAATTTTTTCTTCTCTGACAAGCAAACAGTGCTCAGTCCCAGTGACTTATCTGGTGGGACCCTATCTGCCTTGGCTCCTCCAAATTTCTGCTTCTGACTAAAATCTTATCTTCTTTCTCTGAAAGGCAGCCTCAAGGCAGGTGACTCTTCCTCACCTTTAAAATAGATTACTTGTCAATCTATTTTAACTCCAGCTAAAAAACTCAACCTATTTTAGTAACTCCAGTGCCACAGTTACTGTGCAGTATGAATCTGAAGCAACAGCCTTGCTCTGCCCCACACATGAATGTGACTACCTGACACAGGATTTTCTATTTACTTTTTAACCACAGAGCAGGATTCAGCTTGGCTCTGCAAGATCCTAGCAAGGGGTGATGGGAGGACAAGCAAATGTGTGAAAAGCTTATACCAGCAGTCTTTTAGTGATGACAGCACTCAGCTGCACAGCTTCTTCAAGTAATGATAACTAAGATATTTTATAATAGCTACTGTACAAGATGATTCCAAGGAATACAGCTACTACAGGGTAATCAATCCCATAGGATTAGAAGCAGTCCTCTGAGCCTGATTTCTGTTAAGGCATCTGAGAATTATTCATCATCTCACGATAACAGTATTTTCTCTAATGTATTATTACTTACATGTTAATGGCACCCTTAAAAGATTTAAAAGCCTAGAGCACCCAGCACCATGCTGCCATTTATTTCCTGTATATGTACCACTTGCTGTCATCAATGTCTCTTCTCAAGCCTTTTTAGCTGTTGACCCAATTTAATACCTTCCTGGAGATTGCCATCCTAGCTGTAATTACAGTAAAGAAGGACTTCACAATAAATTCATTTCTCCAGCATCTGTTAACTCTCCTCTTAGCCTATGTGCCTGCTTACCAGGCATATTCCAAAAAGATACTCATTTGGAATCACAAACTCTGCGTCTTGCCTGTACAATTCACCTAAGAATAAATATTTAGATACTACTAATGAAAACCAAGCGAATGCTTTAGTTAGCATTTTGCAGTGCCATACAGGCCTAAGCCTAAGAATTTGGGCATTGTAGCAATTTGCAGTATGTTACTAATGACACTGCAACCTAGCTTTACCTCAGTGGTGACTACAGCATGGCCATCACTCAATTTAACCTAATTTGGGTGCTCTTTCTCTGACACCTTGACACTAAGATTGCAATGAGCCCTATCTACAGCATGATAATTGTAACACACATTAGAATAAGACAGACCATACACTATGCTCACTAGCAACCTCTAAGATTACTAGAGCTTCAGATAAAGCCTAACTCTATAAAGTAATATATGCTTGGTGTTTGTTCGCATTTTCCGGTCGTTTTCCAATATTCTTCCCTTTCTGCAACTCAGATCTGCAGTGGAAGTAATTAGTATGCTGACAACTTGCCAGATGATCCTGGTAATTCAGCATTCATAGTATCAGACCAGGAATCCCAAAATGTTAAAAATAAATAACCAAATGAACAGGCCACGACTATTTATTGCCCACAACTCCCTACAGAAGAAACACGGAAAGAAAATTGCTTTGAAGTTGCCCTTGTAGTTTTTCTTCTCCTGTGCTCTGTTTCCATGTAGGAAGGACATCATCTACTCTTTCTCTCTTAATGGAAAAGTATTTCCATGCCCATATGAACCTACTGGAGCTTAGAAAACCCTTTGCACAATTTCCCAGTCAGCACTAGTATCTCCAAAGCCGGGGCACCGAGCTGAGGGGGCTGTGCTGTCCTGCACAGGTGAGATGCCAGCTTTGAACGCAGGGTGAGCACGTCCAGCCAGGCTCACACATCTCACATACAGACTCATTCTGTCCATAAGCCAGCAACTGACAGAGGTGTCAATCCCAGTAATGGGTGGAGGTATCCTCTGAAATCAGGACACCCAGAACAGAAGGATGCAGAGCTTCCTAGGCATCCGTAATAGTTCATCAGATTTGGACACACAGCACTTAAACAAAACTTGAGAGAGGTGAGGAAGGAGGGCTAAACACCAGCAGAGGGTGATGAGAACAAGTCAGCCATGTCAATCCCCAGAGCCTAGACTGAAGTGTTATTCTCTATTAACTATTAATTAACAGCTAGGAAGAACTGATCAGTAAGGAACAAACATGACAAATGAAAACTCACCAAAAGACAAAGCTTGTGTCAGTCTTCCACAAGGTTTTACCTTTACCCTAAACTCCAACAAAAGACCCAAGAGCTGCTTTGCATGTTCAGATGATCACAGCTGTGTCTCTCCAGCATCACAACACCAGGACTTAGCAGTTCCTCAAGTCACTAGGTAAGAGATATTAAGCTGCATTCAGGTACTAAAGAAAGCAATTACCACTATTCAATAAAATTTGCAGCGATGTAATCTTGCACAATGTGACAGGTAAATCATGCTTCAAGGCATAATATGATTGCCTAGAGGACATGGAAAGCGCCTCTTGCCCATACTCTTTTACAGTTATTCTTATTTTTCTCCAAAACAGGAAGAGAAAAACCAAATGATGTCAAATCATACGTAGGGCACTAATTTGCACAAAAGAACTAACAGAACCTTTTAATCACTTCTATTTGCTTCTTTTTTAGTAAAAAGCAATTGATGGAAAAGGCTGAAGGTCTATGAAGTATTAAGAGAAACTTGATTAAAAATATTCTAGTTTGTGCCTTCTCTATTTTTAACATTCACATAACCTGAGTTCGGTCACAGTCTGTTGATTAAAACTATTTACATGCAGGTTTTGTTTCACCTCTCATTAAAGGATTGATTGTAGCTTTGGCACAACTAAAAAGATATCCTCCTCTGCTAAATGAACAAGCATGACAAAACAATGAAAAATTATCAGATTTCCATAATAGTTAACAGATAAAATTCATATCGGAAGCATCCCCTGAAAAATGAATTTTACTTCTCAAACATAATATGAATAATATATGACAAAAGTGGAGCAGAAAAATATACCTGTTTCTTTACAGCAATATCACTGCACAGATGGCAAACAGTTCTTATTTTAACCACAATAACAATATTCCAACATTTTCACAGTAATCTAAAACTTCAGGAGCAAGACTCCAATGCCAACGTTGTTTAACTATCCAGTTATTTCCTAAGCTGACAGCCAACTTGTCACATGATAATTTTAGTTTTAAAGAAAAAAAATCCCACCAAAATCAGACACAGAGTAAAATGTGCACTGGATAGGGTTGTTCCAGACTGTCTATTAGCACCATGTCATACAAACTGTCATAAGGTTTGCATGGATAAATCAAAGTTAAGACCAGGGATGAAATTCCTAGAGTAAACAGGATTAATTTATCAAATTAGCTTAGAGGATTTTCATAGTGGATGGTAAGTTTATGCTATTCTCCAGTCCCTTTCCATTCACTCATATGAGAGAGTATGGGAAAAATAGATCTTATGAATACCTGACTTTTGCTCATATCCTGATTAAAACCAGGTGGTTATCATGATGGGTACAAAATGCTAATATAATAGCATAAGATTTTTTTTTATTGTCTGTGTAGATAATCCAGGCACTTGTTCTGAAAAAAAAAAAAAGTGCAGAACTGTCAGCTAAGCAGAGTCCAAGAGTGCAGAGAACGTTTTTTAAAGTCTGCCAGCACTGAAATCTTTAACAGAAACATTCAGGTATTTTACTTTCTGGAAAGATTGCACTTATAAGAATTCCTGTCAAAGCTCCGAGATCACATCTCCTGGGGACAGCTGACATTAAGGCTTTTTCTTCTGAGTTGCTGAAATTAGGTCATTCTTTTTACTATTGTCACCCCTTTGCAGAGGGAAGTTTCTTTTATCAAAGCCATATCTTCTCACAAATGCACTTCAGAGAAAGCAGTACATCAATGTTTTTTCCATTTGGATTTTGTAGGGAAACTTACAACTACTGAAAATTTTTCAAAACACAGCTACCATATAAAAAAAATTATTTTTATCTGAGTTACTGTGCTTTGAATTTATGTATTTTTCTTCTGGAGTTCAAAATCTTTTAAAAAGTACCTAGCAGAGCAAGCTCCTCACACAATATGCACCACTCTCATTAGAAGTAGCTGGTACCACATTTTCAAAAAAGTGCTGAAACAGTAGAAATCATTCTGCCATATTCATGGCACATCACTAGTATTTCTTTGACTTACACCAAAGTTCTCTAAACTTGCACCAGCACAGGTAAGCTAAAAGCCAGGACACATGCACCAAGTGGATACTGGGATACCTGGGTTCATCATACACTGAGATTTCCAGGATTTTTACCTGAAGTCAGCTGTGCATGAATCTGTGGCACTGTGTCCTGCTGAACCGTGCTGAGCCCTGCAGCACTGACCATATCATGCAGCCTCAGCTTCCCCCTTGGGAGTGGATGTTCAACCCTTGCTCCACTACATACCATAAACACTCCATGTCCATGGTCCCTGCACTGATTAAATGTCATAGGTTCTGATTTAGAAGCATATGATCCCTATTTCGTGTTGATCAAATCCTGTTGGTTTTATTAGGATTAGTTCAGATTCGGACAAGCCTGAAGCAGCAATAAATCCAAGCACTTCTGAACTGCAATTCCACAGAAGACCAAGCTCTACCATTCCTTTCTTTCCTAAGATGGGAGGGGAGCAGGATTTAGAAGTTTTTAAGTTCTTTACAACTGAACGACTTAATTATTTTGCTAGGTAGATGCTGGTTTGCCTTCTGCATAATCCCCTCAAATAACTCTAAAACATTTTCCAGATCTTTAAAACAAGTGAGCAATTTCAAGATAACATGTAAAATTTGGCATGAGAATAAAATTCAGAAACAGTCTTTTATTCCCACCACATTACTGTATTGAGGAGGCAGATTACTAATATATTTCTCATATCAAAAAACAGGCAATCCAAAAGTAACTGGCCATTTTTTCCTTCTGTGCAACTGCAGCATTGCAGCAAATAATCTTCCATCTGGCAGCTGGTCTACCTGTACTATTTTCTTCCCATTAGTCCTGCTTTAGGTTTAGAGGTGTCAGCACCAAGCAGAACACCCATGTTACACAGATGAGATCTTCCAGTTCCCAGCTGATGGATGACCCCCTCAGGGCACTACCACCAAGGTGAGGCCAGGCACCATGACAGGAGAGCCCAAGGGAGAAATGCACAACTTCTGCACTCTGCAGCTCCTCAGGGAGAACAGGCTCTGGTCTACATAAGAACCAACAGAAAAATAAGTTTCTCCATCTCCAAATTGTATGCTGTTCACTTTACAGTTCTTAGTAGTCTCCACAAAATCCTGCTCTGACTTTGTGGGATGTGGAGTTAAGACTGTTAGGACTAAGGACCGAATGCATACAAGGAAGCAAATGTCTGGAAAGATTCTGTGTAGGGAATATATGATTTTAGAGACTTTCCAATGGAATAGTGCACTGTCCCTTGCACACAGTAGGCTGAACAATGGGAAAATGTTTACAGCTATACCAGGAGCCATAAGGAATCAGCAGTTGTTTTTGAGTTGCCAACACTTAACTGAGGAGTAGGAACCTTTTGGCAGAAATGGTGCTTGTTTCAGGTGAACACAGCAAAGCACAGCTTGGAAGCAATGTCACTCTTCTCTGAAAAGGAGCTGGGAGTTTTCAGAACTGGAGATTAGGCCGTAACTATGTCCATATCTTATTTAATACAATTCTTCTAGAATAAGAGCAACTATGGAAGTGACAATAGGGCCCAGAGTCCTTTTCCATCTAACCATTTCCTGCAGGGGAAGAAAGAGCAGTGCAGAGGCCAGAGGCTATAAAGGGATCAGATGAAATGCTGCTGTACTCCTGTACCCAGGGGTTATGGGAGACTGCCACACTGCCACAGCCCACAGGGTCCTCTCCACTTGAGACCTAGATGACCAAGGGGAGCTCATGGATGACTTCCCTTTCACACACAGTAAAACACAAAATGCAAGAACACAAAGCAGGGATGCAGGGTCTGACCAGAAATCTACCCACTCCTGCACTCTCTAAAACACTGATCAATACACATGTCTAGACAAAAGTGCACAAACTAGGTGACTGTTAATATAGAAGTTCTAAACCTATTTGGTACTCAGGCTTGAAGGATATTATTTTTAGGATATTATTTTTAAAGGACTCCTTTGACTGACTGCAAAAGAGCATGTTTAAAGGCATGGCCATGATAGAGCAGGTATTATCCTTGCTTCAACTGCCCCTTGTAAAACAGTAATGTTACATCTGATAGCTTCATGCTGCTTCATACTGAAGGTATGCCTTTCAGCACTCAAGGCAGTTCATTAAGCTGGAGGGAGAGGAAATCAACTGCCCACAGCATGAGAAAAGCTAGCGAGAAAGTTTGTTTTGGAGTTTTAATTGTGCTTTTAAACCAGTGTCTTTCCTTACTTTCATAGTTCAGGCACGAAGCCTTCAAAAAACGCTAGAGAAACTAAAGACTGTTAGTGCTTTCACATTATGCCTGACAGTGCCACTTTCATGGCTGTATAGACAATGAAATTACAGACGGTGACAAATTCAAGGTAATGGTTTGTGAAGTGTCAAATGCTGCCTCTTTAACTGCCCAGTGACAAAGCCGTGAGTAAGATCTTCATTCAGAAAAGCATGGAAGCATATACCTTCGCCACTTCTATTAAGTAGAGCATTTAAATATGCATTTAACTTCAGACACTTGCTTATGTCCTGAACGGCTGATCTGGGGAGTAGGTGTACGTTAACAGACCTTTCAAAGAGGGCTGGTTTGCAGATGTGCTAGCTGCGTAAGATCCTAAACTGTAACCACAAAGGAAAGTAATTCAGGGTTTTTTGTGACTACCATCTCACCACACAAGCTAATGGACAGGGCCTTACGTTGAACCAGCAGAGGGAACCCCAATGCCACACACTTCGGCTGCCTCTCCCTGCAGAGGCAACGTTACTCGTAGGAACACGCAGGGTTGAGCTCCCAGCTTTTAGGCTGCACCACACCTGCTTTTGCTACAACCACCGAGAAGGACACACCGTTCTTCATTGCCTCATGGTCTATCATGGATATACGGACCTTTCAGACTACATATATTGCATTTCTTAAAATCTTTTTTAAATGGCAAATATATTCAACCTATTGTGTTTGCACAGCCTAAGCCAATTAATATTTTCCAACTTTACTGCTTCATTCTCATTATGCCTGTCTTCTACTATACCACAGAATCTAATGTTCACAATATGCACAATAATAAAGAATACCTGAAAGGAAGGAAGATAGGTAAGGACTCAATCCACAACTTTGCTGTCTTCTTTTTATGTATATATATAACTGTTTGGTAGCACATTTGTACCATTTTCTCACTGTATATATTGGTTTGGGGGTGGGGGCAGTTGCCCTTGATACAGATTTTTCTGGCACAAAAATCTTGCAAGTGGGAGTTTTTCCCCCACTGCCTGAGAATTTCTTCTGCTTAAGTGTTTTGGAAAAGCTACAGTGTGTTTCCCATGCATTTTCTGGCAGCCTACATGAATCCCTTTTCAGCATCTTGAACTGAATTTGCATGTGAAAACAGATTACCCTAAGACAATTACAATGTCAACTGATTAAGAAACTCGTGCAGTGCTAGGATTGTGGAATTTATTTTAAAAGGACAATGAGGACTTTGTTGAAAAGCGAGCACACTTGAAAGACTTCTGGAAACTTGAAAACTCTTTTTTTCTTTTAGTATCACGTTCTGTGGGTGAGAGCTATTGGCTTCTCCTTAAGTTAAATTCACTCAACACACCATGTCTTTCCTGTTTAAGTGTCCAGAGGGAAGTTTCACATACACTTCTTAAAAACAAGTGCATCTCTGCTCCTCCTGACAATGGAAGCACTAATAGATAATCCAGAGTAATAAAGGCAAAAAAATAAATGAAAAAAAACCACAGAGAACTAGCTCCTTATAGTAACTAGGTACTCATTTTATCCACTGCCTTCATTGCTTCATCAAACATGACCAACTCTCTTTCAACCTTCTCTCCAAACTGAGAACTCTCAGACAATTCAGCATTAATTTGTTAAGACAAATTAAAAACAACTGTAAAGACAGTTGGCTCTATGTGCTTGATTATTTGAGATGCTCTTCACCTTATTTTCCTGATCGCCACTAGCCTTGAGATGTGGACACCAGAAGCATTAGCTTTCATAGATTTCACATTAGGAGCAAAAGTACTTGCTGGTTTCTCTGTTGTCATCTCTGTCAATTCCCTCCAGCTCTGTTTCCTCTACAAGGATAATCTGCTGCTGACACCTGTTGTCAGCTGTGAGGGTAGTTTAGCAGGCAGTGAACATTACCTAGGAAAAATACTCTAGAGACCACACTGCATGCAGCTGGATTTCAGAAACTGCAACTGGGTTATGCCCTCCCCTTCTCCAAGAAAAAAAGGAATGAGGCTTTTAGCATAGATGCAAAACCAGCAAATTTGTCACACTTGATATTTGCACAACTCTCTGATTTGCTGGAGACAAAGGATGAACTCAAAGGGCTGGGAACCATGAAGTGAGAAGTTCATTCCCCTGATGTTTACATGGAGAAAGAAAAGTACAACCCTTTTTTATCTTTAGATCACGAACTTGAGACCATAATCCATTATGTCAAGCACTGATGTAGGTTTGGAGAGGGGGAGGCGGGAAAGTAGGTTCTGACTTAATTGTAAGCACACTGGATGAATTCAAAAGCAGGTCTGCTTATGTGATTTATAATAGGATATTGTAATAGCTGGACTGAAGTAGATTTATGTGGCCTGTGTGTAATTTAGATCCAAAAGGAGAAGCAATGTCACAGTGAAACTTAACTGTGAGGTATGTCCCCCATTCTCTTGCTTTTCAGGCATTTCAATTATCTCTCTGGTACTTTGTTATAAACCAAACTGCAAGATCTTCTAATCCAAGATGTCTGGAAAAACCAAGGGCTCAGAGGACCCAAAATTCACTTGTATAATAATTGGGTTTTAACTCAGAACTACCCAAACCTGTGGTTAAATTTATAAACAGAAAAAAGCCAAAGTATTATACCACCACAAAAGTACAGTATTTATCCGCCCAGTCATACTCAACAGCCACCATCAATCTTCATTTGAGAGGCAAAAAGCTCTAAGACTTGCAATCTGCACTTCCGCAGTCCCCAATTTCCAACAGCTGGCTTTCTGGCCAAGGAAAGTTTATCCTTACTCTCTAAAACACACAATTTAAAACACTGCCAACTGTGCTACTGTTCAAATTGCAAGACAGTTGTGTTAACTTCGACCAGCTTAGCTCTATAACCTTTTTCCTTCTCCTTTCATCTCCTCTCCATAGTTTGTCCTGCACTTTGCTACAGGCAATACCTCTCATTCCAAAAGATTAAATAAAAAAAAATAAATTGTATAGATTTCATAGCATAGAATATATCTCTTTTATGCCTGATATAATGCCATACATACAACTGATAGCACCACTTATACATTACCAAGTTAAATATACTCTATATTGCTGTTTTAGAAATATATATTTTAGCAAGTCAAGTGATTTTTAAGAGGAGATTACTTTCTTGAATGTTAAATTCAACCTCCTATTCTCCAATCTTTTCTCTCATACTTATTTGCAGGCAGCGTTTGCTAATATTTATCTTTTGCTCATAAAAAATCTTTTTCAAAATAATAATCACAACCTACAGAATCTAAAAGGCAATTCTTGAACTGACAAGACTACTATCTTCTCACCTGCATATCCATCCAGACCACTGAGATCCTGGGAAACCCAGCTCATACACAGAGCATGCCTAATTTCAAAAAAGGGCAAGGACTGGAGAAGAGAGTAAATCCCTAATGTTAACCACTCCCAGAAATAGGGTGTGGTTAATCAACCTGCACTGATTTCACTTGAGCAGTTGCTTTCCAGGAACCTCCCTAGAGATGATGTCTCTTGGTAGCCAACTAGCAAGCATGAAGTACAGATAATTCTGACCTGTTCAGACAGCCACATCTACATCTAAAATGCAATCCTGAAAGGTCCTATACAATGTTACATTACGAGAAGACACCTTCTGGTTTTACCTCTTGAAATTCAAAGCACTAATTAAGGAAGCTTTGGTTTTCTGTGACTGGGGGGCAGGTTTAATTTAACCTAATACCTCTGCCACAGAAGGTGACAGCATTTATAGGTACCAACACTAGCACTTTCCTGCTCTCACTTAGTTATGCTTCTGGACTTACTGGTAGTAAGTATAAAGAAGTACATACTGCTCACTACTGATTTGTTCCAAATTTAAACTAAGAGTTAAATCCCCCCATGGCAGCCTCAAACATCACGCAGCACTTGTGAACTTGAGTATCTTTCCAACCAGGAGACAGTATTTGGATTCACAGTGTACTTTTCATCTGTCATTGCTGTGCTACAAAATTTGATTACCCTTCCATGACAAGATGGGAACTGCTAAGTTAATAACCTGTACTGCTTTGGGATAGTGTCTTTAGGACCACAGGAAAGGTCTGGTCAGTTACTCCATTTTTCTACACTAGGGGTGGTTAAACACCTGGAGGAAGATGTTTATACAAAGCTGAGAATTATTGAACCAAGGGGGGACTAAAGTGGCAAGTTGCCAAGCTAAAGCCAGGTCAGGCCCCAAAAAAGGGTCTTTTTGGAACATGTCTTTATTACAAAAGCTATAGGACACTCTGGCACATACCTCATAAAAAAGGTACAATCCATTTCATAGTTGTAAAAATATTTTTCAAGAGTGCTACTATTCACAAAAATTACACTTCACTTTGAAAAGGCTGATGAATCACTGTTTATCATTTGAACTCAACAAATAACATAAATAATATCTACTGTGGATGTGATCTGGATTTACCAGCTCCTCAGCCATGCTGGCAATCTGTCTCCTAAACAGTCTGCTAAGTAAAAAAGGTCGCTTCAGTCCAGTACAACATTGCTATATAATATTGCTAATTTTGTGACTTCTGTGCTAGAAGAGAGAGGAAAATGAAGTTCCTCCATACTTCTTTGAGTTTGGAGCACATTTTGGCATTGTGCTGAGCCATGAAAGCTCCAGGACTCAAAGGATCTGAAGGAATTGTTTGTACTTGCAGTGGATCCCCCGGAACTCCCTGGCACAGGTGATAAGCAAGCACAGACATACATACAGACACGTATACACCTGCATGAAGGTGTGCTCCTCCTTAAAGATGGCTTTGCAAGGAGGGTGGGNTGGAACTCCCTGGCACAGGTGATGAGCAAGCACAGACATACATTGTATGTATATATGTGTATACACCTGCATGAAGGTGTGCTCCTCCTTAAAGATGGCTTTGCAAGGAGGGTGGGAAGCAGAGAGTTTGCAGTTTTTCTGCTTTGAAGTATCTGCCTAACAACATTTTAATTGCTAACAGCTACAAATAAATGTATTGCAAGTGGACATAAATATAGATACATTTTGAGGCATTTGGCATGATTACTTTCCTTAAGTGAATAAAATTACTATGTAAACCAAAGTCATAAACTGGGTGAAATGATTGACTCTCAAACACCATCCAAGCATTAAAACCTCCAAACTTATAGCAAAACAATGTTATATTCAAGTATTTCTTCCCCCTGCTGAGCTTAGACCTTGTAATTCTTGGTGGAAATAGTTAGCACTAGAAATTTTTATCAACAGAATTAATAATGGAAAAACCATCAGAAACAATGGCTATGCTATAAATTAATAAGCAGCAATGAAAAATGTGTCATTTTAATTGACTCAGGTGTCATAAACAAGTGAAATACAGGACAGTTAGGCAACCATGTGACTATAATAATCCCTGTAATAACAGTAAAATGCTAAGTGAGAGGGTAATGGACCTGAAAGTATGGCAGTAATCTGAAAGATGCTAGAACCTCCCCAAAGTAATCCTGAAAGAGAAACTTTTGGAGACAGAGCTAAGTGAGATGCTATCAATAGTGAGCAAGGACTAGTCCATTTTAGTTCCAGAATCAGAAAAACTCTGATGTTTTGATACAATGAAGGGATGTCTGACTGAAGAATAGCTGTTCTCACAAGTTTCATTTCTTATACTGTTCGCTTGCTAAAATATTATTTTACCTTCTGACACAATAATATGTTTCACTGCATTTGGTTCTCCAAACACAAGCACTTCAGCTGCAGGTCACAGATAAGGGAAGAGTCCAGGAGACAACAGACTGCAGCATCTGCAAGCAGCCAGGAAGAGCCATGGGGCTGGCAGTGCCCTCCAGCCTGAGCTGCTCTGGCATTAGCCAGACTCCAGTGGGACCAAGACTGAGAAAGAGAATTCAGGTTGAAGCGCCCTGCCCCAGCTTACAAAGTCAGAAATGTCTCCAGAGGAACAGAAGCTGACTTGCAGTAACGTGGATTATCTCCTTTCCCCAGCTGAGGTTTGACACCACCAAAACAGGCAGTTAGATCCCAGTTTCACTGTGCACACACTGGGGGGGTATTCTCAAGTGATTCAACCCAGTCAAACGCACTCCACAATTCATCACAGAACAGCAGGAATGCACACACCACCACTCCCCCAGCTGGTATAATATGTTTCCAGCAAATTGATCTTAGTTTTAAATAAAACCAAGTTTTGCAAATATTTCCTAAGTATTTGCTGCCCTCACTGCACTTTCCCTTTATTTCCCTGCAGGCTGGGTATCTTCTTCAAGTAAGAATCTCTTCAAGTAAGCAAGAGCATTTTGGGTTGATATGCAATTCGAGGGCATCTAAATAGAAATTTTCAACAATCTTTAGTGTCCAAACCTCCTGCTGTCACTGGGCTGTCCCCCAACCAGTATCAACCACCCTCTTCCATCCACCCACCACAGAAACTAGAAAATGGCACAAACACTCCCATGCCATCTTGAAAATATTAATCTCTATCTACACTGATCACACAGTTCCAACACAACATTTTCTAGCAAAACGCAAACCTTTCGGCCAACAACAGTCATATATCAATAGTTTGTAGAGCTGGCAGCTCACAAAAAACACACCTCACTAAACCCATTTCCCCTTCAAAGCTGGGGGAAATTAATCACAAGAATGTACAAGAAAATGTTCAGAAAATAACAGACTAAACTGCTGTGATTTTCCTGTGTTACAGCTGTTTTGTGGTCAGCTGTGGCTTCTGGGTTTGGAAGACTCAAGCAGAAAGGGAAATTTATGTTACACAGTATCCATGGGCAAGACCCTAAATCACAGAACATGCTCAGTGGAATTTCCCTTTCATAAATATTACATGTTACTTATTACAATAGTTCAAATGATAAACCAAAATATTAGTCTCTAAAGGTCATTTCTTGGCTGTAGTTACAGTCTCAATGAAAAAACAGAACTCTGCCTGGAAGACAACTAGAGGCAAGGAAAACAACAAAGCCACATTACTTCTGTGAATTGACAAAAAGTGAGACAAAACAGGTTTTGGTTCTCTTCATGCTTCTTATTTAAGACTCTTGCTTTTCTATTGCTCTAGAATTGGTAACTATGTAGGAATTACAATTCAGATTAGACTTTTCTAAGCTCTTTCTTATACCACAAGTTTTGCAAAAATGCATGAAAACATTTTTAAATGTGGCACCTGCTTTCCAAAAACCTTTGCAGATAACAAGCTAGATGACTTTTTTCTCACATTCAATTTCCCAGTTGATATAACAAAATATAAAACCTGAACTGCAGTGTAAAGATAAAGAAGCAACTTGATAAAACCTGGTAGGAATTTAAATAAACTCATTACACAAATCATTGTATTAGGTTTTCAGAGGCCAATCTTTTGTTCAAAGGAAAGGAGATTTATATTTAGCAAATGGCAAAGACACGGAACCAGAAAAGATTTGCTGTTACAGCAGCATACACAGCTAGTAGATTGTAATTGTGTAAAAAGCTGTAATGAAAGCCCTCAGCCTTCATCTCCAGAGGTACAGCAGTCCCAAACTGAAGCTAAAAGCTTCTGCAGCCCAAAGCAGCACATATTTCCTCATCCTCTCTTCTGACCCTCTCTGGCTGGGAGGCACTCACAAAAGCTGATCCTTGCTGTTTCTCCAGGGAAGCCAGTAGATCTCTCCAGCACCCGAAGAGATTCTGAGACCACTGCTAGAAGCATTTCTGTGCTTTACACCCTCTCATTTATCTGTATGTATACATAACCCTGCTCCCATGCATGTGGACATGTGGACACTGCAGTGATTCTGACTGCAGAAGCCACTTTCATGCTCCTGGAACAAACAGGCTGAATTTATGAGCTAACTGCTAAAGCAGGTGCAGGAGGCTTCTGTGAATTGGGGGTATATGACAATGGTATTTTTATTCATGCTCATTTAAAAGCCATCATTCATGTGGGACTCTGAGCATTGTAGGTGTCAGAATTCCCCCCCCCCCCCCCCCCGNACGTCATGAGAACAAGGGACAAAAATCACTTACCCACCAAGCTCACCAAATTTGACACAGCTCAAAGCTGTCTTCAAGCTTGCAATTTCCTGCACTCTTCTGCAACCAAACAATTCTTATTTATAACAGATGTTAATTATTGTTTCCTTGCCATCAGGGTTACATGCAATCTGATTTGTGCATCTGTAAGACTCATGGTGGTATCTCTTTCTTTGTTAGTGACTAATTTAAAATGTTTCATTAAGCCTGAAACAAAAGAACTGAAGCAGGAGGTTAAAGCATCACAGCAGGATTCCTCAGCTCTTTGACTACTATTGGTATTTGAAAAGGACTGAAAATCCTTTGGATGTTGCAGATGTAATCAGACAGCCCAGTCTCTTCCCCACACTGAATTTACAGCTTCAAGTTGTAGCCTTTACTGTCTGACATCCCTTCAATCCCTTTGCATAACAGAACTGTCATGTACAGTTCATGCTCTTCAATAGCAAGTCATGTATTCCCACTTAATAGAACCAAATTATACTGTGTGATCTTCTGGCTGAGTAGGGCCACACATTGCCTCAGACAAAACCAACACTGAGGCTAGACAGGCAAAAGGAACAACATTGTTCTGACATCTTACAGCCTTCAAAAATCTAGATTGTTTCATAGGCACCATGTTCCAAGTGTCCAAGAGCCATGGCTCTAGTGTTATCTATCCCAGATGCTTCCATTTCATGTTCTACTAATAAAAGATTTTCTACAGTTTTGTTTAGGTGTTTCTAGAAACCTCCATATTCTGTGTAAGTGCATTTGTGTGAGTACAGGTGCACAGAAAGATGGCAGGAGATCTCTGTTGTTGAGTGGCTTGCTGTATATTAAGCAACCTTTTCTTTTGGGGAAGGGGTGGGTGAGGAGGCATGCAAAAGGGAAAAGAGACCTCACTTTTCTCATTATTAGTTTTCTTTCCAATTGCCCTCTTTCACAAAATGCAATAGAACAACAACAAAAGAATATAAATATTTATGCAATTGGAAAGCTTTAACTGGTGTTTCTTTAAGGGAAGCAAGATGTGAAAACTCTTGTCTGCTGATTGAACATGATCTCCACTACAGGTGTTTTACACCAAGAGTTATAAGCAGTAGCAATGCAAATGGTGTTGATTTCTGTCAGTGGGCCAGGCTGAAGGGCCTAGGCTCAAAGATGACTTTGTTTTATCACCAGCCCTAACTCCTGAGCTGGGATAGGAACAGATGAATGCTGAAGCTGGCAATGGGCATTGCAGCTGAGGAAATCAACGTGCTTAGTCTCCTGTCCTTGTTTATTTTAAATCAAAAGAGGAAGGGAATTTATGCTCCCACTACAGGCCAAGAGATGCAGTTCTAAAAGCATCAAGTGTGGTCTTTTATTAATATTATTAAAATGCTTTTTCTATATAAAAAGAAATTGAATATTCAGAGTTTAATAACTGAAAGAATGCATGCTCTAAAACCCTTCAGGAAGGCCTTGGCAACTTACTGAACCACATTTCCTTAGAATGTACTTCCGTGCTCTCACTAGAATTGCTACATCGATATGGAATCCATGAAGGTGGACTTCTCCCTCCCACACCTCTGTCCCATGCCTCTTTCTTAGACAGATGTCAGATTTCTGTGAAGGCATGAGTCCCTGTACGATGTTGCTTGCAAGTAATAAAAAATCATCTCCAGTGGTCCTTACACAGTACAAAACCTATTTAAATATCAAACATTGTCAAGGCTTTCCCACTTTCAGGAAAACATATAAAAGTAATTTTTCTGTGAATAAAAGTCTGAAGTCACATTTAAACACACACACACGCAATTTCATACAAGCACAACACTGAGGATTTTTTTTTCTCCTGCAGACAGAAGAAAGCAAGGAGGGAAGCTGGCAGGTACTGTTATGACTGGCAGTTGCCATGTTGCTGTGTTAATCAAAGGAGTCCACCCTTTTCTTGGTCTTAAGAAAAAGGAACACAATGACGAATAGCTGCTTTCTAAAAAATTGTGGGGCAATTCAGGCACAACAATGGCAAATGCTGTATGTGGTGATGCAGCTCTTAGCATCCCTGCAGTAGCTGCCACTTGCTATTGCAGTGGGGCACAAAGAAGTGAAGTGCTTTACCCATCTTCACAGAGGGAATCAGTGTCACAGGTATGAATAAAGAACCAGGAATACTGGTTATTTCTTTCCTGCATCTCCACTGTCTTTTCATACTCAAAAGTCCTTTTATTTCACCACTAACAGCTACCTGCTAACAGTGACACCACTGAAACAGCAAATGATTAAAAAATATTCTCACTGACTCATTTTCCTTAATGAGACATTCACTCTTATTCAGAGCAGTAGGCTCAAGCTAATAAACACACACTTATTGACTGCAACCAAATAATGGCAAACATCATGAACAGATGTATTTTCTTCCAGATTCTTCCTATAAACACAGAAGCAGTTGTCGTGTCCCTTGATGAGGTCTGGCTGCCTCCGTCACTGCTGCGCTGCGTGACGCACGTCGAGATGCCGTCCTCATTGCCCTCATTAGGATGCTCGCAGGTAAGCCTGGCTGGCAACTCCGTCAGCCCTTAGAGCAACTGCAGGGAATGAATGTTCTGAGTGGTTTTTCAGCTTTCTGAAAATGTTTCTTAATCTACATGACCTACCACACAGTGGAAACTGCATTTATGCAGGAGGAAAATTTAACTCCACCTCAGTAAGCAATTTCATGACAGCAAAGAGGCGCCCCTCAGAGAGTAACAAATTCATTAAGCAGTTCAGATTTTAACACAAAATTACAATTCATCATGCTTTTTCTTGGAGGTGGGATTTAAATACCAATATAGTTGTTAGATAATGATGAGAGGATATTCACCTTTTAATGGCATTTGAAATACACCAGACTGTGTGTGGCAGCTGTGAACTGCATCTTAAACTCTTGAGAGAAAACAATGAATCCTGAGACAAACTCATCTGGGTTCAATGGACTGAATTTAAACCATCAGCTATTCTGAGCAGGACTCCTTTATAACCCTTGATAATAATAGTTTGTCCAGCAAACTCGACTAACTATATGAGACACAGCCATTTCGGTTTCATCCTGATGGTAATTCTGAGAGCCAGGAGAGATGATATAGGAAGTATTTGTGTGGTTGCAGAGTACATGTCCCCAGGGCCTGACACTGGTAGAGCACATGGACTGAGAGAATGGGTATCACTGTACTTTGACCTCGGGTACCACGAGCAGTTGGACTGAAATAATTCACATAATTACAGACAATTCCTGCCCACATGGTAAAAATTACTTCTTCCAGTAGGAAGCATTTGTTTAATGTAAGGCAGATGGGCTAGTTCTGTAATTTGCCACACAGAAGGGGAAATCCCTAATTCATCAATTTCCAGTTTCCCACTATCCTCACACCACGGGCTTCCTCATTAAGATGAAGGTGCTGAATCTCTGCTACAGGTGGAGAAAGCTGCATGAGCTATTCTGCTTTTCAGTGAATCAAGGCCATTGAATTGCCTAAATAAAGCAGCATTAACGATACAGTAGCAGAGCACTTTACTGCTGCAGAAACCAAAATGTTTCATGAAGATGTAGGTTACAAAATTCCTGCCTCCACATGAGGCTGGGAATAAATTAACATATTTCTGATTAAATGCTCTTGTAGGTTTTGGCTGACTTTCAGCCTAAAATTTAAAAAACCGTAGCTCTCAGCTACAGCTTCTGTGAGGTGACCTTAATTTTGCTTTTTTTTAACCGCTGAGTAAAAGGGGTCTTTTTTCTTCATTTAATCAAGTAAAGAGAATGCAATGTATTAATGAAACGTGAATTACCTAGCAGTCTCCTTATCAAGTGCAGTAATAAGCTCAGGTATCTCTGATACCACAACTATATTGCAGATCAGCAACATTTAGAGTCAGTCCCAAACCAGCAGAATAAAGACAACCCACTGGCTTATGAAAAGGAGGATAGGAGTGGCAAGAACCACCCTGATGTGGGGATTAGAATCTCTGAGCCACTGAACAGCCCAAGTTGGAAGGGATCTGGAAATAGCATCCATTCCATTCTGGAGGTTTTAAACAACAATTTACACAAGCTTCTGCTCAAATTTCCTGAGCTGATTTCATTTTGGAGTTTGGTGTATCTTGGAGACCTTTCCTTATTTTCCTACATTCCAGGAAAAGGAAGCAAAGGGAAGCAATGGAGTGGTAACAAGAAAGTATAAACAGAGAGATGCTCCTGCAGTGAGGAGGAGAACAGTATCAATGGCCACGTTTCCTTGCACTGCCCCTTGAGCCAAGGACTAGCTTTTGCTCTGTGTTTATGCTGTGCTTAGCACAACAGACTCCTAATCCACTACTGCTCTCCTCAGCAGATACTCAAGCTCAAATTTTAAGCAGATGACACACAATCCTGATTTTCCCTCTTTCTACTTCCTCCCCTCTATCTCCTATCCCATAATGGAGTTGTATTGCTTCCTTACCACATTCTTTGCTTACGTGTTTTATACACATCTCCCTACCCTTCAAACCCTTGCCCCTTTGAATCGACCAAGTCTCTAACTCGTGGATTTGTGTGAAGTTCTCAGTACAGCAAAGCCACAACTGTTAATTAGGATCTTTAAAGGCTAACATAACTTTTATCCCTCTTATTACTACTAATAGGAACTAAATGTAATGGATTCTTTTCTCAGTTGTCCCACTGACACATCACTTACACACCACTTCTGCCAATTACAAAATAGTTCTGTCTTATCATTAGAAAACACTTCTCTTCTACCAAAATCTCAAAAGGGAAAAACAGCTGGTTTACAGCTCAGTGGTAATTATTTCCACAAAAGAATAAAGGAGGATGAAGAGAGAAGAAAGCAGTTCTCCCTTAGTTTACACGCCTTTATAATTACAAGAAGCTTTCCAATACCTGGTTTTAAGCATGTGCCTGAACTCATACGTGTAAAAAGAGCTACTTTGGCAGAAGTTCTTCAGAGTCCCTCACTCTTTACACACACTGATGAAAAAGATGGAATTACGGTTGGTTTGAGTGATAATGCCAAGTGCAACTGAACACTAATTTCATAATGACATTTTAAATATAACAATTACAGTATATTGGAAAAACACCTCAAAAATTAAAGCACGTAATGTATAATATCCATATTTTGAACCAATTCCACCCAAGCATATTTTAAAAAAGGAAGCCTAATCTGGTAGATAGGCAAGCTCTGCTGTTACATCTGGAAATGGGCAGGCAGTGCTCAGCCCAGAGAAGCACCACAGTAGCTAAGGAGCACAGTTCCCAGAAGGTATCATCCAAAGTGCTCCAAAAGCAAGATGGCCTGGGCACTGGTGGCCTCCCAAGGGGAGCGGCAAAATTCCAGATGTGATGCACTCTGGATGAGACTACATAAAACAGAGGCAAATAGGACTGCAAGGAACAAAATGTATGAGCTTGAGGGGACTTGGTAAAATGGCTTAGTGGATTTGTCTAATTTTTAGCCTCTACAGTTCTGAACCATTGCGTGACTATAAAGAAGCTTTGCTTTTCATGTCCTGCAGCACTTTGTACAGTACAAAAAGTCATAGCACATCTGATTAGAGTGGCTCAGGGCATACATTAATAAATGCTCCCACAGCAGACCAGTACTTCTTTTTACATCAACCTATCACCACAAAAGTGATCTGGGAAAGACATGGCATGCTCTGACATACTGCTGAGTAGTTTTTAT
Organism: Polioptila caerulea; assembly: GCA_013397295.1. NCBI lineage: Eukaryota > Metazoa > Chordata > Aves > Passeriformes > Certhiidae > Polioptila > Polioptila caerulea. The sequence continues at coordinate 1,346,031 of VYXF01009643.1, forward strand.
TCTAGCCAAATGGAGAATGTGAGAACAAAAGTAATATAATTTTTAAAAAGAGAATGAGAGAGAGCTCAGAAAACACAGATTAACAGCCACTCAGTTGGCAGATGATGGTAATGAACAGTGAAGCACTAGAGTTTGTAATTTCCCTTTCAATTAGGAAAGGGAACAATTGCCATCCAAGTGCCTCTCCAATCCCAGCCCCGTTTCCTGTGGCCTGAGCTGTAAGTTGTTTCACTGAAGAATCAAAACTTGTATGCAAATAAGGTATCTGAATGCTTGGTCAGGAAATAGCTTCAGAAAGTACTCAAAGCAAAACATATGAAACATATGGTACCTGAAACCTAAACCTCCTAAACCTGCACACAAGCAATGCTGATGGCCAGTGGCATAAAAGTGGGATTACTGTATCTTTTATAACTATGGAACAAAATATTATGGAGGTAATTTTATTACTTAAAATAATGAACACACATACAAGAAAAAAGAACCAGCCAAAAACCCCACACACCAAAACCCAAACACCTCAGTTCCATTTACAGATCACAGGCTGAATATAAGCATTTGACAGGTAAACATTAAAATTATCTTATGGATGGGCATACTTATAGGAAAATATTAAGGGGGGGTGGAGGGATGACAAAATCCACTGTGTCATTTTTATTGTTTATTTTAACATATGAGAGAAGCAGACCTGAAGGCACTTTTGCAAGATGTTGACTAAGACAGGCTCTAAGATCTATCCTAGTCCCAGACTGAGAACTATTATAATCTAGGGCTTGTTCCCCTGTTTTTTCATTTTGCTTTGCTGTTACTGAGTTGTGCTTGCTCTTAGATAAAATAGGTTCCAAGCCAATATTTCCATTTCCTCTTTAACAAACTTAATACACAACCTTGTCATCTTTGACTGCTCATTGCTCTTCTGCAACACTTACTACTGCCAGCTGGGTTGCTCCCTGCATCTTAGCAGCAGTGACCACCCGAGGTAGTGGATATTTTTCTGACTCAGACTGTACAAATCAAGCTATCACAGTGGGGACACTGGGGCACAGTGAAGGAATACACCTGAGACAGTGGAGAGCAGAGAACGAATGGTGGAAGGCTGTGAGAAACACCTGTTGGCTTTTCCACAGCAGCCTTACCTGCAAACTCCCATAAAAGGGATGGAGAGACACACAAACTGCAAATACAAACTTGCAAGAGTGTTAAAAGGGGACCACACTGCTGGATGACACCACCTCATCAGTATGTCTGCATTAGAACATGGCAAGTGCATATAAATGTACCCAGTTATACAGATAAGTATTTAAAGAAATCAGGAGGAATCCATGATCTTACTTTTGAAACCTCACTAAACCTTGTCTGCTCCCCATTCTTTAACTTGTGTTGTGTCTAAACACTGAAAGATGGATGGAATTTATGTATTATGAAGAAAACTTTGATCCCAACCACCCATCTTCCAACTGCTTACAAAACAACAAGTACCTGCATGGACCACTCCCTACTGCTCAGCTCCAAGCCCACATCGCTGGGAGGGAGCTCACTTCTTCCTCTTCATTCAGGAGAAGAACCTCCCAGATAAATGTGAAAGTGCACCACTTCCATTTTTATTTTCAACTCAGAATTACAAACTAGTATATGGAGCAACATCAGACGTGTCTTGTTAATGGTTCAGATTGCAGAGCATCAAATATAAGGTGGAATATTTGATTCTTTGTAAAGGAGTGATCAGCTCTTCCAGCAATTGCTGGTACCAACAAGAGGAGAACTTGTTTGCTTCCTTACTCCTAGATATCTGGATATGACAAACAAACACTCTGATAGACCTTACTGAGTAACCCTAGCAAATATGTGCATTTCTGTCTGTATTTAAACCTGAAGGCGAACTGAAATATTGCTATTACTAGGAAAATAAAAAGCTCAGATGTGATAACAATACCCCAGATTTAGCAAAAGGAAACAGGGACAGAAGGTTTTTTCTATTTACTTGGAAAGTGGACATTATACTTTTTGACACTGGCTATGAACCATGCAAAAAAATAATAACTGGATAAGTAGTGATTTTAAGCAAGACTGCTGCATTAAAGGCTACATGCTGAGCAAGTGGTGGATTTTATTGCTAAAAAGATTGGAGGCTCTTAGTGAATTGTTAAAATGTTATTATGAGAATTGTTTAGAGGTCCACACTCTAGAGATGTAAAGTCATTACTTCTACATACCAATGCATCTCAAGGGTGCACAAAGATGTGCACAGAGTGCTTTCATATCGTGGTGGTTTGCTGTGGTGAACATAGAGTGTAGGGCCACTGAAAAGCAATAAAAGCCTATTCAGTACCTTGTGTCATACCTACATGGATGTGACATTAAATAATCAAGTTTGATTTCAGTCTTGGAATGGGATTGCACACCACAAAACTGTGCAGACCTGATATCCTGCACGGCACCAGGAAGCTTTCTAGTGTTAACAGCCCACTTTCTTTTCCATCTCCCGTCTCTACAGCAAAATGCTGACATGCCTTGCTGATGGGGCCTTCTGATGATCTTTAAGAACAGAAAAGAATACATAGATGTATAAAATTCAAAGAAAAGAAAACTCTAGGGAAAAAAAACAAGGTGTATTTATAACCTGCATGATTGAGAGAAGCTCTCACTCAGTGCTGGTCATCTGGTTTCAGCCCGTGTTCCCAAAGGGGTTGGTCACAAATGCCAGATGCAAGACATCAAACTTCTTGTGGATGCAAGCTATTTTTAGTAGCACTTTAAAGCTCAAGAATAGTGATATGATTCTAAATCTATCTCCATGTTTGGTACTCTGACTGTCAGCTTCTGCAGGGTGGTGAAATATGGAGTGGTCTAAACATGCTGACATGTCTGCTACCTATTGAAGTGGTCACAGTCAAGTAAAAAAGGAAGGATAGCTTGGGGAAAGCTGGGATCCATCTGATGGTATTGTCAGCAAAACTGTGAATTTATTTCCCCATTAAAGTCTTCAGTTTTGCAAGACCCAAAATTGGTTATTTGCCGCTAACACCAAGCTTTATTCCAGCTTCATTTTTTTTGTCAGCCTCAGCATTAGAAGTCTCCCATTCCACAAGGAGATTCCTGCAGAATGGCTGCACAACTATTGAATCAGAACAGGACATTGTCTTTCTTCAGATCTTATTAAATGCGTTACAATTATCATAGAGGTATGTCACCTCAACAGCTATGCAAATAATTCTCTCCTTGAGGGAGCTATTTGCAGACTCAATTGTTCCTGAGGAAGCGATGCTCATGTGGTAATATGGTCTATTGATGGGCCTGTGTGTGTATTCCAGACCTCTTCAATCAGCTGGCCTCTTTCAATCCAGTTAAACAGACTGGTAAGAGCCCAGAAACGCCAAGCTTAGAGATGTGTTTGGAAAACACAAGTGACCAGGTGCAAGGGAAACTCCATTAATTGCACACTGAGGGAAAGGCAGGGAGGGAATGGAAAAATAAGTATTATCAGATAATTACCATCAACACGGGCTTTGGGGGTTTTGCCTCACATAACTATTTCTTAGTTATCCTCTTGAAGAAGGATCAAAATTTCAAGTGCCATAGCAAAATCGAACCATGACCATACAGTGCAGGTATTCAACCCAATGGTAAGTGATGCTCCCTCTCCTTTTTGCCTACCATAGTAAGGTGGTGATTTCCTACTATTCACATAGTATTCACCTAATCCAGAGTCTCAGCAGCTCCATCTCACCAAATACTCAGTAATTATATAAATCTACTCAAGAAAAAAATTAGATTGGACCTGTGCAACCTCTGAAAGCCAACACCTTGAAAAAAACAAAGGAAAATATTCTAGCAAAAGAAACATGTAATGTCAATGAAAATACAAGCAATCTTTGCTGTTCATTTTGTTTCTGTCCTAAATGTGGAAGATTAAAAAACCCAACAAAACGGTGCCATCTGCCAAAGCTAGTCCTAACCCCTCCAAGACAACCTTGTGGTCGACAGCTTGCCAGTGAAGAGGGAGTAATTTGCAATAGCAGTACCAGGAGGCTCTCCACGGGGCAAAATACATTACCCAGGCACAGACCCACAGTGGTAGCTGTCTGCCAGCGGAGATTACAGGAAGCAGGGACTGCTCTGCCTGCCTGGCACCTTCATGTAGCACCTTCTGACAGCAGACTTGCTCCTGCCAAGCTCTTCAGACACAGGGTACCAGAAGTCTGGAAAGCAAGGTTACAAAAGGGGAGGATCCTCAGCACAGGAAGGACATAGACCCATTGGAATGAGCCCAGAGAAGGGCAGTGAAGATGATCAGAGGAGTGGAACACCTCTCCTGTGATGGATGGCTGATGGAGCTGGGGAGTTCAGCCTGGAGAAGGGAAGGCTACAGGGAGACCTTACTGTGACCTTTCAGTAGTTAAAATGGGCTCACAAGAAAGAAGAGAACAGACTTTTTAGTAAAGCCTGTAGCAATAAGACAAAGGCTAATGATTTTAAACTACAAGAGAGTGGACTTAAACTAGATATAAGTAAGAAGTTTTTTACAATAAGGGTAAATGATGCTGGTTCAGGTTGCCCAGAGAAGTGGTGGATGCCCCACCCCTAAAAACTTTAAAGGTCAGGTTGGATGGGGCTCTGAGCAACCTTCTAGTTGAGGATGTTTCTGCTTATTGCAGGGTGATTGGACTAAATGAACTTTAAAGACCCTTCCAAATGAAATTGTTCTATCATTCTGTGAAAATATTTGTCAATACCTGCAGGATATGTTTGAGTTAAAGAGATGAACAACCATAAAATTTGTGTCACTGAAGATCAAGGATGCCATAGAAATACAAAGTATTCACTCTTAGTCATTTGTTTCCACATGTTTTTCTGAAATAAAGATACTGGAGTACTTCTCAACAGAACAAGAATAGTCTCAATCTCTGCTCCCCTATGCTTTCAGGACTGCCTTGCTTTTTTCTTCCATGAAAAACAGTGTCATGAAACTAATTTGGGGTTTATCTTGTGGCCTCCAGCTCACTCAAACACCCTAGATTGCTGCAGAAAGCAACTGATACTGAGATGCCCACCTGCTTCCCCCAGGACCATGCAGAGACTGACACTAGGCAGCATCGCGCTTTGCTGAATCTGGTCGTGCTCATCTCCACAATTGTTTTAAGGGTGCAGAAACAGAGCCACAGAAGAAAACCAGCTAAGAACAATTAAGTAACTGCCCAATGATCTTGAAAAAGAGAAAAATTCTTAATGCAAGGGCAGACTTTATAACTTTACACAGTGAAGATCCGAACTGCAAATCTTAAATTTTTACTGGGTTATATATACAACCCTCCCACAAGGAAGGGAACGAGGGCTGGAAAAAACACTGAAATACCCTTGAGGGGTATTTGTTAAAAGATTAAAGTTATAAGTTAAAAGATATAAGTTAAAAGATTGCCATGTCATGCTTAGGACTTCTTTGTTAGAAGTGACACAGACAAACTGGCCAAATTCTTGGTATACAAGCCAATGAATCTAGAGAAAATAGAAAGTAGACCCATTTAGCTTAAGTCTATTGTTATTAATGAATTTTCATTTTGTGGTCTTAATTTAAGCCAAATATTTTGTATATTTCAATAAGTTGTCAACAGATTTAATTTTAACTTCACATTATACAATAGTGCTATGCTTTTTTGTTTGTTTTGCCTCCAATCAAATACATAGCTTATTTCATAGTCTGTGGATATACAAATGGAAATTGCTTTCCATCATAACAGCTAGTAGACTTGAGGGAAGGAAATATTAGACCATGTTTTCAGATTAATTAATACATCAACAGAACTGGTCCTTCCTGCTCCCACCACACTACTGCCTGGGCTCCCTGGTAGTGCTCACTGTTCTAGAGCTGTTTAACAGATTCACCAATACCTGTTGTATTATACCCAAGCTGAGGCACAGAAAAACATGAGAGCCATAGGTGGGAGAGAGAAAGAGAAGGTGTCTCCCACTCCCTTCTTCTGTTAACTTTCATTCTCCTAGAGTTAGAAATTCCCATGTTTCCAGTGAAGCTCCTCAATTTTTCACTGCTCCTGAAATGCTATAAACAAGCTGGAACATTGCATATGGGCCACGGAAGTTCCCTATGGGATATACAGGGAGCTCTGGTTTATCCCAAGTGGTGGGGAGAAATATGAAGCATTCCCAATTCATGTCTAACTCTGGGCAAGGTGCAAATACAGCCTGTGCACCAGAATTCTGGCCAGGCATCATTTGCTGCCCAAACCCAGCTCTGATCCCAAGGTGAGGCACATAACAATCATATACTGAATCACACTGGCACTTTTCATGGTTCATTGATGTTTTCTGACTGAATTCATCACCACAATCTTTGGAGGAACGAGCTGAAGTCCCCCAGTTGGAGTTTTACACAGAAGCAGCTCAAAACAAAAGGGAATGGAGATTTCACTGCATGCTTGGTTAAAAGGAAATGAAATGCAGATCTTTCTCTGCTACTACACAGCCACTGAGACTACCATAAAAAATCATTCTGACAGTGTAAACCTCCTGTCTTACTTTATGGATCTTCAAATGAGCATATATATGTATGCACTTATATATGTATTTATATATAGCTATAAAGATATAGAAACATATACAAATGTTTTTATCTCAGTGAGGCTGGAATGTTGCTCTAAAATATTTACCATGTAAAGATCCCTGGATGTTAATCACCCAATTCTTTTCACAGGCAAGTGCAGTTTTACTTCTGTCACATCTTACACCTTATCCTGCTAGAGGGGAAAGCTGGAAGCACAGACCTGCAGTGGTCCCAGGACTCTGTTCCTCAGACTGCAAACCTGTTAGCACTTCTGAGAAACATTTTGCTGATACATGCCTAAATGAAATGTGTTTGAAAGGACAGCCCCTTAAGGATTCACACAGCTTCCCAAAAGGGCCATTATTGGGAAATGGAAATATATGCTGATCTGCCTGCAGAAAGGAGGATAAATGCTTTGTGAAACATTCTAGAAAGCATTAACCTTCACTTCCATGTTAGGACAAAGTGGATGGCAACAACTTCATTAACATCTAATTCATGCAAAACATCCAGCAGCAAATGTAGAGCACAGTCTGTAATGCTGGCCTCATTTTGAGATCTGTGTTATGAAAAATTATCTTCTTATGTTTCTTCACTATGGTACACGCTGTTTACAGACTTGCAGTGAACTTTTGCTGCTATCTCAAAGCATGCCTCAGTGGCTCTCTTCTTATCTCTAAAAGGACATTTAGGTTTACTAATTGCTTCTCAAAAGGCCCATTTGCTCCTGAACAAAACCACTAATGGTAAAGAACACAATCACACACTACTTTCATCATGATCATCTCACTAAAGTTACCATTTTACTAATTTTATTCACCAAATATGAAACACAAGCTGTTTATGCACTTACATAACTTTGATTTTGTGCAAACTGTCAGTCTGTTTCCATCATCAACAACCTTTAGATGCTGTGGATTTCAAAGCTCCCTTGTTCCCTTTTATCATTTGCTTACATTAAAGGAGCTGCTTTGAGTACAAGCTTTCAGCTTTGGGGCAATTTCTGGAAGAAGAAAAATTATTTAAAGGCACAAGAGGGACCACTGGGCAAGGACAGATTAAAAATTAACATGGGGAGTTTGACACAACAGGTCCCTAAAAAGAAGGGCCACATAATGTCACATGTCCTGTAGGATGAAAACAAATGGTTCATAAATGTGGAACTGAAAATATCAAAATAGAATTAAAGCAAGGGAAGCATTAGAAAAAAATAGAGAATATTACTAATGGAAGAGCCTGTTAGCTTTAAACTATATTTCAACTGGCTGCTTGATAAATGGGGTTTGCAGGTGACAAGGACATGGCTCATAGGTCAGGCACAAAAAGTTACAGTAAATTGGGTTACATCAAGTTGACTCCCTCAAAGACAGAGAAGCCCTCAGAGATCTTGACAAATTGGAAGGCTGAGAAAAAACTAAGCTATGTCAGGGGGTGTTAGGCTCTATATTAGGAAAAGGTTCTTCACCCAGAGGGTGGCTGGATATCAGAACAGGCTGCCAGGAAGTGGTCACAGCATCGAGCCTGACAAGGTTTCAAGAAATGTTTGGACAACACTCTCAGGTGCATGGTGTGATTCCTGCTGTCTTGTGCAGGGCCAGGCGTTGAATTCAATGTTCCTTGTGGGTCCCTTTCAACTCAGGATGTTCTATAATTCTATGGGTTTTTTTCCTCCTTTCCCTGCTGTAGGAAGAAAAGTCAGCAGCCCACCTCCACTCCAAATGCTCTCCTAAAAAGGTAAAATCCAGCTGTTACCATCTGTTTCATAGCAACTTCTCTTACCTGACTTTCTGAAGTCATTACAGGACAAATCACTATGCCCTGCCAACTGACCAGTACAAATCAGGAAGGTTGTAATGTGCAAGCTACTTTCAGTGTCAAAAGTCAGTCCTCAGGTCTTGCTTTGCAAAGCTGATGTAGAATGCAATCAATACACAGTTTTACTGAAGCTGCAGTTTTGAGCTGATACCTGAGTTAGAGATAAATTTTTCAGTTCATGAATGTTACCCACATCTCTTCCTAAGCAGACACAATGTTCATTTACTTTAAACTTCATAGAATTCTAGGAAAATTCAGGTTGGAAGAGACCTTAGAAAGCTTCTATCCCAATCTTCTCAAGCCAGACTTGGCTGTGAAGTGAGAGCAAGTTACTTAGGACTTTGTCCCCTTGAGGATCAAAGGCCTCTGAGGAAGGAGATATGGCATGATCACTGTGGGCAATCTGTTCCTTGCCTGACTGTCCTCATGAGGAAGAAGTTTTTAGCAAAATTATAAGAAATACTGCTTCTTTTATGAAACCTGTATCAGAAGGTATTTGCATAGATTTGCTTCATAATGGCTGGGTTTCTCTTCATTTGTTTTATTCATTGGTGTAGTGGCACTATTAAGGAGCTCTGCCAGGTTGAAATGAGGTCAGAGTCTGGTGATAAACACACGGCTGAAATGTGTCCTGTGCTGCAATTAGAAATAGGTCATCTCAGAATACCTTCCCATTTTTATCTCAGCTAAAATGAAACAAGAGTTTGTCAACATTTCAAGGGCTGAATTTTACTGAACATATTATAATGTTATATAGTGTAGGCTGACAAATGGGGAAGTAAAGAGTAAAGTTATCATAAAATTTGAGCCACATTTTTTCCAGTGAGAGGTTGACCTGTGGGGGCTGTGAAATCCACCTCCTTTGTAGAAAGGAAGAGATGGGAACCTGGTGGATCAGCAGTACCTATGTGTTCACTCACCAAACACATGCTCCACATGAGAGTTTTAAGTTGCCATGTTGTAATGACTAAGTTCACTGATGGATTTTTTCCTCTACCACATACTAGAGCACAGATGCTGTGCCAAGACAAGTGAATCCATCATGCACCAGGGATTAACATCTGTACTGGGGACAAGGAGTTCAACCACCTCCACGACAGTGGGCTTAACATTCCCATGTTGTTCCACATTTCAGACAGACCATAAAGTAAAACTTTACACCAAACACATGATCAGTTACAGTTGCTGATTTCGTTCTCCACAGTTACGGCACAGGGAATGCAGAAGGACTTTACCAAGTATAGCTCCTCTAATGTCATTTCATAGAGAGCTGTCTAAAAATCCACTTGGACTCAAGCTTGGTGCATCACTGAATATCTCAGCATTTAAATGACCCAATAGTTCATTTGAAATGGTTTTTACAACAGTGAATATTATCATTGCTTATTACTGAGGACCAGCATATGCTCTCAAACATTAGACTGCCACCAATCACGTGGTCTGCTGAAATAGTGTCTCCATGCTAGGCATCACTAGCACTCAAGGAGAACACACAGGGCATTAGTTAATCTGGTTTCTGGTCTTTCTGCACATATTGCTCAGAAGCAAAATGTGTCCAGAATGGCATCTGTTCCCTCTCTTCCTTGGCAACATCAGGAGCAAGTGTTTGTTTTAATGAATGGATACAGGGAAAAAATGAGCCCACAGGGAAAAAATGAGCCCACAGATAAAAAATGAGCCCACAGATTGTCGCTTCTGACAGCACTTCTGCCACGGATATCAGGGGATTTACCAGAGACAAAGTTCTGGTTCAAGCCACCAACATTTTTCCCCCCAAGAGACCACATGTTGGCATCCACTGCATTTACAATTTCAGCAGGTCATGGTGGAGATAACACAAATGCCTTTCAATGAGAAAGCAGATGGTATTAATGTGTTGTTGGAGTTGTGTGCTACACAAGTAGCATCATGCATTTGTCCCACAATAACTAAAGAAGGGGCAGGAGGGCAAGAACTGACTTCTTACAGCACGGCTTATTAAAAAAAAAAAGGGACAGAGCAATGTTTCATCAATAACATCTTATTTAAAATGCATTCATGATCTTCTTTCTCACTACTGACATTGCAGTTATTCAGCAAACTCATAACAAAGCCTACAGTTTCAGAGGTAACTTGTCCACAAACAACAGCTTCCCAGCCCCAGTTTTTGTAGACAGGCCATTAACTTGGTAACAAGTTAAAACATTTCCTTTTCTGACTTGGCCATATTTTGGCAAAATGCATGAATATCATGTTCTGCTTATCAGAGAAGGATGTGTAAAAGCTTCTTTTTTTACACTTATAATTGGTTCTTGTCAGCTGTTGCTCTGTAATGTGGTGAGCACTTCTAGGAGGGCAGGAGATATGAAATCAATCAGGATTCTTCACAGTGCCAGCAGTGAAAATTCCTGCCATCTCTATGAACTCCTCAGCCTTTCCATTTTCTTTGTAGTGTCTTTTAGAAGTCCCTAGAAACCATGCAAGGCACAGAACTGAAACACACAGAGCTTACACCAAGGCAGAGCAGGGGTGAAGAAGGAAGAAACATGCTTTCCACATCAGTGCAAAGGCCATACATTTCAGACTGTTTATTGATGTAATGATCTGATTTTATTTTTAAAATCTTTCATTAGGTTACTCATATCCTTTAAACTACCTTTTTCCCCTACAGAATTATAAACTGTTGTACTGCTTACACATCAGTGGTGACCTGCATATTGTGCCTTTGGCAGGAACCATATTTCATAATTTTTCCTCAAGAAACGAGTGATAAAACACTGCTGTTACCGAGTCACATAAAAATGCAGTTTATTACCAGCCTCACTACCTACAATTACTTCTACTAGTAGTTTAATGGTAATTTACAGACCAGTGCTGGCAGTTAGAGGCCAGATCACTGGCCCACTAACAAGCCAAATATACAAGAAATCCACAGATAATAATGACTTCATGTTTTGATCTAGGCTAGGCATGAATGCACAACTCAGACATGTAAGATGAAACAGTTCTGAGAGCAGCAGCAATTTATATAGATCCAGACACCAAAATAAACAAACAGGAGGAAAAATTTGAGATAATTCAAACACTGCCATAGCACAACATTTTCACCTGCACATTTTCCATCTGATGGTATTAAAATGGTAACTCTACCTTTCAGCCCTGTCTCATATATAACTTTATTTCTGTGCTTCTGATGTGCATACACAAATGTAAGAAGATGACAGGGGAATTCACTCATCTTCCAGCCTAAGACAACTGTAGAAAATCCAGCCTTTGCCTTTCCCCCTACATTCCTACACAAACATTTTGAGAGACCCAGAGATGTTAGAAGAAAACTTCCATTAGATTGGTATGGCATTTGGTTACTTCACATGTACCTGTGCCTTTCAAATTCTCAAATCTTCTGACTATGATGAGCAAACAGCCATGTCAACAAGGAGGGAAAGGGCTGAGAGCACCACTCCATTCAAGTGGCTTCATTCGTCACCAGTGTTTGGAAAACGTCATAAACTTACAAATGATGTGTGTGATCACATCACTTTGGCCTCTCTTATGACTTTTCAAGACAAAGACATACAGATTAATTGAAAGGTAAGCTGAAAAATCCTAGAAGTCTTGACAACAAAAAAGGCCACTATTTATTCCTTCACTTTTATCCTTGCAACTCTATTCCTGAAGGTCTTGGACTTTACCATCACTTTCCTTTTCTCTCTTTATTCTCCCCTTTCAGATTTCAGCTTGCTGTGTTCATAAACAGTCATACCTTTCATTCTTCCTTTGCACAAAAGCATGGCCATGGTGCACTACTCTCAAACTGATCACAACTGAACATCAAGTCACACTGATTTCAAGCTGTAGCTCATGACTGCACATTCAGCATCTTCAGTCTCTCTGCTCTCCATTTTGATTTAACATTTGGTTCTTGTTGGCCCATACAGTTAATCTTGTTGCTGTTAAATACAGTAGCATCTCTCTCTGCAAATCCTGCCATCTGGAACAGTTCTTTACTTATGTTTCAGCAAATCACTTGCTTTAAAAAATCTGGAAGCATATCTTCTCTCCCCTTGCTTGAAACTAAATTCCTTTCTCTATCACTGAGAAAGTGATACCATTGCATGTAGTGCTGGTTTGTCTCTCATAGCCAAATGTACTCCTAAACTGCTGTCATGAACCACCCTCTTCAAAATTACAGACACATAAACCAACACCCAGGTGTTTCAAAATGGGTTCACCTCTTTTTGGTGTTTTATTGGTTTTGTTTTGGTTTGTGGTTTTTTGGTTTTGTTTTGTTTTTTTTTAATAGACCATATGACAAAACCATGAGGCGTCTGGGGATACAGTCTGCATGAAATTTTTTACACAAAATAAAGCTGTCTTACTGTCTTTACCATCCAGTATTGGGTGTTCCTCAAATTACTTGAGATTAAAGAAACAGACTCCAAATAAACAGCAAAAGTCACTTATTTGTGTCATCTACTTTGAAAAAAAAATACTTGAAATAGAGCAATTAGTAATCTGTCAAACAAATTGTGAAAGCTGGTAACTGCTGCTGAAATACTAAACTCTCTTGTTTTAGAATAAAAAAAACCAGACAGTAAATACATAACATATATTTCTATTCTTTGTGCATTAGTAGCTGTCTCTTTCAGGACTCAATATGTGATTAGAATTTTAATTGAACAGCTCCCACTCCAACATCATTATTCTGTAAACATGACATTATAATGAGAGTGCAGAATTAGCCCTGGCTTTGGATAGATAACAGCATAACCTCAGAATGGCAACGAAGGATGCAGACAAAGGTTTATGGTCAGAATTCTCAAGAGGTGAAGCCTCTCTGCATTAGGTCAAAGATTTTTACTCAGACATAAGCTGAACAGCTAATTTCAAAGAGAGTATCCACTATCCTGAAGAATCAGGAACTGAGAGCCATGAAACACGTTTGATACAGTATGTCCAGCTGTCACAGGGCAACTGCAGCAGCTTTAAGCAAGTGATGGAAAGGTATGGCATTCCAAGCCCTTTTCCTAGCTTCCACAGAAAATATTCTTATCATATGTCACTGTTCTCCAGATAACCTGGCCTTTATCTGGGGTGTGACTTCAAATCATCACCATAGAGATGGGGCCACATGTGAATTATCACACTGCACAAGTCCAGTGAGGCAAAGAGAAAGAACCATAGTAAGAGAAAAGAGATCTTTTTCTTTAAGGCAGTGTCTCCTGCCCTAGGTGTTGAGGTGCACAGCACAGTCAGCAGTCAGACTTTTCTGGAGAACTGCTCCATCTGGTTCTGCTTGGTGACCTGGTCAAAGGCAAAGCACCTTGTGCCACTGTGTGTGGCCCTGGCTGAGAGCTGATGTAGGACTGCAGGAGTTTCCAGCTCTTTCCATGCAGTCTTTAGGGCAGGCTGTACTTGTTTTTCTCTTCTGTGCTTTTAAGAGATGCACTCACGTTTAGAAGTTAAAATGTTAACTTGATTTCTCTTGCAGCTGTGGTACCGTAACAATGGCTAACATGCTCTATTAGGAGATACATTTTCTAATTTAGTTTATCTTATTTTCCTACATTTTATCTTATCTCTGTAAATCAGATAATATACTAATCATTTAGCAGAATATGACTATCTCCAGTCTTAAATACAAGGACTAGAAGTAGGAAAATAAAAGTCAGAGTTTCTTTTCTGCTACGGTTGCAAAACTTAATTTAGAAGAATGCCAGCCAATGGAATAAAGCTGCTATTTTTACCCTTTGGACATACAAAATTTATCATTAAAACTTACAATTAGATAAAGGATCTGAAAGCAATATAGATTTGAAGGTGGAAAATTCTTCTCAGAGAAAAAGCCACAGCATCAATTTAAAGCTAATCATAGCCTGAGATCTGATAGAAAGAGAACAGTACATAGGAGGGCAGCCAAATAATTGAAGAGTCTTGGTCCAGGACTCTTGTACATGTACAGTAACTTCTATTAACACCTGACCTAGACCACTGCCTGTAGGATATGCGAGCATCTATACTCCAACAGGTACTTTTTGCAGAGGCACACAAGTTAGGGCAGTGGCCTTTGGAAATCTTGGCCTGGAATACCCTACCAAATGCAAACAGTAAGCCTTCTCCAGAAATCCTCATATGTGCAAGCAGTACTGCATATATTTCACCTTAATTCCAAGTTTCTTTGACATCACAAGAAAATCTCTTCAAGGAATTATAGCTCTGTTTAGCATGCTTCTATGTGCTTTAGAAATTAACTTGAAAATACATTTTTACAAATAAAACAAATTTTAATTGCTATTTATAGAAAAAAATATTGTCACTATCTGAGAGTCAGAAACTATCCTTTCCCTTGCTTTTAACTACTATCCTGATCCATTACACAGCTATTCTTCCCAGGGAACAAAATCCCAGCTCCTCAGTTCTATCTCTTTGGACAGAGTAGTTCTTAATCAGATGTGAAATGGGAAAAGGCATGAATTGATGTCACTTGAACTGCACAGACAAGAGAAATGTATTATTATGATAAGCATTTGCTGCTCTCGAGGCAGTAAATTGCAGGCTTGCTGAACACAAATAAAGACAATGCATTACAAAAAACGGCTGATTGCTTATTTTTGATTGCCAAAAAGCTTCTCAGGATGCACCGAGAGAGAATTTCTGCAGCCAGAAAAATTATTTCTGATGATGACAGGAGGAAAAGAAAGGAATCTCTCCACCACCATCCTGGCCACCCCAAGCCTAAAAGTACCTAAATGTTCCGGTATTAAAACCAAAGATGAAATCACATCGAAACTCATTAAAGATAGATTAAATTAGCAGATTGCATGTACTTATTGATGAAAAATATGCTATATCCTTACTTGGGTATTGCTTTAAAATGCATATTTTAAAATACTTTGTTTGGCGTTTCTGATATCTCGCTTATGCTTCTTCCCAAGTATCAGAACAATGGAGTTCAAGTTGGGGTTTTGTTCATACACTGCATGTAGAAGTTTGTGTCAATAACCTCGCTGAAAAAACACTGCAGCCTTTTTGTTAGGAACACATCTGAGGAGAGAATTTTCTTTTTTTTAAAGCCAAAGATAATGTTGTAAATAATCATTTTTTCAAAATCTGTTTAAAAGAAACACCACAAATTTTACTGCTAGCCATAGTGGAGTACTAGAAGCTGCCTGACAGTGGCTCCATGTTCAATTCTGAAAGCATTGTATGACGGGAAGGAGATCAGAAAAAAATGGGAAGAGTACTGCATACCCTAGAAATTCTGGATCTAAGCCTCTAAGCATCCACTGCTACAAAAGCCTGAAGAAATCTACAAATTTCCCCTCTAATCTTTGTTATTCTAGGCTTCTCTTTACAAATATGTGGAAATATTTAGGCGTTCAAATAACTTTAGGAGACCAACACACTTTATGCAGGGCACTTCCACTGCACAAGCATGTTCCTGGCAAGCTCAGCAGTGATTGTACACTGGGTGATTAAATGGAGCTGGCCAGCAGGACCCCAAGCAGTGCCAGCCCACTTGAGCTAAGTGCAACATGACAGTGCCCAGACCCATCATGGCTCCGGGCAGGACAGAGAGCTCAGCCTTGCAGCAATCCAGTTCTGACAAACAGTGTCTTCAAAGCACGTAAATAAACTTTGCTAGTAATTATACATGTATTTATAGTGCATCCTTCCTCTAGGAATCAGAGAGTGCTTTACAAATATCAGCCCATTCTCTGTAAGAGACTTCTTGTTTAACGATCCCAGGATTGCCAGTACAATTGGCAAATAACATTTCACTGGAAAGAGAGGTATTTCTGTGGCATCATCATCACTTGCTGGTTCAACATAACTACTCCTTCCTTCTTCAAACTAGCATTTAGACACAATCCCTGTGCTTTTTGAATGAATGAAACTACATTAAGTCTCATCTCTGGCTTAAAGGCTGTTGGCTAGGTTGAATGAAAAGCCTGTTTCACTAGAACTGGAAACAGCTGGGAATAAGCAATATCTCACAACAACATCTGGGAACACATGAATACCCTGGATTCCATCCTGTTCTTTCAGTGGTAAAATTCAGCTGAAGCTGTATGCCTATAAATCTGACTAGGATAATGGGACTGTGCTGCCACACATGTTTATTCTCTTCAGGGCACCTAAGCTTTAAAGGGACATTAGCATTATGATTTAGTGAAACCAGAACTGATCTCAGCAGAGTGATTAAGACTTCAGAACTATTTGTACAGTAGGTTGGTTACTGTTACCTGTTCTTATATCCAGAAAATACAATTTGTTCTCAATTACTTTTCCCCATACTCAAAGAGTGTCTGAGCTAAACAAAGTGATTTTTTACCATTATCTCAATGACTGATACATTTTCTAGCCAGCCAACCACAGGCAGAAAAGCAAGCATTTTCTTTATGACCAACACCTGATGACCTTGAAAAAGCCTGCAACAGCAGCCTGTGGGAAGTCTACAGAGATCAAAGAAACAATTCATGTTTGTATTCATTTGAGTGCCTTTCTAAGTCTAGCTCTGTCTGGAGTGATGCTACAAGAGCTGCATATTACTGGTGTGCTCTGCAATCACAGTGACATAGCTGCAGAGGCCAGGAAACAAAAAGCACTGTGCTGCACTGAGCGCTCCATCTCTGTCAGCAAATCACCAGAAATCCCTAGAGAACAAAAATTATATTGTGTACATCTAGGTAAGTTATATTCACTACTTCAGATGTTCTAGAAATTATAACAGTGCATATTTGAGATAGACTGGGGGGGCTGGGGAACCTGTGTAGGTACCACATCACTTATTGTTCAAAATAAATTACCTCCAGGATGCTACATAGAGTGCTGTTATGCAGCTTCTTAATGCCAGATTTGTAGAACATCCTAACTTATTTAAAGTGTCACAAAATTGTACGAAATTAATATGAAACTGAAATCAGACCCACCTATAGTTTTAAAATTTTCTTATTTACAAAGTTTCTTTAATGAGACCTGATATCCAAGACTTCAGCTTTATGTTTCGGGCAGGTGATTTTGCCTTTTGCAACAAAAGGTCTCTAGCTCAGCCAGGCTGTCCTGTCTGGAGAGATGAGAAAAGAGAGTCCAGGCACGTTAATACATCTCAACACAGGCTGCTTTAGAAAGTCAGCAGTAATGAAAAACTAAAACTGTGTAGCATTTATACTACTCAGGGGGTATTTAAGCATTTGTCTACTCCCATCTACCCCCACAGGACAGCAGACAAGTGCCATGGTGAACAGCAAGAACTTGGGGAGGACAGCTGGGATGCAATTCAGAATTATATGGGTCCTCTGGTGGAAAATAGCTAAAATCCATGATTGGGAATAAGGAATTCCAGCCCGAAGTGTTAATTCTCTAGTGCAAGGACAGAGAGTTTGCATTTTGCTTAGCGCAATCAGTTCTGCAACAGTCAAACAGTGCTTCAGAAGTGTATCTGGAAAAATTCCCAGATTCCACATTTGATCCTTTAATTTAAACCTCCAAGAAACGAGGGCGGCCACAGAAGCAATGAGAAGGATTAAAGGACTGGCTTCCTTCTGCCTCCCCAGCTCTGTTAGAAGAGGGTGAGTCACGTACATCTCTTCTTAATCATCGAGCTACAAACCACCTCCCCCCTTTTCCTCTCCTACTTCTCCAAGCCTCTGCTCCCAAACATGTCTGCTATCAGCAGGCAAATACCAGAGCAGCCCTTCCCTGATGGATGTGCACAGCAGTATAATAAGTGACAGTTTCCATTTCTCATGACTGATCCTGTAACTCTTTCTGTGCAAGGCAGTTAAACAATCCAGTACCCCTCACGGAAAGGAAGTTAATTCACCCAATTAAAACAGGAGGTGAATCAATGATATCATTATCACAAGTGAAACACGGTCAAGATACCAAAATGAACATCCTTACTGACATGCTGAAGGAATGCTTGTGCCATTTCTTATGTTCAGGACATAAAAGGATGCATTTGCTACGACTTTAGCTAACTTGCCAGTTTCTTCTTTTGTTATTGGAGAGAGAGAGGCTGGTCCAAGGAGAAAATTCAGAACAACAAAAGTTAATCTCTTTCCCTGAATTGCCTTTTCTAGGAACCTCATGTATCGTGGCTGACAGGCAAAGAAACCATCACCCAAGTCTTAAGGTATCCCTTGCACATATTCCTTTGAGAGAGACCACAACATTTGTGATATTCTGTGTAAAACCCAGGGGAGCATGTTTTCCCATACTTCAGGCCTCTCAATATACCAAACCCTTATTTTAACCTTCCATGTTTTGAAAACTACTCATGCTGAAAATTCCCAAGTAGCCTGCAGAACCAGTGGATGATTTTTGGACTAAGAACAAAAAAAAAAAAAAATTACCACTCTAGCCAAAAATCTGAGGGTTATAAAATAATCAAGCCTTGAAAAACAGGGCACACAAGACAGAGTAAGAAGCTCATTGTCAAACACCCATGGCAATTATAGTCTAAATAAACACATTCTCTGGTCCCTAAAGCTTTTTCCTAGCAAAATACAACTGGTAATTCCATTATCACCAGAGCAATGCAATGCAGTACACTGCATCCAGCATAGGGTACCTTATATGCTTTGTGATAGCTCAGAAAAGCACTTGTAGATGTTCTGTTATCTCCAGAAACAGCTGTCCCAATACAGAAAGTCTCATTTTAGTGCACTAAACATTGGTGTACAGAACCTTCAAGCAAGATTATCCTGATACATTTAAAACATACCCACATATGGATATGTCATCAAATCCAGACTCCTTAGCCTCCTCATTTTCAGCACCATGTCAATTTTAAATGATTCTGGCTGAGAGAGATGGCAGGATGCTGAAAACCCTGTCAGCAACTGGCAGGCAGACTCCATTAAAATACTCAATATTGCTAACATTGGTTCAACAGGACTTAAAAATTACTCCCCTGTGAAAACAAATTCATCAGATTCTCTTTCACGCTATCCACAACACAGATTTCAATCCACAAAAGCACAGGGTCTAAACAGTCCCCTGACCATGGGTCATTTTGCATTCAGGGTTCAAACAAAAATAAAATTTCAAGTGGAAAAATTACTGGAACCACAGAGGATAGAATTTTAACCATTTGTAAAAATCTGTGTACGTTCATACAGAACACAAGCTGATTCAGATGCCAGCTTTGCAATTATATCCACAGTGAAGACAAGGGTGGGGAGTGTGGAAAAGGGGTACCAGGTTTAATGAAAGGTTTTTGTTGAGCTACAGCAATGTCAGCTTTCCCTACATAAAATGCAGTTCTAAGGCTCAGAATTACATTCTCAACTCCACAGAGGCTTGCAGGAGATCAGGCCACTCAGAGACTAGTGTCTGTGTTTAAATGTATTTAAACGCTGAATTGCATTTGGCTCCAAAGAACAAAATTGTCCTCCTGATCCTGGTGAAAACCCACTAAAAATCCCATGCATTCTCTAAAAATACCAATTCTGAAAATTTAAGAATGTCTTATCCTATCTCTAACACCAGAAAGGTTTCATTGTGTGTGGCCTTGAAAGAGCACACAAAGGTGCAGAGGTGGACTATTGAATCAATCTGACCTGCTTCGATCTCCACATCCTAATAATCTCTGAAATCAAATGAAACCACTGATTCTTGACTAGGTTCCTCTATGAAGCTCTATGGCCTGTGACATGTGCAAGCTGGAACAGACAGTGTTAATGGCCCAGCTTTTAAACCTCCTTGTTTGAGCTTGGAAACTGCACAAGGCAAACATTTCCTTTTACATCGTCTCACAGAGTACGTAGCTCTGGGCACCCTAAACCCCTCGGAGGTGCTGTCCTCACTGCTCATGTCAGCTGCAGGAATATTATGCCTAATTTATCTCTGCATTGTTAGATCAATAACATCAGCACTCCACCTCAAGCAAGCCTGTCTGCGGCTGGTAAGAGCTCAAGCTTACACTACCTTTCTTCATCCAAAACATTTTACATTCTGCTGGCGTTCAGGCTAGACTCAAATATTCAGTTCTTCAGTGGGATTGCTCTACTTCTGTACGATAAGAGCTCCTTGAAGAAGAAAAACAATTAACCTCTGTGGATATCTTGGGAACATATAAATCTTCCACACCTTCCTTTTGAATTTATATACAAGTTGTAAAGGCAAAGTCACAATGAGAACCTTATGAGAAAAAAGACAATCGGAGCTTCTCAACCCAGTGCCCCTGCTGCTCAAAGCCCTTTACTCCCCAAAATACTTCCTAACCCAGACATCAGATCTCTTGTCCCAGACACCCTCATGCCTCCAGCTCTCTCTCAGGTCTCTCCATCCCTGGCCTCCAGCTGGTCAATGTGGCCAGAAAAGCCCACCTTGATCTTCTCTGGAGTGCTCTTAGGGGTAGTCCAAATATTCAGAGCCAGTCGGCTGCTATGAAGAACCCACCAAGGCACAACTTAAAGAGGAGAAAAACAGAAGAGGCAGCCCCAATTCTCCATTGACTGATGCCATTGATCCCACAGAGCCAGGCCAAGAAGAAAGAGGAAGGTGCACAGCTGCAGATATAATTGGAGGCATTACACTTGCAAGACCAGAAGCTGGAATATGAGTAATGCACCTAAGAAAGTTGATGGATGTCCTGGAGGCAGCTTATTCTACCCCTAAGCAAAAAAGTAGGCAGCAGAGGGAAAGAATGATCACAGCCACCTGTTCTCCTTTATGATGGCAGCCCCTTTTATTTCCATAGGGTACTTTTTGCCAGCACAAGAGCCTCCCCAGTTCTATAGCCTGTGCATTAAAGAGCAGATAGCTTACACAAATGCCTTATTTTGACAGCAAGTCTCCATAGCTGCAGTATCTTCTAGTACCTTTGTCTTTTTTTTCCTTTCTCTTCAGTTCTGACAAATTATTTTCTTAATGCAGTCAGCAAAGAATTAAAAGTCATTATTAGAAGACAGAGATAATATCTAGAAAGTGGTATACATCATATTAAACAAGCTTTGCAACAGATTCCTGCACTACTCATCTTGATTTATTTGTATATATTTGATCAGACAAGTGTATTTTATTCTGTATCCAGGCCAAAGTTTTAACATGATGTATAAAGATAGGTAGCTAGCTAGGTGCTCATCAAACCTCAAAAATAAAATTGGTGAAATCATGCCAAATGCAATTGAGTAAGACGGAGCTGGAACCAAAAACTGCACAGTGCCCTAGCAGTGTTCATGTTCATCTGAGTCACACAACACAAAAGGCATTTAAAATATGAATTCATCCTTTTCAAGATGGAAGGCAGACAGGCTCTTTTAATTGTGCAAGCGTTCTAAGACACAGGCAATGAAAATTGACAGTTTCTTGACCAGTGAACTTACTGTCTTAGTAAGTAAAGCCTCCTGTATTACTGTAAAACAAGTGTGGTCTCGTTTCGAGATCTCTTGAGCTCAGTTGGTTGTGTTTTCAGGACAAAGCATATAGTAGTTGTATAGAAATGCCCTTCCGTGAGCAATACACCCAGAAACCTGGAGCCTCTATAGATATGCACATATAGAGACTTCAATGGCAATGGTATCTGCAGGTAAATGGCTGGATCTACAGAAAGCAAGGCAATACCGGCAAACAGACTTCTTTTTCTCTCAGAGAGTGAAGGAAGATTCAGTATTTCAGAGGCAGTTCCTTCCTTTCTGTTGCTGAAGCTCTGTCAGTGGACACTTTGGAAGATACGTGCCAAACAGGGAAGTCCAAGTGCACTGCACTTCCCAAGTTTGCTGTCTCCTGCAGTCCCTGCAACCCTGTGGCTATTTCTCCAAAATACTTTTTTCCCTCAAGTACTTGCACTCGATCACACCAATGTCCTTATCACCTTGTACCCACAGCAACTCTGCACAAACAAACCAATACCCCAGGACACTCATCTGGAGGTAGTGTCAGAAATATAAACACATTTTTAACCAGAATCATAGGTCTATCCAGCCTCCAGATCTGCAAGAGAAATGTAATCTGATATAACACATTGTAATAGGGGTAGTAAAACAGTTGAGTTCTCTCTTCAACAACTGAAAACTTTGAGCAAAGAAGCACTGCTGTGCCCATCTTTGTGGATATTTCAGTCTGTACTTGTTTGGACTAAAATGTCAACAAGTTTCTTTCTCCAGGAGAAATTGGAAAATTGATTTTGTCCTAAAACAAATACCCCTGGTACATGACAGGCACTGTTAGGGAGCTATTCCAGCAGAGAATTTAAAAAAACCAGCAGCACCAACTATTTCTCATCTGCAATTCTGTGAAAAACTGCCACAATCAGAACAGCTGGAAATAAAGGTCTCAAAGGAGCTGCACTGTTTTAACTATCCTAATTCTCCAATGCCCAACGTTTCTCTACATTTTGAGATGCGGTTTGATACCTCTGCATTTGGACACTGAAATGCTACTTAGTTTCCCATGTATGCCTAATTTTTCTTGGATAAAACAGCAGTAGAGGTTTGGATTTATGATGTTCATGAAGTAAGGGAATTTATTTCTACCAAACCCCTCCCACTACTAAGGCAGCACTCCTTATTAGCTGTAACCAGTTCTGGTAGCTCTAGGGCAAACACTTCTAATTGAGACTTGAGTGTTAAAGAAAGTTTCAGATCATCTTCCCTTTTGCTGCTGATGGTGATTGTCTTCCCAGAGTAACCCAGCACTTGCAGCCTAGCAGCACTCTCATCAGGAGAAGTGGGCTTGACTCTCAAAGTCTCAGGGAAATCTTCCTGACAGTGAGTAAGTGTCCCTTTTAAAAGGGACCTGTGCAATTCGGAGGAACAGTAAAAAAAAACCCCAACAACCAAGCACTGTTTACTAATGGTAACTTCTTTTAGTGCAATTCACTTGCCAATAAGCCTGCACAGCACAGATGTTGCCTCAGAACCAAACCTGCAGAAACACACTTCCAAGTGCAGGTAGTTCAGAGAGATAAGGAAGGGTCCAACCAGACCAGATCTCCACAGCCTTCTTTTGCCTCAGTGATGATGATACAGCCAGAAGTTCCCATTGTGCAGCAGAAACTGTGCCCACCTCATACAGCAGAACACTTCTTGTCTTATCTGGGTGAGAGCATAAAGGAACAGCCGCACAGTTCCCCTTGCTTTCACCAGTGCCACCACGCTGAGTCTGCTCCACGAGCCAGCCACAGGCCAGTCACAACCTGTGTTCCACATTCACTTGTATTTCTACATGAAAAAACAGACACTACACTGTAAGTGCCACATTTTCAGAGAGAATGTTCTTATTTTCCAATTAGATTTCAAGACACAGATACATGTTTATGTTTAAGACAGATTTTTCACCTATGAGTCTAGTCAGGTGAGTAGATAGGCTTTAATTTTAAAACAAGCACAGGCTTTTCTCCTCTACAGAAACTTCATAAAGTTTTCCTACTAGAACATCAATACTTACTTTGTACTTTCTTTGACCCATCAGCTTTATTACTCACCTGAACAGTTACTGAGAATCAGTGAACTTTTCCATTTCAGATTTCAATACAACTTGCCCCAAAAGTAACCTCAAACTTTTACAGTGATTATTTCAGTTATTTATTGGGTTTTGTGATCTATTATGTATCCTACCTCACTCCTGCTCTGCCTGATGCATGTGTGTAAGAACAGAGGCTAGTGACCAGACATTATCTTTCTTGTGAAGAAAAAAATGCCAGAAACTGAAATATTTCAAGGCTCTGCATGCACAGTTAATGAAACAATTAGATAAATTTTCCTTTCAGAAATTCCTACCTCGTATCAGTCCTGAGTTCCCACAGAGGAACCTTACCTTGATGGCTGAGTCTGACTGAAGGCTTTGGCTGGCCCTGAGACCTCCTCCAAGCTCTTCCCCTCACAGCCAGCATGCTGTAAGTAGCTTTGCACTAAAAATGCTTTTCCAAGACTGGACTTTCCTCCAAGAGAAGGCAAGGGACTTGGCACACCATGCCAGCACAAGCTGATTCTTGGCACACCACACTGGCTGAGCCATACAGGTAACCACCTGTCCTGAATGAGTTCCCACAAATGGTGCAAGAGCCCAGAGTACAGAAGAAAATGGATTAAGAAGACATTTAGGTCTAAGCTCCTCAACAACCTAAATGCCCTCAGGCAAAAAAAAAAAAAAAAAAAAGTTAAAAAAGGACTGAAAGAAAATTAGGAGTCTGGGTGGTCCCTGGTTAATGTTACATTCTCTTTTCACTGGTTCCTATTTTTTAAGTTTCTTTTAGGGCTGTAGTTTTTTATGTTGTCAGTCTAATTCACCCAAGAAAGTAAAACTGATTAACAATATGAATTGCTTTCCATCACCATCTTTTATGCAAACAAAAACTTTTTAAATCAGGGTGAGCCAAGTAATACAGCTCCAACTTTATAAGTGGGAAACAGAAGCAGAGCAGTAATTTATTCAGAGGAGTCAAGGCAGGGAGATAGGCTTAAACAGGGAGGGACTATCTCCATCCCTCAAGCAGAAGATAATTACGCATAATGTGAAAGGGCTGTTCCTCTCTTTCTAGACAACAAACTTCTGAGGACATTCCAAGCACAAGCTAAAATTTGTCCATCTTTCAGAGTACTTCAAAAGAATTTATAGAGACAGGCAGTGAAATGGATCTGTGAAAGAAGCTAGCTTGCTAACTGTTCTAAAATGAAAAAAGGAGCCTGTCTGCTGTTACAGCAAGCCCAATATTTTAGAAACCTCCAAGTATTTGATGGAGCATCCAGAAAAGCTCTGTTGGCAGGGGAAGCATAAACAAACGCTGCCTGTAAATCACATTCAGCCAAATTACATGTTTTGTTCTAGAATATGGAACTTGATTCCCTGTAGCCTTGTATCTTCTGCAGTCATTTACATCAGCAAGAAGTAATACACTGATGGCCTGGAGAACCGCCTCTGGTAGCTAGCAGCATTTTACCCACATGATGCAGACATCTGCTGTAAATGTCTCCAAGAAGTAACAGTATACTCAATCTGTTGGACAACACACAAGCATATGAATATAAAAAAAAAAAAAACCAAAACCAAAAACTCAACAAAACCAAGTATTGACATTAAAAATCTGCCTACATATTAAAAAAAAAAAGTTAGAATGGGAACAAGACAGCTAGAGTGGACAGTCTTAGTCTTTACTGTTTTATGAAGTTCACAAATAACATCTTACACATGGAACAACTTAAAAGAACTCTACATTAAAAGACTGTGCAATTTTAAAACTTGCAACTTGAAGCCTGCATTTTAAAACTTTAAATAGATGTCTGAATTACAGTTGCTTCAGCAGCCAAAATCCAGATCTCAAGCATACTTTGGAATACAAACTTTAAAGGCTCATTAAGTTTTTTCCCACAGAGCCCTTCCCTCAATCAGTGCACAGAAGGTATAGCTTCTATAGCTTCTACACAACTGTTAAGTGGGACTGCTTTCCCATCATACTTCTACATTTACGCACAGGTCTTGCATACCATGCACATTCACATTCTGCTCAGAAGCCTGAAGAATTACCTTCCTGCTGACTGTGTCAGCATTATGATCATATGTGATGTGAGCCCAGCTGATTCACAAATACTAGGGGGTTTTTTGCACTTCATCATCCATTTACAGAGAGATCAAGATAAAAACTATATCCACTGACTTTCAGAAACCCTGGTGAGAAGCATAGGACACAATCCCTCTGGTTTAGGTAGGACTTAATTTGTGGCTGTGGTGCTTAACCTTTCCGAAAACCAGGACCCAAATCTCATTCAGTGAAAGAGGATCTTATCTTACAAGTGAGGAACTTTGGTTTAAGGCACCTCAGGAAAATGATGCAACAGGCAGAAACATGATGCAGCTCTCCAGGGCAGCAACAGCTCTCAGCTGCCTTGAACTGTACCATTTCTTCCTGCAGCCTCTTGCTTCAGTTGTCATGCATTTCTCAACCTCTCTTCTGTACAATAAACAAGACCTAAGTATTGTGGAAAATTCAGAGTGCAATCATCAAGTTTGAAAGACTCTATCACAATTTAGAAACCAAAGTGGGAAATGCAGAGTCATGGAGATAACCTTTCTTCTAGCATTTCACAGTCTTTTGAGCACTGGCCTTTATAGCCTTAATAATATTCTTTGGAACTACCTAGTTACCTGCATAGCAATCCATGAAGTTCTGTGAGGTTTTTAATTGAGTAATTTTTTTAAAAGCCCAAAGATTCTGTCATGAGGCATAAAATCAATACCCAAATCTGTTTTAAATCTTGTGGTATTTGCAATTGAGTTAGACAACCTTTTCCTAGACGCTGCATGGAAACCCAGAGAGCTTAGAAATAAAACAGACCTCATCTCAGTGTTGAAGCCCAGGGTTGGAAGAAGGGACAGTGATGGTCAGTCTTGTGAAATCTTAGTTATATAAATTAAACTAATTTAAAGCATAGTGTATGAGTTTCCATATAGCTGACAGAAAGACCAAGACCTTAGCTGAAAGTCATATTCCTGCCCCAAAGCACAGGACTGCTAGTTCTTAAAAGGAAAGTTCATAAAAATATTTACTCGGTGGAGAGAAGATATTCTTCAATTGTGTAAATTGTGATTAAAATTTTAAACACCTGAAAACAGGGTCTAAATAGTTAGGAAACACTTGTAGTATATCAATGTTTTCCAGGTTTTAACATGTTTATACGCTATTTTTCCTTTGGTCTCTTCTGACAAATTTGATCTAAGACATCAGTTCTGTTCTGAATAGGGAGCTGGACTAGATAACTTCTGGAGATCCTTTCCAATTTTTTGCAAAGGGACTTTTCAATACACAGCTCTTTTCAGAGACAAATCCAGCATTTTTTTATATGACCAAGTGACATCAACACCAAGTCACGTATTACAAGTAATGGCTCCCAAATCTAAGCATGGGATGTCACCAAATAAAACACTGACATGCTTGAGCTCACTGATGGCAATGATTTTCCAAAACATGGCTTTTCACTGTAGGCAGTTCTAGACAGGAATTAATTTGATTAATTATTTTGTTAAGTATCCCCTTGCTAGCCAGCAGCTATAGGTAAAAGTAACTCACTAAGCCTTTATGATCACTCTCTGCTCTGAATTACTGACTGAGAAAAACAGATCTGTCTAGCATCTCAGTCAATTTATTCAAAAGACTAAAACAATCCAGGAGGCATCAGATTACTATTTTAGTGCTGATTCTCTAAATGCACTGAAGCTGCAGTGAGGTTTGCCAATTTGCCCTTATAGGCAAAGTGCACTTATTGTATATGTAACTGCATCCTTAAGCTTGACTGAAATGCACTTATCATCAGACAGACTGAAGAGAATTTCAGCTTAGCTGCTTTCTTTAACAAAAGCACGTATGCAGCTAGAATTTCAGATCAAGCCCCTGAAACATTGGAAATCCTTGGGCTTGCTATAATAAAGCGCATCATAAGGAAATGAATGGAAAGAAGAGGGATGAAAAAGAAATGGAGGATTAGTTAATAACATACCTTCCTGACATAAAAAGGCCTTTCTGTGCACCAAAGGGTGTTGCCAGATCTAGAGCTTATCTGCAGTATGAGCTAGACTCTTAAAGTTTTCAGAATATTAAAAACAACTGATTATTAGTTTTAAGGATACAGTACAGATTTCTGTAAATCAGCAAGAGAACAAAACAATGGAAGAAATGCTTTTCCAACAATAATACTCATCAGTTATAAGACATGTATTTCATTATATTATATATATTGATGAGGAGAATTTACATAAAGAGGTAGGAGAATAGTGAGGGTGTACTTTGAATTTAAATCTTGACTGCTCTTTACCTCACTCACTTTATTACCACAATCTTAAACTATGCTTCCTTATTCTCCTCTCCTAATATTTCCACACACTGGCAAGAGTGAAATGGACTAAACTCTAATCTTGGAATACTACGGACTGAATTCTTCCTCAGTGCTATTAACTCTTTCCAAACAGAAAAATATTTAATTACAGCACTGCAAGTGAGAGAGTGGGAGAGAGAACAGAATACTCCACCAGGAAAAAGTTTGAGATAATGAATGAGAAATGAAATGTCACTGTGATGAAGCTCATCTCAAAACAAAGGCTGCACAATGCCAAAAACAGGATCCTCCTAGGAGGAGAAGTTCAAATGAAGAAAGTAGATTTGAAATGAGTGACTGACAAGCATGATGGGATGTGCAAGTACCAAGATTTGGCAGTATTAATGCAAAAATGCTGAGCTCTGACTGCTATTATGCATTACATGTAACTCCTGAAGAAGGAAAGCATAACCTCTGCTAGTTAAAGGAGAATATGCAAGGAAAGGGTGGAGAGGATGCTTTGAAAAAAAGGTGGAGAGACATACAGTAAGAACAATACAGGATGATGACATGCTAAACAGCAGGCTCAGTATTATCTACCAAGATTTTTGAGGGTAGGAGAGGGAAAATGAATATCTTAAAATCACCTGCATTTAAAAACAAAACAGCAAAGAAGGCATGCATGAATAAGATATGGAAAAATCCATCCCTAATCTCTCCACTGGCAAGCAGAAAGATTCTGTCCTGAGGAATAATGCTCTGGGCTTTATCATAATGAATTTCTGTCTAGAATGAGAAGGAAGTTGCTTTACCACTCTTACATGACTAATATATTCAAGCACTGTTAAATCAAGCTACAGGACAAGCATCCTTTCTGTTTCTTCTCCATATCTGTTCCCATTCTGAGTTGGGTTTCCGAAGGTTCTTGACTTCACCATAAGCATCCAGAGTGGGACAGTATGTGCAGCACACAGGATTTCCTCAAAGCATTTGCTCTCCAATGTTTCTGTGTTCATGCAAGTGAAATGCAAACTGTTGCACTCCATCATTCCTTACTTAAAACTCCACATCTCTGAGCCTCATCCCAGTGACACTGAAAAGATTACAGAAACAATAATCCCCATCTAGAAGTGATTCCTTTCTGCATTACCCCATTACCACTCCCTGCTATCTGAAAACTTCAAGGGCACCCTAAGTATTTGTAAGGCAGTAAATGGCAAGTCTCTGATGAGTCTAAGGAGAGGTAATGGGTAAATGCAATACAAAGAGTAGTGTAATTTGCACCACAGACCCACTGCTAGGAGAAGTAACCCACTACACTGCCATAGCTTCTCCCTCCAGGCACTCCAAGCAAAATGCATTTCTGGCTATCACTTGCTATTGACCAGAACACACCAAACTTCTGATTCTCTTCTTAGCCCTTCTCCCCCACATCCCTAGATATTGCTTCTTAGTAAAAGTTTTGCTTCCTGAATTTTGTATATTTACTTCTCAGCAAGCAGTGCTTACTTTATATTATTATTTATATTTATATTTACTTGCTTTACTTCCCAACTGCAGTGCCTCTGGTGATAGATTAACCCAGTCCACCACTGGCTACTTAGTGACATGTGAGGGTAGAAGGCCTTGGCCTGCGGGTCCAAATTGGACTGTCTTTGCTGTCAGTAGAGAGCCTGTTTAGGAAGATTGAGCAAAGGGGGAATTTAGTCAAACATCCCTTGCTCTGGAATAACAGCAATTAATCACAAATCAGCAGCACAGATCAGTAAATCATCAAGAATTAAGCAGTGTCAGGTGACAAACTCTGGCAGTGCAGCTATGGGAGAGAGGATAAGATAGGATAGGGTCTTCCTGCAGAGCTACTTGGAGGCTCCTATTTTGCTTTCCAGCTAACAAAAGGTGCCTGGGGGAGGGTGGATGGGTGGGAGGCACGTGGCTGCTGGGCAATGGGTGCAGCCAGGAAAGGCCATGTAGAAAGCAGAGCTGCATGCCAGCACACTGCAGCAGTGGAAAGGCACTCTTGCTGTCCCATGCCTCACTCCATGTGATCCGGGTTCTCTGAGTTTGCTGCTGTATCTTAATGAGAAATTAAGAAGCAGAGGTGGGGAAGATAAAGCTGCAGAAGGCATTAGAGAAAACTCATGTTTTCTCCCCTCTACAGACAGCTGTCCTCCAGTTTGAAAAGCTGAAAGGTAATGCAAGAAACCAGCATCAAAGAGGACCACAGTTTCCAATTTCTTTGTGTGAAGTCTGGCAAATGTTTATGGGTCTCACTTTGACATGTGAGAGTGTCACTTTGAGGTGAGTCACAACTGTACTTCACCTGTCTTGAAGAAATAAGTAAAACTGAGCATCTGGAAACTGTCACATGTTTCAATTCTCATCTTTTTCCCATGCTAAAGAAAAAGAATTAAACATTTAAAGTTGCCATGGACTAGCTATGCTGTAACATGATGGGGTTTGTACCCACGAGAACCCATATGAAGAGTGAATGATGGCACAACATTTTAAATGAACCAAAAATATAACCTTGGAAGGAATGAAAAAACACGGTTCTCAAGAGTTGGTGCTGCCACACACTCATAGCATATGCCATGTACAACACGCAGCCTTACTGTGTTTTCTGAGCTGCTTTAATTACTACATTTGTATTAATGTAGACATGAAAACCACTGCCAACAGTGTCCTAGTGTCTGTAAAAGTCTCTGTTCTGCAGCAAGGTCTTGAAGTGAGGATCTCTGCCTGGTATGTGTCAATCTGTCAAACCCCATACCTCTGATAAAAGACATAGCACCCCTGACATCTGTCTGCAGTACAGCCTGAACCTCATGCAATTAAAACCTGGCTCCTGCTCCAAGACTCCATACCACAGTCAATGACACAACCAGGCCATGGAGCCATGCATTACCATAGAAGAGAGATACCAGGTCTGCATTTGCACAGCACCTTATACAGGGGTTAGCACCAGGGAAGGCTCCTAAGGATAAAGAAACAATCAGGGGATGTAAGACTGTAAAATGGGTGTTGCTGCTGCTCACCAGAGTCTCTCTGCCTCGTCTTCCAGCAAATGCCTACCTGAAGCAGCAGTGATGGTGAAGTCCTCAGAAAAGCCTCACTTTAGGTAAGCGCTGCTCAAGTGTTTGTAACTTAGCAGGTTGCCAACTTTTATTGTTTCTTTCATCTTAGCAGGATTTACACAGCTGATCTCTTGAAAGCAATTAATCAGTGTCCTAAATTCCACCCACCAATGAGCCCCTGCACACAGGTTTCTTAAGAGGAAAAAAATTAGGCTTTTTAATTAAGTTTTTCCATCAAAAATCCAGTCCTGCTGATAATGGTCAGGAAGGTATGCAAAAGTAATTACTCACACAATCTGTTTGTCACACTCTTGCCACTCTCTTCTGGGGCATCTTCTTAGTATTCTTCTTCCAATTCATTAGCACCCCTGCCCTGCCCACAGTGCCTCATTTGCAGCATGCCCCTGTTTTCCTTCTCTGGATTAAACACTCCTGTACATTCACAGGTCAAGAATTTGGATGCCTTCCCCCTTGCCACAACTGAATAAGCACATCTACATTTGTTGCCTGTTTTAAGGAGCCTGAGAGTGAAGGAGGAATCCAAGACACTCACTTCCCTGGTGAGCTTAATTAGCATGTCAGACAAAAACCAGGGGGAAGAAAATTTTATTAAGAAGCCATTTTAAAAATTGCAGCCACCTGCTAGACAGTGAAACTCTTTAGCCTTTCCTCAAACAAGGAGTGACTGCTGGGCTTGGAGCATCTCCTCTGTCAAAGGTCCAGCTCTCGTCAGTTAGTGCTAACTGAAATTGTGAAATTTTGTGACTTAATGAAAAAACCCAAAGGCAACCTGATTACCTGCACTACAGTGACTCATCTCCTTGACCCTTCAAGGGAGGCAGGAACGATCGATAATAACTCTCCCACTCTGATGACCATTTAACTTTCAATATTTTCTACAGCAGATGGCAGGCATCCTGATTTATTATTTTTGTCAGAAAACACTGTACTGTGTGGTTTACTGTATAACCTGTGTTGTTCACCACTGCCAAAATGAAAGCAAGTTAAATCATCAAGGCAATCTATTTGCAACTCAGCTAGTTTGACTTCACTGCTTGCAATGAAACCACTTTGCCATTCAGGAAATGATAAGCAGGGTATTCAGACATCCCCCACTGCACAGCATGTAGATTTTGCAGAATTTTACAGTAAGAAGGGACACCACTTCAGCCTATTTGTGAAATAAAACCCATGTCCCCTCCTCCCTGGGGAGGAGAGCTGCCATGCAGGAAATCTACAGCCCTTTGGCCATCTCTGACCCCCTTTATATGGAAAACACTGTATCAAGTACCACTAAGTGAAGCAGCGACGTAGGAGCGCTCACAACTAAATCCAGGGTACACTGTCACTCTGGTTATCAATAGCTACACTGAAACAATCCTCCACTAACTGAAAATGGAAGTGCCCACCTGTCAGTCTGAACCTGCTGATCTTCCTTAATCCACAAGCACCCCAAAGGATCAGACTGGTGGTACTGCAGAGCTGCTCATGCATGCATTGATCATGCAATGTAACTCACAGAACAGCAGCAGATCCTGCTCATGGAAGTGGGGCTGGAAGATCTCCAGCAACTACCCAGCTCCTCAAGCCAAGCAGCCTGGAAGCCAGAGTAACGCTCTCACATGAAGACAAGATTTCCCAGTCCTTGAATATTTCCAAAGAGAGATTGCAAAGTGGGTTTGGGCTCCTCAAACATGAGAGGAAATACACGAGTTATAAGAAGGATGGGAGCAAATTGCTTTTTCCTCAAAACCTTTCTGCCCATTCCTGAGGAATCCCTCTGCTTTGCTAGACCTACACAAAACTCCTGAGAGAAGACCAGAAATCCTATGACCATATTTTTAGTTTTGAAGTTGGAAGAAAGCCTCTGGACAGAAAATACCAAACCTCTCGATTTCCCTAGCTGTTGCTTTTCCTCTAAATTGCTCAATTGATACTGCTCCTGCTGACAAATTCAGGCACTGTCTCTACGAACACATCTTAACATCCAGCATGACAGCTGGTGCAGTGTTACACCTCAGCAGTGTAAAAGGAGGGAACATAACCTACTACCACCCAAAGAGACACTTCATGTGTTCAGAGACTGGAGTTTGCAGCTTCCTGCAATTTAAACCTGTTTCTGGAAACTATACTGTACTGAAAAAAAACCATCAATCTTTCACTCAAATCCCATTTTCAGAATTTTTGTTAAGGCAGTTGGGAGTACAGTATTCCTTGTTTGTTTTGTTAAAAGTTTCAGACTTTCTGGCATCAGATGAGAATCTGCAAATCTGAGGTCCATAAGGTAGCTATTAATACATTATTAGGGCTGAGTTAATGACTCAGCATTCATCTGCTGCATATATTTCTCTAAACAAAAACATTGAGATTAAATGCTGCTTGTACAAATACTATAGTTTTCTACATAAAATACTCTGTAGATTATGGGTCTGTATGCATTGCTAGATCTGAAATTAGATTCATCCCTTTAGGGTTAAAATAAGGAAGGATGAAAATCTCGTGACCTACTTTTTCTTCTAAACTCGAAAGCAGTATTTTTACAGTACCCTTATCTTCCTCTTCCTAAAATACACAGCAAATATTATAACCTTGAGTGTGTCGGTTGATTTTTAGAAATACAGCTGACTTTGCACCTTTGACTAGAGTTACTTTCAGGAAAGCCTGGCTCACAGCTTATTATTTTTACTTAATAGATGTTCCTACCTCACAGCACCTTTGTGACTCCCCAAAGAGGTTTATTTCACAAACTCATAAATCCATCCATAAACAGACACATCAGGGCTATCTTTTGTTTAGTTTCTGCTATGGAATTTCTGCCCTTTCTGTCTAATTTAAACTATTTTCTAAATATTTATGTTTCTCTTTGACATGGCTTTCCCTTGTTTGCTATATGTCACTTTGTTATACATTGATAAGGTTTTCCACCTTGCCTTTCTTGGATAATTCAGCAGCAGTTATCCAAGATCCTAATAAACTTTTGCATTCCCACTTTAAGCAATTAAGGATGCCTAAGTGTTCAGCAGTCTCGTAAGCACAATTCTGCCACAAGTTGTTGCTATTTAATGAACTGCTGATTAGAGGGTACTCTTCCCTCTAATAATAACTGTCTCTCTAATAGTCCCTGGATGGCCTTTACAGAAAACTTCCTTTCCAGTAATTCAAAGCTGATGGTCAGGCACCATGACACTGTGAGTGTGCATGTCAGCACACATATTCACATGTACTTGTGTGGAGAAAGAGCAAAGATACATATAAACAAAAACTAATGTAAATCAAACACAGGAAATACTTTTATGCAGGCCTCTGACGAGACAACAGTGCAAGAAGAAACAAGATCATTGTTTATAGCTCCACAAGGATCCAAAGAGCAAAAAAAAAGAAAAATTGAACATAAGCACTGACAGACATAGAGTGAACATTTTGGAGCTGCATCATCATAACATAGTAAAGGATACTTTACTCTGATCCCCACTACTTAAGCATTCCCCAGTTGTATCCTCCCTTCTCCGAAAACAAGGGAATAAACACAACAGCTCCACTTGGGAGGGAGGGTGAGAGGGAGCTACCACGAAGTTACCAGTCTATGTCAGGTTCATTACTATTGCTCTGCTTCTCCTGACATCTTCAGATGTGTCTTGCTGCCTGAAGCAGCCCTCTGCAGGTATGGCTGCGAGGTGACCATTCCTGCAAGCTCACACCTCAGCTGCTCACCTCTGTTCCTCCTGCACGAAGCAAAAGGGGGTCAGATAGAGAAGCTCTTTCATGTGTCTCTTTCTCACCATTCAGTATATAGGAATACAAGACAAACACAATAAAATTAAATAAAAGTAGGAATATTCAAACACTGGTGACGCTGATAGGTCTAGATTACTTTGTGTGTTAGGGTTCTCTCCCCCTTAAAGAGAGCACTTATATGTTCACTGGGGAAATATGACAAGGCTTTCAAAGCCCTCGGACAAGCTGTTGCACCACAGAACAGCTTGGTTAGGGCATGAACTTTTTCTGCCACATGCTGTGTAGTGGGTGTTGCATTAAAGCCAATGGAAAACCATGTGGCATCTCAACTACACCTGCGCAGTTCTGGACAGATTTCTGGACCATTTCCAGCTGCCTGAATCATTTTAGGACCAGGTCAGATGCATCCATTTTGCTTTATTTTATGTGTTAAATATTTTGCATTTGTTTATTTGATGTTGTATGTGTTAAAAACTGCTGCACTTTCATTCAAGACCTTTCATTTCCCAACCTCAAAAATACTTAATTAGTATCTTCAGTGCATGAGGTGAACAGGAATAGGCAATTGAAAGATTAAGTGTCAATACAGATTTTTAGCATTGATGTTCAGCAGAAAACCAAAATGCTCCTGTTGTCTCCTGATTCAAGGTATTTAATTCATTCAAAAGTATTCCACCTCTTGCACAGAGCAGCAGAAGCACAAGTGACAGCTCTGTGTAGCTGTGCAGACTTTATACACATCCACTGCAATTGCTGCCAAACTCAAGTTGGTTTTCTACAGGCAAAGATACCTCTCATCAAGTGGTAAATCAAACACCAACTCTACAGAGAAACCTGGAATGGAGGCACTGAATGGCAGCAGCTTTGGATACAGATAAAACCATAAGAATCACTAGGAGAGCAGAGGGTTAACTAGGAGGATTTACTGCCAGGGGAAACCATTCAGGCAAAAAATTAGAGTAACTTACATGGTTTGAACATTTGCAAAAACACAGCTAGTATCTGTATTCAAACTGTAGTGGACTCCATTTTTTAAAAAATCTACTTTTAAATGAATGAAACTTTAAACTGAACCCAGAGCGGTTTACTGAAAAGCAGAGTATGCAGCCAAATGGAGAAAGGACCCATCCCATAGGACATGGGATGCAGCCTGGCACCATTACCAGGTTTTACCACCCTGTTTTACTGTGCCCCCACATTGCAGTAACGCAAAGCAGCCGGAGACATCATCACCAGAAACACACCAACAGTTCAACTGCTTCTCAGGATTCTGGTCAGCTATTTGGCTGTCCCACTGCCAGAAGCATCTGACCACATGTGATCTTGTGCTGACAGACAGTGCCCTTCTGAATTCTTCACAGTGCTGAGTGCTGTGAAACTGCTGAATTTATTATGAAAGTGAGGGAATTAACACCACATCCACACAACTAAGGTTGCTATTCACGTTATACTGTTGCTTACCAACCTACTCCCAGCAAATCTGACCACAGAAAAGTCTTTTGTACCTAAGTATGGAGGAAATCTGGGGAGAGAGGTCCTCTCTGGATGGTTCACCTCCCATTTTATTTGGAAACTCGTCACAGTTTTTTTGAGTATACAGAAAAGGCAGAGAACAAACATTGTAACAAGCATGCCCATGCATTTGGATTTTCTTTACGATAATAAAAAACCAAAACAAAACACACATACACACACAAGACCTCTAACAGCAACACAAAATTAAACATTTACTTGAATTGTTACCTCTTCTAGCCTTGAATGCTGGAGGACCTCACACATAGAAAGTGGCAGGGCAGGACACACTGGCACAGTTAACTGGAAAGGGAATTTTGGCACTGCAGCTCCCTACCTGTGTGCAGAAACCCTGCATGTCCAGGAATGCCTTCCAGATCTCAGTTCTCCTACTGAGAACTGTTCTCCTATACTTCAGTGCCAGACCTTTCCACTTCCACCACTATTAGGCCAGAAAGAAATCAAAACAAACCTCTCCCATTTCTCTATGGAAGCCTGATAGAAGCAATGGAAGAAACAAACCTGAATTGAGACACTGATGAAACACTGATGTAAGCAGCTTAGAAACAGCCTAAGTATTTTTTACTTAATCCTTTAGAGTTTTCCTAGTTACCTTTAATAATTAAAGGGGAAAAGAGGTTAAATTTAAAAATTAAAAAGACTTTTCATCTGAATTGCTCCCTCCTCTTTTCTTTTTGCTCCTACTCCCCCTCTCATTTGTACAACAAATTTCAGGAGTTCCTCAGTACAAAGACTGCTCAAATCTGATTTGTAATATTTTTCAACTTAGTTATTAATCAAAATCAATGAGATTTGGGTTTTTTAAATAAAAGAAATCCACATGTTTTCTTGCTAGTTGGTTGGAATTCCTTCCTTTTTTAAAAACATGAAGTAAAAATAAAGAATTGTCAGTTTAACCAGCTAAATGTTAATTGCAGTTTAGAGCAGCTTTACAGTAAGAAAAACTTCCAAGGCTCGTCAAGAAAGAAACTCTACATTGATCTATCTGAAATCTGCTCAGCACAATAACATTTATGTCCTTTGAGAAGGTAAATCCCACTCTCCTCCCTTATCCATTTTCCAGTCAGTCATAGCAATTTGTGTAAAGATCAGAAGTGTCAAATATGTAAAGCCAAAACTAGATCTCAGGCAATCTCTCAGAGAGTCAGCATTTTGCAGAGGGTGAGAGGAAAAGGTTCATTAAAGCACTGAAGCATAGGAGTGGTCACTCATGAAAGCAGAAATCTGTCCAGCCCAATACTGGTCCCTCTGACAACAGACAGGAGCAAACATTGGAGAAAGAGTGAAAAAGCCAGGACTAGCATATCATGACAATTTTGTTAATTAAAATTGCTTTATGTTGATGAGGGTAGAAATGTAACATGAGCAAAAATCATAGAAAATTTTCCTTTCAGTAACAGAATATTTTTTTTAAAAAGAAAAAAAAATCTATTAAAAATATTTCCTGCATCATAACAATAAAGAGGCAGCACAGTTCACAAACACCTAGCATAAAATCCTCAAATGAGAGAAAAGCACATGTGTTTCTTGGTTAAATGCAGTATTCTATATATAGAAGGGAGTGGGAGTATTAAGACGTAGTAACACTTAAGAGATACTACATAAAAAAAAAATCCTCCTTTCACCCCAAATAACACAGCTGACTCAGTGTCAGTTAAAATTGTATCTGAACATTACCTGAGTTTTTCACTAATGTAATGTTATTATAATATATTACTAGGTAGTAGAAAGAGGAGAGGGAATAAAAATTTCCAGCTACTTGGATTATAGTGCCTGAGTCAAGCAATAAAAACTATACAGCTGATACTGAATTGTTGAGAAAAGACTTGCTAGCTTATACAATGTACAGCATGAAAATCTACTTGGTAAGTATAATCCCTCTACCTTCCCCCTATCAAAAATAAGCAAGCAGCTGTAAATGCTGATAGGTGTCATGTGAGAGTTTTTCACTGAAAGCACTACCCTGGGACAAGCTATAAAGCATTCCTGAAACAATGTGATTCATATCAAGTACCTCAAAGGGACTGTGTTTTTGTCTCCAGCTAAAACTTTCATCTACTGTGGGTAAAAGCAAAGCATTGCAGAGTGTCACACCTTCAGCTGCTGAGAGGGGAATGGGAGAAAATCACTGTGACAGAGAAAAAGAGAGAGCAAAATAGGAATTAGACTCAATGACCCTAAAGGTCCCTTCCAACTCAAACTATTTGATGGTGTCATTACACAGGCCTAGAACTGCATCTCTGTAGCAGATTACTGTGTCATTTTTACCTGCTAGACCCCAGCACACTCTGCTTGGGTAGAAAAGAAGTTCCTTAGATTTCCTAAGAGATTTTCTAAAGTTGGAGGTGAAATGTTTTACCCAACATATGCACAAAAATAGTACTGCTCAGGTTTAATTACTTAAATACTTCCATTTATAATGACACTATTTTTTCACCAAACAGGAGATACAAGAATAGACAGCTACCAGAACACATACTAAACGTTATTCTTTGCTAACATGTATTTTAAAAAATCAAATACAAAGAAACTAGCACTCAGTTGACAGCTTCTGAGTCCAGAAGGGCATAAATAATCCAGAGAGACCCATACATTGCAGTAATACCAACAGCACCAACACCTGAGAGGTACAAGATGCATCCTGCTGGTGCTGCAGCACGTGCAGCAGAACCACACCCCCAGCTGCTCTGGAGCTGCTCAGCTTCAGAGGGGCAGGAGTTTCTGTACTGATGGATGCTGCAGGTGCCTCCAAGAGGGAAGGTGCTGTGTCCCTGGTGTGAATTTGGGGTCTCATTGATGCAACTGTGTCCACTAGATTGCTTCTGTTTGTGGTGACTGCTTGGGGACAGAGCAAAGAGAGAAAAAAGAATGGGAAGACAAGATTGGTAGAACAAAATACTCTTTATCAACATTCTTAAATTGACCTTGATTCAATAATGCTTTGGGATTGCACACATCTTTTCTGCCTGTTAGTAAACACCTACAACAACTTTCTAACAGAGAAAAAGATTTTGTATTTAAAAAGTACTGACTCAGGAACATTATGGTGTCGTTTTCATAGGCCCCCAAAACTGATCACAAAAGGCATTTATTTCAATATGCATTAAGAGAGTGGATTGTTCTGGCCTGCTCAGGATACTTCTGAGAGCTCTTCCACAGCAGACACAGTGACCTAAACTGGAACTAAGCAGGCAGAGAGATGTTCACCTTTCAACACATGAGCCACTCCCAGTAGGTACCTGCTTCAGAGCATTTATGCACCTGCATCTGGATCAAGACAGAAACACTAGGGGGACTGATACAGCTTGATTCAACATCAAAATACAAATGCCTGAGGAATGTCATAGAGTAGACAGAAAAAATATGAGACAACTCATAGAAAGAACACAGTTCAGAAGTAGAAACTGTTGCAAAACAACTACTTTCAAAACAGACCAAAAAAAGCCTGGCAATGCTGAAGTGCTGGGAGAGGAATATTTGCAAGCCATATAATATTAAGTATTCCTTAAGAAATACCCCTAAAAAACATAAACTTGGCAACATCACTTTTAAGCTTGAAAATGGGATCAGTATTTTATAGATTTTTAAATTTTTTTTCTGCAAACATTCTGTGGATTCCAAAATATAGATAAATTACAAAATAAAAAAAAAAATAGAAAGGAATAATAAAAGCTGTAACCCACTTCTCTGGCATTAGTATTCTTCTGCAGAAATCTCTCAAAAGTATGAAAATAATGCCAAGGATTATTTTTGATAAGACATGAACAGTGATCTTGGCCGCATTTCTTAACATTAGGAGATATGAAGTGACAGAAACATGCAGAGTGATACACCTCATCTCTAGGTGAGGATCTTGCCAAATACAACATCAAGCATTACTGAGATACTGCAGTAAAAGACAATTTAAGGGAGCAAAAAATATAATTTCTTTCATCCAAGCCTTCTTCTTTACACTTGGTGGTTTTATTAGTACCTTATATATATGAAAATGCATTTGTGATCATAAACATCCTCTTGAGTTCATCATTTAACTCTACAGTAATAAAGAATATAACTGTGCACATTTACTGGGGTGAGAACAATCTTGAGATGATCCTGAGTTTAAAAAAAACATGTTTTTTATGATTTTGAACATCGTGATATCCTGACTCTTCTGCTGTGCTCGCCTGTTTGCACATGGAAAGTATTTTTCTGTTACATAAACTGTACCAGAGAGAGAAGAAATCTGTTTTGTTATTTTTATTCCATTTGCCAAAAATGAACATTAATTATTCAGTTCGTATAATTAACTCCCAACACAGACAATATTCTACGTGCAGGAAGACTCTCCTTTAGGCAACCAAACTGAGTTAAGCAGTTCCACTTGAACGACTTAGCAAATAATTCAAATGCATAATTCAAATTCAGAAGTGTGTATAAGAAGCATGCAAGATGTCAAAGCCTTCCCTCGTTGCACTTATGCTGTGCATCACTGGGGATGCTCCATCACTGTAGATGTCCTTCCTTTCCATGTGCTCTTGTCTTATTCCCATGCACTGCACATGCCATGGACACATTTTCTGTTGCTGCTCCCCACAGATCACAGCGCTTTGTGCTCCCCTCCTGCCACAGCCTTGCCCACTGCCTTGAGACTGGGCAGAATGAACATCCTCTGAGCAGGTCAGCAGGCACAAGGGAGACATTAGAAAACTCTTTCTAATATAAAGAACATTACAAGGTTGGTGTGTGTTGCTCAGGTTACACGCAACTGTGGCGACAGGGAGGGCAAACGAAGGCACATCAGGAGTGATGTAGTTAGAGGTGATATTGATGTAGGCAGGCAAATTCTACTGGAATAGAGTGCACATAGAGTACATATGCAAGTGTGGGCATGTGAACAAACACACAATGTCACCTTGAGGGATTTTTTTTTTCCTCCAAATTTTAGACTAATTCAAGTATTAGAAACCATTACATGCATAAATACAATTAATTGGGGGAAAAAAAGAGCTAGTATATTTGCCCTTCAAAAGCTTCCAGAGTCTAGCAAGCTTCCAGAAACCATGAATGAAGCTTAGACCTATTCAGAAAATATACTGTTGGCACATATACATGCCAGGATGTGTGAGAAACAATGAAATTAAATAGCAAGACTGGCTGGCTCTGCTCTTCCTTATACCAATCTTATTTAGAACCTCTCCAATGAAGCATATCCATAAATGCCTCTGAGTCCAGGTATGCTTCATCCTTTCTGACATTAACAGGCAATCTTTCTTCCTATGCCCTGAATTTAGAGCAATAGAAGCTCACTTTATAACAGTGAGATGTGAAACTTGTGAATTTAAAGTTTTACCACCTCTAGTTGAGCTTGTACAAAGATTCTGCAAAAAGCTGTTACTTTTCAGCAGGTATTTGAGAAATATTATCCCTTAATCTGAAGATAAGCAAGCTGAAGTACAGATCAGAAATGTAACTTTCTCAAAGTTATTACGTGCACTGGTAAGACCTCAGATTTCCTCAGCTGCATTGCCAAAATCTGACCCACTTACAGCATATAGTAATATTACCTTCAAGAGATGAAAGCAGATTCAATTTTTATTAAAATTTTTACAGAACTCCCCCATCCTTGATTTAAATCACTAGCTGAAAATGCTTTTGTACAACATGATATTTGCTTTTTTCACTCATTCTGTGAACATATTTTAAGCCTCCATTGCTAATGATGTAAAGCAGAAACAGTAACTCTTCCAAAAAGCTGAAACGGTATAAAGGATTTTGCATATAGATGGCTGGAGAGA
This sequence comes from Polioptila caerulea, assembly GCA_013397295.1. Lineage (NCBI taxonomy): Eukaryota > Metazoa > Chordata > Aves > Passeriformes > Certhiidae > Polioptila > Polioptila caerulea. The sequence goes on from VYXF01009643.1 coordinate 1,388,257, forward strand.
AGGGAGAGCACAGAGGATTGACGCAATTCACCACATGGATCAGATTCAAAATCAGTTCTAGGTCACAAGTGAAGGGAAACGTGAACAATGGTATGGTGAGCTCAGCCCAAATGTCACCAAGATGACAGAATCAATGTGGCACTATGGGTCATCTCTCAGTGCACTAAAAACAACAGCTTACATTACAGTTCAGCAAGAAGACAAATCTAGAGGACGGGAACATAGATTGTGTTTGCAGATAGGTTTCATGCACCAGGCAACATAAAAATTCCTCACTTCAAGAGTGCTATGTTTGCACACAAGTCCTCAAAATATGCAAATCAGAAAACCAGAAAAAGCTCAACAAATGCAATCTTGAAAATACATTTAAAAGGGCAAGGCAGAAAAAGTAAAATGTTTTATCCCAATAGCACTTAAAGACGGTGTTTAAAAACTATGGAGAAAACAAAGAGTGATGTAAGGGATTTTCTCCTATATCCTCATAATTTACATTTCTTCCAGAAAACATATCCATCACTAGCCCCAATGTTTGAGTGAAGTCCTAGCTGAAATCAGAAACCTGCTGTTCTCCTTTATTTATTTCTCACCATCATCATCATTTTCTTCTCCTTCTAATTGACTAGTGCCTTTCAAGTATTACCTTGCAGGAAACTACCCAAGTCCAACTAGAACACTTCCTTAGCACATAGCTTTAAATGAAATAATCATAAAACTGTTGCTAATTCAACTTTCACTAAACACATTCCCTGATTTTGTTCAAAGATTATAAGTGAAAATACTAACTACATTTGCTCTCAACTGGTCCTTGACAGGTTTTTTAGGAAACCTTCTAGCAAGTACTTCCTTCCAATCAATGGTATCCTTTTAGGTGATTATTTCTTCTCACCTAATTCTCATATTAATCTCCATCCTTCCCATGTCAAATGCTTTAGTAAAGTCACTACTGCACTTTTCTCCATGGAAACTTATTTATCCTCAAAGCAATCTGTAAGTAGTTTGGGAGAATAGTCCAAATACTACTTTTCACCTGGCTTTGTATCTTCAATTCATCTTCCCTTAAAAAGTGAATCAAGAGCCTCACATACAGTGAGTGAATACATGCAGTCATGCGGTGAATTCAGCCACCCTGGGTCTGGAGAAACAGCCAAGGAGGCTATTTCTGTGCCTGATGGGCACTGTGACACACAGTGCATCCATAAAGATCGAGTGATGCCAAAAGCTGTGGAGCTTTCGGGATGTAAAAATGGAAAAACAAGAAACATGCAACAACAGCAAGTTATGGAACAGATCCCATGAAGAATATTATCTTTGCTCTGTAGGAAAATCAGGGAACACCTCCTAATTTCCTGCTGTCTTAACTTATTACTCTTCTGTGGTTTTTCTTCTGTTAAAATCACAGAGCAGTTGTCAAACTGCTGGTGTAGTTCCCTTGCCTGTGTCAGCAATGCGTTCAATAAGCTTCATTTGAATATAATGATTTCAATATCAATAGCAAGCAAGTACAACACTCCTCCGTACTCTCAGCCAGAGTAGCAGCAGCATGGAAAAGCTCTTCCTTTAGCACCTGGATAAACAGCAAACTCATCTTTGATGTTTCTCTTTGAAGTGAAGGCAGAATTAGCTTTTTAGTAGCATTAGGAATGACTCATTCACTTTGGATGCCAACTAGGATACTCTGACATTTCCATTTTTTTTAATCTTTGGGCTGTCAGGGAAGAGACAGCTCTCCTGCTAATTCCTCCAGGAGTAATGATTATTATCTTATGGACTCTGCATCTCTCTAAGTTAATGACCCTTAAAAAGGTTAAAAGAATTCTCCCATATCCATGCATTAGAATGCACTCTAAGCTAATACCAAACAGATAAAACAGTCAATAGTCAGACCCCAACAGCATGAGACAAGGTCCCCCAAGCACAGAGCTGATGGCATGTCCAAAAGACTCTGTGCTAGGGTAACCCACCTCCCAAACCAAACTGTAAAAGGAGGCAAGTGCACAGCAATTCTCAGCAGCAAAAGCCCTCTATTTCTGAGACCAGTTCATCTATCCTTGCTATTCTGATACTGTTAAGGAGGGACTTAGGACCCTACAAATTGGATTTACATCTGTGGTCCCTTCTGCTCTCCCAGTGTGCAGAAAAATTAATCATTGGTGTGGGAGTTCAAAGACATGCTCACTTTTCTTCAGGGTTTACCACCATCATGCAGCTGTCCAGTAAATATTTGCACATATCCAGTTGAAACACCACCAGTAATCAGCATCTCTGCAAGAAAACCAATCGCTGCAGAGGTGATCAGAACCATTTCCTCTGATCCAAACTCATGCCCACATATGCAAACAGGGCCCTCAATGATGTTGGTGCAAGCTTAATTAGAGGGTCATGGGAAATGGCTGTTCTTTGCAGCAGATGGAAAGGGCTCCCATCCATCATTGAACCAGGACCAGATCATTACCATAATTGCATGTTCTACTTTGCCTGGCAGATTTCTGTCAAGATTGGCATTTCTTCAGCCGTACAAAGACCAAACACCCCTGCTGCTCTTTTCCTCCCACAGTAGCTGATAACAAACTGGATTACAGAAAGACAGTAATCCCAGGAAACAGAACTTCTTACGCATGAAGGACAAGATGGTGACTTCTTTCATAAAGTACTTAGGAGCCACTGTAATAAAGTCTTCTTAGAACGAGAACAAAGTAATTTTCTCTCTACAGTGAAGAAATACTATTACCCTTCATGCCTGAGATATTCTCCCTTCTTTATGGGATTAATTTCAGTGTATTTTAAATTAAAACTCCTGTCTTTAAACACAGCTGGCACCTAGAGGAAATGAAACATGAGGGAAAAAGAAACTATGCATTTTGCTAATTAAAAAAAAAAAAACAAACAGGAATGTCCCAAGCCACAGCTTTGCTCTTGATGCTTTAACTTCGAACATTTAGGTTTGTTTGGGGGAAGAGACATGAGTGCTAATCACATTTCCTTTGGTTTTTTACTTCATAAGAAAGATACAACAATACCTCTTAACGGAATTAAGCAAGAACTTCTGCTGGAAGCACTCACCCAGCCACCCTCCATCTTTACCAGCAGTACAGGCTGACCAAGGAGGTCCCAGCTGACTGGAAGTTACCAAATGTGATGCCCATGTACAAAAAGAGCCAGAAAGAGGATCTGGGGACTACAGACCTGTCATCCTGACCTCAGTGCCAGAGAAGGTCATGGAGCAGATCATTTTGCATGCCCCCACATTGATCCTTGTGAGTTCCTTCCAGCTCCAAATATTCTGTGATTCTGTGATTCAATGTGCAGGACAATATACAGGGGATCAGGCCCAGGCAGCACAGGTTTATGAAAGTCTGAGGATGTCTCTAATTAGAAATGTCACTCAAGCAAGAAAAACAGCTTCAGGTATTACAGAAAAGTACAAGCAGAACTCTACAACCTTTACATCTAAAATGACTGCAAAGAGTCACAGAGTTGCTAAGAATCCCCACTGGGTAGAAGCATGAGAAAATAAACCATATTGGGAAGATTCCTGCACAATGCCTAAAAATAACCCACACAGAGAGAGAACACTGGGACCAGCATCCCCCCTGTGCAGAATGGTGATATTTATACCATTAAAGAATTTTGCTTTCATCCCCAAAGATGAAAAATTAGTCTCTTCATAAAATTACCATTTTCAGTAAACACTATATTTATTTTTGGCAGATCTGATAATCAAATTGCCCAAGGCATAGGACTGATTTCTGCAGACCCAGGCTCCAGTATCTCCCTATCCACAAATGCCTAAGGAATTGCTGCTGCTGTTACATCCCTCAGACAGTGAGAACAACTGGTTCAGAAGTGAGAAGGGAGCCCAATTTTGAGTCTCTGAGCCACAAAACTCAGAAGCAGGGGCTAAGTTTGCACATATTGCCAATGTATTACCATGCTACTCTTTTTGGTACACCTAGGTGAAGACTCTCACAGATGGTAAAAGAGCAGCAGTGGACAGAGCACTAACTAGAGACATTTTCCAGGGGACAAAAATATGTACTGTCATCTTCCAAAAGCTCTGAGCCAGCTCCAAAGCATACCTTTTAACAGTCAATACCTGAAAGGTTCCCAAATGTCAAGGGGAATGGTCAGACACCTGGCTCCAATATCTAGGCAGCTCTAGAGGTCTTCCTTCCAGAATGAATGAGCACACACATCTTTTGAAAACCTGAAAACACCCTGAACCACAGGGTTAGAAGGACTTTCAATAAGGGAAGAGCATCATATAATCATCTATTATTTTGCTACTGCAATAGTTCATTATGTTCATCCTCACCCCTTTCACCACAGTAGGAAATACAGATGCAAACCTGGTGAAGGACAAACCAGGGGAGAACTTGGTGAACAGAAGAGAAAGGTCAAAGGCTGTGGCCTGCACCAGCAGAAGATGCTTGTGGACAGGAGTCTGCTACATCCCAGTAGACTCCTAATTAGCAGGTTATCCTGCAGTTATAGTATTTTTACAAAAGATCACAAGTTTGCCTCAATTCAGTGACCAGGAAGATATTTTGCTTCAGATCTTAGAATTTTATGTAAAAAACAGTCAAAAGCAACACAACCACATGCAAAGTCTCATTTTCAATGAACCAGAATTTTGACTCGAAATTTTTCCCCTATCTCTAAGCTAAGCTTTTGTAGATACATTCCTGTTTTCTCAGATATCCCACTGAAATGGAATCTTTGAAAACAATGAAAGTCACTATTAGAGAGGGAGAACCACCAATTTATGCTATTTGCATCCCTAGTCAACATCAAATTATAAAAATAAACAAAGATTGCCCTTGGAAGTAACATTCAAAAGTTAAATCTTTTCATCTCAATGGCATGGTACAGGGCTGCTCCCTTTCTACCACATAAATAGTAGAAAAATGTGGACACACATAGGCAGTTAAGTGATCACTAGCACAATTAGCTATAAGCTTGCAAGCATGGCTGTGTTTTTCTTGTCTACTAATTTCTAAATGCAATTTTGCTTTAATTACCGACTGCGCATTACATAGAAGTGTTGAAGTCAAGATTGGCTGTTCCCCTGATAACACACAGTGTCTGAAAAAAGCCTTCATGGTTAATTTTTGTTGTCTTGCTCAAGTTTATATAGCTGATTTCAGCTGATTTGTCTCTATTTTGGGTGCAAAAATTCTAAAGTTATAAATTCTCCACCTGATGTTGTAGCTTTATAACCCTGGGCTAATTCATCTGGTTTTCTCTGAGTTTCTCCACACAACAACAGGTCAGGAATTACATTATTTCAATATTTTCATTAAAGAAAGCCCATCTAGTAAAACATGAACTGCTGAGGGAAAAGCAGAAAACAGAGAGGATGTAATCACCTCAATACAAAATGAGTTGCACACATTTCCCAACACTTCCAACACCCCTTAACTAAAACTAAACACACATTTTCAATCAAATGCAAAGGTTGCTCAACAACTGCTATGTATTTTTAGGGATAGAAAACCACAAACCTCGTGAATCTATTAATTCAGTCTTGTGCTTTTACAGACTATCTTTTTCAGGAGAGTTACAAATTCCATGTTCCTCCTACTCAAAAACTCTTGAGGAGCTCACTCCTTAGAAATGTCTTCTAACATCTAGACCAAAGTTTCTTACAGCAATCAATTTCCAGGTAGCCACACTTGGTACTAAACTAAAAGGTTCTTCTCTCTGTGCATTTCCCAGCTCTCAGCACATGGATATTCTAGTTCTCTGCCCCTTGCCATTCCTGCAAGCCCTCTTCTGCATCAATTCCAACTTTAGTTACTCCCCTTGAACGCATGGGCTATTAAACATGAGGCTGAGGGTGCAGCAACTTCATCTCATATTTTCAGTCCTTAACTAGAATGTTGTGTGGTCCCACTCTCATCTGTTTTTTTATGTCACATTGGTCCATGACTCCTTTTATGATTGCTACACTCTGATGAAGAAAGGCATTTTCTGTAGATCAAACAAGAAATAAATGGGTTTGATTCAACATGCACTGGTTTGCACCTTGGACCAGTCAGTTCTATAGATTTATTGGAGTTTTTTTACTGTTTTAATCATCAAGGTCATCCAGTTCTTGTCAGAGCATCCTCCAGTGCTTTCCCATACTGACTACAGCTGTTAAAATTGCATTGTCTGAGCATTTTGTATGCACATCATCAAGAAAAGCACAGACACATACACAAAATAGTTCTTTATAATAATCCTTTAGTTAGTGATTTTTTTCCTCCTGTGTTTATCTACTTGCAATTTTTGTTGTGTTTGGGCAGTAATGTACCCAAAGGAAAGAGTGCAGTTCTGCAGCCACAGCAGAGCAGAAACAGTGGAACTGTAATGTCTAGGGAAGTCTTTCCTGGAATAGACATGCAAAAAAGCAGAACTTTGGAAAAGAAGGGTAGGAAGGCTTGCTGGAACAAACAGACTTACTCCTTCAGGTTAAAAGAAAATTATCTGGAAATGCAGATTAACTTTCAGTGATTAATATTACTGTTGTATCTACCTTCAAACAAGAACCTCAATTATTTAGATCAATATCTAGTCAGGTCAACCAGCTTCCCTCCAATTTCTGGAAGCAAACTTGATAAAGTGTCCGGGGAATGCTATCTTAACACTTCTTATTGTAATCTCCACATCTCCCTCTGTGAATCAGCATTTGGTCTGCTCTGACAGGTCTTTCAATTAAACCCAAAATATGTGCAATTTAAGTCCAAAATTTATTTCTTTCACATTTGATTAATTCAAATGCAAGACGTTCACAACATGATAATCAAACTGAAGTAGCAAACGAGACCTAAATAATTACATTTNATGGAGATAAGGCATTGCAAATGTGCAATAACAACAGTTAATATGTTGCAGACACCAAGTGAGCTTCTGCTACAATTGTACAGCTTCGGCAAAAAAAAAAAAAAACTATTACAGATTTGTCAGACCTGAAATAAATCTGCCTACAACAGACATTTCAAGATAGTCTGGTCAAGCTGTACATGCAATAAACTATCCATGTGTTATTTTTCACTGCTGGAAAC